>JAWZYT010000648.1:0-35000 GCA_034508575.1 Petrolisthes manimaculis | reverse complement strand
TTCTTTCTTCCATTTTTACGCACCACAGAATTTTACCTCACTCTCGTAATTCTATTGTACTCCTTCCCCCCATCATCTCATCCCCCTGCCTCGCCTCCCTCTTCCTTTAAACCCTACTTCATTTTACTCCTTTCCCACCGTGCAACAACTCCCTACCTATCATTTTTCAGTTTTCCTCTTTCTCCGTATCTTTCCTTCCTCTGTAACCCTAACCAATTTCACTCTTCTCCACCCTTTCCTTCGTCTCTCCCTCTCTTCTCCTCCTCATTCAACCCCTCCCTTGCGGGCCCCTTGTTCCCAATCATTATTTCCAAGTTAAACACACCCTCTGCTTGCCTGCCTGCTTGCCTGCTCTTTCCTCAAGTGTAATTCCTTTTGCTGTGTGCTTGAGGGCGTGTGTTTGTGAGGTCTCGAGTGTTCATGGCGCTGTGTGTTCTTGCTTGTATACCTTTATGCCCGTGATGTTATGTGCGTTCTCAAAATGGGCCGGCGCGTTTCGTGTGCTTACAGCCGTGAGTGTTGTTTGCGCCTGCATGTGTGTTTTCAGGTCCATTGGAGGTTCAGTGTACAGTTCACGGCAGCTACGTTTTCATTCCCGAGTCAGTTGGCGCGGTACATGACAGCTGGTGTGGTGATGTGGTCTGAGAAAAGAGACGACACACGTTTAAGTTGGTAGTGAAGGTGGCCAGCTGGACATTAAGTTAAGTTGGTGGTGTAGTTGGCCAGCTGGACATTAAGTTAAGTTGGTTAGCTGGACATTAAGTTAAGTTGGCCAGCTGGACATTAAGTTAAGTTGGTTAGCTGGACATTAAGTTAAGTTGGTTAGCTGGACATTAAGTTAAGTTGGTTAGCTGTGCATTAAATTAAGTTGGTTAGCTGTGCATTAAGTTAAAATTATTGGTGGTTAAGTTGGTTAGCTGTGCATCAGTTGAATGTTTTTTATACAATATTTTATGCATGTGATATTGTTAGACTTGGTTCAAACCTCTGCTATATACCGTCTGTGTGTATTGACTGTGTTGAGTGAATGAATACATGTGAGTGAGTAGGTGTAAGTAAGGGTGCGTGTTTATGTAAGGTGGTTTAGTTGTTAAGTAGGTGTGTGAAGGTGCTGAAATTCAGGCCAAAAACTGAGAACTCCCGTGTTTCTCCTCACCTTCTCTGTGGGTTAATTTGAGTGTGCTGGTGTGTGTAGTCATAATAACTGTCAAGTGCTTGGGGCTGGAGAGAGGGCCCCGAGTTATTTTTATTTTATTTTTTTATAATTATTGTTCCATTGATTGTGTAGAACATGAAACTGAACTGCCTGGCTTTATATTCCTGTACTTGGACTGTTTTTGGCCAATTTAGAGCTCTTACCTGAAATGCTTAAGCATGATAAATCAAAAGCGAGGCTTGACAGTTAGTAGGGATATAATTTGTGTAAATATCAAGAATAGTCCAGGGGTCGTATTTCTTGAAGTTTCCTTATGAACTTACGACATGGAGAACTCTGAGATCAATATCTAATTATCTGGTGGACTTTTCCTGAAGGAAAATAATTATTTAGTAATTGTAAACCAAATAGATGTGAGTAGCTACGGTGTTTACCTACTCTCGGGGTTAAATTGAGGTGGAGTCAGAAACACGTGCATATATATATTATTATTATTATTATTATTATTATTTTTTTTTTTTTACCTGTATCGAGCAGATCAAACGCCATACTTGTGTTATGACTGATCCCATGCACAGTGCCAGATCAAGGGGCATAAATTATTTTATATTAGATTGATGACACTGATGTAACCAAATATATGTATGTACTTTGCTGACTGTTGATTGGAAATATTTACTAATGTCATAATTTATTCACCGCTGAATCCACTTCTTCCCTTCGACTCAGTAGCTACATATACTCTTCTATACCGTGGATGTTTGTCTATAGAGTGACTATGTATGGCTGGTATGTTTCCCGCTTCACTCGATTAAATTTGCCGTAGGTACCTCAAGTAACGATATTGACTAAATCAAACTTGTTCACGTCACACCGAAAATATGTGTCAATGAAAGACGAAACACTGCCGATATTACTGGAACTGGTACTCATACTTTATTTTGATTATGTTACTTACTTTAAAGTGTATACCGGTCTGCAGTAACTCTCAAGTGTTTAATTAAGGGGAGAGTATACTTTTGGTACATTGAAGTGCCTTGATTCCTCCAAAATATGCCGCCAGAAAACAGTTAACACAAATAATGGTGTTCTGTTGCTTGGAATAGTTTGGAGGATTCAGTTGCTCCAGATTTACCAACACTGTACTTTACTTTCCCTTTAAAATGTTCTCCATCAGCGCTGAGAGGGAAGGACTGGCTCTTGATTCCCATCTTATTTTTGTTTCATCAGGCTGGAGTTGGAGAAGAAAAATTGTTACTTTGGATGTGTTTTGAAGTTTAGAGACACTTTTCCCTTATGGCAGTTATTGGGAAAGTTGACTCGTTTGTGAGATGTACGACGGAATAGGTTAACCAATCACTGTGCCGTCTGAGTCACACGGTATCTATCACCTATAAAGGATCCATATGGTGAAGTGGACGAATTGGTTGCTACTCACTCCTCCAAAATGTATCACGAAGCAGACTTTGTTACAAATTACGTACCGGTATACCGTCGGGTCATCATAGCTTTGAGGATTATTCACATTTTTTACAAGAATAACGGTGGTATCATATACTGTACTGTATATTTCAACTCTATCTCTCTGTGATGACCACAGGATTCTGTCGACCTCTAAAAAATCAAAAGAGAAAAATGCCATAGAACACTACAGCTCACCGGAAAAAGGTGCTTTCATGTCAAAACCCAGTTTTTACCGAAACCCAATATTTTTCCATGGATCTAAACCAGTGATTACAAGCAACTTTTTCCCCAGAAAGCGCACTGCAATGATGCATCATCAACAGCAGATTCAAAAGTCTATGAATTCCAGCAGCGTCAGAAGGGTGGGAGAAGCCAGGGGACTATTTTATTTGACTTACCTTTATCACAAATACATTCTGCGAACACTCTGATTGCCAACATGCAGGGAAAACATTTCCTGGAAGTGAAATGAAATGTATGGAAAAGAATAAACTTTACAAAACAATTTAGTGCACACTGAATATCAACTTGTTAACAATACTTAAGAATACTAAAATTTGTACTGTAGATAACCAAAGAGATCGGTAATAATTATTTATGTATGAAATGCAATAGGAAAAGTTAGAACAATTAATTTCATTGGTGTCTTTAACTATCGCTTGTATTGAAGGAACACGGAGTAAATTTACCCACAAACAGAAACAATTAAGGCACTAATTTGTTTTCCCTCTCAAAATAAGAGATAAAAACAATGAAAATATAACTGCAACACACACGAGGATGTGAAAGAGTTATTGCTCAAAAAAAAAAAAAAAATAATAAAGTAAAGAAAATAATAAGAAATAATGAAAAACTTAACGAAGAAAGAAAAATATAAGAGCTAATAGAAAGATGATAATAATGATAATGATGATGATGATTATAAGATAAAAAAATAAGAAATAATTAAAGTATTACTTTAGGAAGAAAGAAAAAATAATAGTGATGATGATAATGATGATACTACTACTACTACTACTTCTACTACTACTACTACTACTACTACTACTACTACTACTACTACTACAACTACTATTACTACTACTACTACTTCTATTACTACTACTACTACTACTACTACTACTACTACTACTACTACTACTAATAATAATAATAATAATAATAATAATAATAATAATAATAATAATAATAATAAACAACTATTGTGCCGTACCAACAAAGACGGCTTGGTTTGGCTTGGGTTGGGTTGGGTTGGGTTGTGTTCTTGTCGGTGTAGGTGAGATACGGAGGCCAAGGGTTTAAAAATATCTTATAATCGTAAAGTTGTGTGGGAATTTACGGCACAGGATCGCATAACGTGGGAGAAATATTATGGCCTTATCTTGGTGAACGCTAATTTTTGGCAAGGGTCGATACAATTAGACATTAATGGGCGTAAATGGAGATCAGGAAGGAAGGGAAGTGGTGGGGAAGAGAAGGGAAGGGAAGGGAAGGGAGGGAGGGAAGGCAAGGGAAGGGAGGGAAGGAAGGAAGGAAGGAAAACAGGAATAATTGATGTTGGTGGGAGAATGGACGTACAGTATGTGTGTGTGTGTGTGAGAGAGAGAGAGAGAGAGAGAGAGAGAGAGAGAGAGAGAGAGAGAGAGAGAGAGAGAGAGAGAGAGAGAGAGAGAGAGAGAGAGAGAGAGAGAGAGAGAGAGAGAGAGAGAGAGAGAGAGAGAGAGAGAGAGAGAGAGTGTGTGTGTGTGTGTGTGTAACATTCGAAGGGTATCGTGTTAAAATGTAAATGATCATGTGATTCAGAGACCGTATTGTACTTTACTGCGTTACAAGTATCCTGTTGCAATACTCGACGAAGTTATTAGTTGTATTCTTGGAAGCGAAGTGATGGAAAGTAAAACAACACAGGTGGAATTAATTAAGGGACCATTATAGTGATGTAGTTGGAAAATTGGTGATAAATGAGTCCTTCGAATATTGCCACGAAAACACCACCTATATGGAGTGAGCATGTTTCGTGGCATGGTCAGGAGGAATCAGAACCATCCAATTTAAAACACGATCACAGGGTCCTTAATACAGTTTTCGTACACTGGAGTACATTGATTCCTCCATAGTATGTCAGGAAAGAGTAAGTAAAGTCATGGTCTAATGTACTGCAACACCTTCCAATGAGATGGCTTCGAAAAATGATCCGAAACTATAGCTGTTGGTGTGTGCAATTTTGGTTCATAAAATTAACTCAAATAGCTCGCTTTTATTCACCAGGTTGCAGTACATTAGACCATCACTTTACCTGATTAACAAAAATAAAGATGGCCTCGTGCTTGGAATAGTTTGAAGGAATCATTTACTCCAGATTTACCAACGCTGTACTATAGATGCCATTAAAAGCCATGCAGAGAGAAAGATAAATGACTGCGAATGAAAGGAAAGGTAAATACGGGAACAAATACAGAAACGACAGAAACAAAATTAGAAACACTGAGCGAAAAGAATGAAGTACCAGAGAGGAATTTCATTAATCTGAAGGAATAAAAGTCAACCGAAAAAAAATGTGTTACAATTTCGTTGCTGGTTATTGAGTATACATAAGAAAAAAATATGTATACTTAGGAAACTTCATATCATAAATACATAAATACGAAGGTAAACACACAAGTATATTGATAAAGGTAGGAAGTATACTCTGTTCAAAACTTGTGTTCTTCCATTTTCCTCTATCTATCTGTCTCTATTTCTATCTATATCTTTATATCTATATCTATTTCTATCTATATCTTTCTATTTATCTCCATCTGTCTCTATTTCTATCTATCTCTTATCTGTCTATCTATATATCTATCTATTTCTATCTATCTAAGCATAAGAGGCCAGCGGAACACAAGTTTTGAACAGACTATAGATACAAGTGTTGATAAATGCACAGTACATGTAGGCAAGCGAGAGAGAAATGTGAAAGCCTCTCCATTTTTGTGTGAATTAATTAAATATCCCTCGTGTTATATATTAGAGAGGTGTTGTCGTGTAAGAGGAGGGGAGAGAGAGAGAGAGAGAGAGAGAGAGAGAGAGATATGGGGGAGGAATACAGACAGACATAGAGAAAGAGGGTGTATGTGTAACAATAATAAACATAATAATAATAATAATAGTTATATTTGAAGATTGTCATCATGTGTGTGTGTGTGTCTGTGCGTGTGTGTGTGTGTGTGTGTGTGTGTGTGTGTTTATGTGTGTGTGTGTGTGTGTGTGTGTGTGTGTGTGTGTGTGTGTGTGTGTGTGTGTGTGTGTGTGTCCGTGTGTGTGTATGTCCCCTTTACCCCTATGATGATACACGTTCCCATATAAATCGTCAAACACTCGGACCAAAAAGACAAAACATGAGACAAGTTGGTGTATCTATCTCTGTTAATCCCTCCACCATACAAAGTTCTCTCATTGGGAGGGAGGGAAGGAGTTGTATGTGTGTACTGTACTCTCTCTCTCTCTATGCATCATTGGGAAGGAGGGAGAGAGGGAAGGAGTTGTATGTGTGTACTGTGTCCTCTCTCTCTATGCATCATTGAAGGGGGCGTTTGTGTGGGTGTAGTATTAGTAGAAGAGAACAATTATTATTATGTAAGAGAGAGAGAGAGGGTGTGCTTGGGGTATAGAGTCTGCAGGCGTTTGAGAGAGAGAGAGAATCAAAATCAGGCAAAGAAGAGAAGGAAAAGAGGACAAAGAGGGTTAATAGATGAGAGAGAGAATGAGAGAGAGAGAGAGCGGTAGTGTGTGTGTGTGTGTGTGTGTGAATTATTAAAGTGATGTGAAAATTGGAGGAAGAAAATGGAGCGAGAAGGAAGGGAGGATGCTGCTATACTGCTGCTAAGAGAGAGAGAGAGAGAGAGAGAGAGAGAGAGAGAGAGAGAGAGAGAGAGAGAGAGAGAGAGAGAGAGGAAAATTGAATGTGTGTTTAGAGAAAGCGAATTGAACAGAGGGTTAAATCTTAATAGAGAGAAGCAAAAAGGTGTGAGAAATAAAGATAGATTGTGTGAAAGAAAGGGTGAGAAAGAATAAAGGAAGGAAAGGACATACAAAAGAGGGGAATTAAGGCAAATGGAGAGTGAAGAGAGGAGAGAGAGAGAGAAGGGGAATAATGGTAGGTAGAAGGTTGCAAGCGAGAACTGAAAAAATAGCTAAGTGAGAATAAGTGAGGGAGGAAGGAGACGAGGAGGAGGAGAAGGAAGGAAAGAGGGAGAACTACGAGAGAGAGAGAGAGAGAGAGAGAGAGAGAAAGAGAGAGAGAGAGAGAGGGAGAACTACGAGAGAGAGAGAAACGGTAAGGAAAAGAAGGAAAATAAAAGAGAAATGGAGGAGACAAGGTGAAGGATAAAGAGAAAATCAGGGTGGGAAAAGACAAAAAAGAGAAGAGAGAGAGAGAGAGAGAGAGAGAGAGAGAGAGAGAGAGAGAGAGAGAGAGAGAGTACCAAGGCTTACACTGGTATCACTTGCATTAATATTGCAGCAACCTTCTTTACACTCCCACACCATAATATTTTGCCTGTCTTTGTTGCACACACACACACACACACACTCTCTCTCTCTCTCTCTCTCTCTCTCTCTCTCTCTCTCTCTCACACACACACACACATACATGGACGTGAAGGTTGGCGTAGTTTTTACACGGGCTCAAAAAATAATTAGTAATACGCATTCATGAAAGCGGAGACAGAGATTTGCACATGCTGATACGCTGTTGAATATATCAGCGTGTATTTTCCCGAGCGAATGTAACTCTTTCACACACACACACACACACACACACACATGAGTGGCGTTTCCTGGCAATGTTTGAAGGACTCCCCAAACCTCCTAATTTTTTTTACTACATCACAGGGTCCTTAAGGGGGTGTGGGAATAGGGGGACAGGCTTGGGGGGATTTTGGGAGGTGCGGGAATAGGGGGACAGACTTTCTACCCACCCTAAGCCTGTCGTCCCCCTATTCCCGCACCCCCCAAAGCCTGTCCCCTATTCCCACACACCCTTAAATGAAAACCAACCATTCAACCAACCAATCACGAGTCACGAGAGGCACAGGTAAATAAATCATTAAGGCCAGGTGTAGTGGAGATGACCATGCAAGGGCTTAGAGGTGATTATTCCACTCAAGGGCTGCAGATATCACACCCTTATAGCACTTGAAGGGGACGAGCAATGGTGGCCTCTGATTGTTATTGTGTGTCTCTGTCTGGCTGGCCATCAATATCTCCCTCTCCCTCCCTCTCTTTTTCTCTCTCTTTCTTTCTCTCTCTTGCTCTTTTTCTTTCTCTTTCTCTCTCTCTTGCTCTCTCTCTCTTGCTCTCTTTCTCTCGTTCTCGTTTTCTATTTTCCGTTTGTCTGTTCTCTGTTTGTCTGTCTATCTGTCTCTCTCTCTCTCTTTTGCTCTCTTTCTCTCTTTCTCTCTCTCTCTCTCTCTCTCTCTGCCTCTGCTAAGTTTATTTTTTTTGTATGTTGTTGCTTCTTATTTTTTTTTTCTATTTCACACACTCTTTTTACACACTCATTTTACACACTCTATTTTACACACTCTATTTCACACACTCTATTCTTGTTTGGTTCTCTCGCGTTGCCTATACTCTCATCCTTTTATCTGTATGTCTGTGTGTGTGTGTGTGAGTAAAGCAGCCTTTGACGGATTAAACTGGAATTTCTTCGACACTTTGCCTCAGCCATGTATCAGGGAAAATGTGGTGGTCCGGACTGAGAGGTGAATCGAGTCATATATCTCCATGGTGGGTGTGTGTGTTTGTGGTAATAGTTATCATAGTTTGTAATTTTCACAAAGAGACATACATACATTCTATAAAGTGCCTATTAGCGTTTACTTTTCTTTATTTCATTTCCACAAAGAGACATACGTACATACATTCTACAAAATGCCTTCTATTGTTTACTCGTCTCGTTTTAATTTGTTTTCTTTCATATTCTTTTCATTTAGCTTTTGTTAATAATCTTGTGTGAAATTATACTGTTTATTTTCATCTCACGTTCTCGTTGATAGAGCCTGACTAACATTATCATACACAAGTAAACAGAAACATACTCACTCGCTCACGCTATCATAAGCATACGCATTCATTCATGCATACAAACGCAAACATAATATCTACGCAAATGCACAAACATGCTCATAAATTTGCATGCTCACACTCACACCCACTTACGTACTTGAACACACACACACACACACACACATCTGAGCGAACAAAAAATACACAAATAATCACGCAAAAATGCATATTATCCACTCACCTCTGTACACACACACACACACACACACACACAGGTCACTAATATGTTTACATACTCATACATACACACTCACGGTCCCGTCCTATTTATTACCTTACCAACACATCCTATGCACACACATTTATTTATTTATTCACATTTTGCACGCACCGACATCCACATAATTATTATACACGACTGAATTACACATACACTCACATGTATATCCTCTTCTCATTTCCGTATATACAGTACACTTGCCGTAATGTAATTCACAGCTACATGACAACATATTCGGCTGTAATTGCCATATTTTGAGCACATCTACATGCAGACTGCACTTACTGTCCAAACACACAAATATACAATGATGCTAATAATTTCCCATGCACTTTTCAAACCGTGTATTTATAAGACCCTATAACTTTTAATGTGTAGGGAATTACAGTCCAACGTCATTTAAACACTGATTTATATTCTGAACAACCTGTATACACTATAATATTTTCAACTCTATATATTGAGTACAAAACACGGAAATTCCCATCTCTCTTCAGAAGGAAAATCAAGTTGGGACTCAAAAACATGTACGATTATAATTATGTAAATGGATGAAGATTGAAGAACCGAACATCTTAATTAAGTACCGTCTATACCCAGCGCTTCATACTTTATTAATTAATTACCATCCCATCCCATGGTAATTATAAAACAATGACCAAGGACTTCTGACCAAGGCTTTCATATGAGTCACAAACCCTTGAAAACTTTTAATTGCCTTGTCGAAAGTCTACAAATCATTGTGATGGTGAGTAGTAAATGAATATTCCACCAATAGCCAAGTTATTTCAGTGACCTGTGTTAGAGGCGGACGCGACTCTCGATAAAATTCCGAGTTGAATTTCTGTGAGAGGAAACAGGAAGAGGAATATTTCAGGGACGAGGCAAGAGTAAAGGCTAGGTAGTCTGCCTACTCACCCGACACTGTAGCCAGAGAGTAGTGAAGGATAATAATTAACTCACATACAAATAACTTACTACGTGCATACATTGTCTTATGCACATGACATTACAATACATGTACTTACTGACTGGCACTAATTTCAGCAAACACAAACTTGTGCTTACACACACACACATACACATAATTTTTTTAGTCTCACAACCAAAGCCTACGAATTGACGTAAGCATACACAGACTTTCTTCATATACAGTGCGAGTATAATAATTCATTATGTTTCTTGTGTACAAGAAAGTACTAACACCTTCACTAGCAAAAGCGGGTGCAAAACACATACATAAGCTACCATTAAACACACTAATAATGTTATTATTATAACACTGATGTTATAAACGTTGCATGGTTGAGGTGATTATCTCTTTCACAATGATATTTGAGCCTCTGGTAGATTATAGAGTAACTAATTATCTTTGGATACATCATGCAGATGACCACTGTCCTACCACTCCAATTAGCCTCGTAAATAATATGGAGAGTGGAGTCGGTTTTATACCTCGCCGGTAGGCACTTGAATTTATAAGTCAACACCACTAACCACACCTTCTTCGTAGCGGTACACAATCTAATGTAGGCCGTGTACAATAGCTTCTAACAAACTCTCAACCAAATAACACAAAATCTCTCAAAAACCCTCAACACGCAAGATGCACAGTGTCACTAGCACTCCTGTTGGTACAAGACTTAACTCTTAAACCGTTCACTTGCAAACATAATCTCACACTTAACACACATACACACACAAACATATAAAACTCTTCCACAGGCGCGTGCAAACACAAAATTAATCTAAGCACACGAACAACGCAAATTCTTTAGTGTATACAAAAACGCATGCACTAAAACTAAAATACGAACACAATATCTTTGGGCAACATACATTACACAAACGCACTGAAAATTCTGGACTTAACCTCGTGCACAAACATTCCCTAGACGCAAGAGAGGGTGCACAAACTCATACAGAAGCTCTAGGACACTCACGCGTGCACAAACACACTCTCACACACTCAGCTCGTGAATCCCCGGCTGCAGTTTTAATGGGCGTGGGACGTGATGGTGGTTCCTCTTGTTATTGTTCCTCCCGCTGACTCTCTCCACCCTCACTCGGACTCTGCTGTTTCTGCTTGTAACTAGGATAATTACTACTGTTTTCTGCTTGTAACTAGGATAATTACTGTTGTTTCTGCTTGTAACTAGGATAATTACTGCTGTTTTCTGCTTGTAACTAGGATAATTACTACTGTTTTCTGCTTGTAACTAGGATAATTACTACTGTTTTCTGCTTGTAACTAGGATAATTACTACTGTTTTCTGCTTGTAACTAGGATGATTACTACTGTTTACTACTTACAAACGGTATTCTCCTGCTTACTTACCTACTACTACTGCTTACTAACGTTATTCTCCTGTTTACTGACCTGCTAATACTACTTAATTAAGGGACCCTGTGATGTAGTCAGAAAATTGGAGGTAATTGAGTCCTTCAAATATTGCCACGAAACACACACACCCTAGTAGGCTATATGGAAGGAGCATGTTTCGTGGTCAGGAGAAATCAAACGCCTCCAATTCCCGGGGTCACTAACTGAAGGGTTGCGTGTGATCGCCAGCGGTTTTAATATGGAAGTGGGGGAAGGGAGTGTTGGCCGAGTTTAGATTTATTTTGTAAAATCTTCCCCGCGATAATTACTGATACATCGTACGTCTGCACTTTAAGATGTTATTATTCAGTAATTATATTAACATCATAGATAAGAATTGGTGTGCAACATACAGTAAAACAGCAATTACAAGCATAAAATAGTACAGGGGTTGGCAGAACTAATAACATTTATATTAGTTCATACCTACACCTTTGGCTTAAAACAAAAAAACACTATGTTTCTGAAAGAACAATGCCCTATGTTAAAAAAAATGAGAGCAATCAGAACAGTTTTTCACCTCTAATTATACATTTTTATGAGGCCGAAATCATACGGGAAAGAGATCCCCGATCGAGGACTTCCCCAACTTGATCGTTAACAATTATTTTATCTGGTGAAAAGTGGCAGTTTTTCTTAGGTTCGTGACGTCGGGAATTCCCATTCACGATCAAAGGAACCTAAGAACAATACTTTCCTGCTCACCTGCCTGCTACTACGGCTCATGAACAGAACAATAGCAACAAATTAACTCGTGTTAGCAACAAGTAGGTAATCAGTATGGAAGGCGTGATGCAGAAATTTGATACCGTTGTACTTGATCATTGTATATACCATTGTAATACACAGTGACGAATACAACACACAACTTTACGTATAGAGGAAATGGTGATCGTTGTATAGTACATCTGGAAGTGTTAAGCCACTTGGTATATGTTTTCCTGGGCAGTAAAGTGCCAGTAATAATTGCCATGTACAGAACAAACAGTAATGTGCAGAGTGAATTTCACATTGAACACTACCCGGGATCGAAACGGGAAATTTTTATTTTGAGTCCCAGTTGCTAACCACTGCATCACGACACCATAATACTAATATTTGGAAGCCAGTGATAAATATTCGGAGCTATTTTTATATTCATTTATGCATTAGGGAAAAGAAAATAATATTTTATAAATATTTTGACTATGTGGAAAATGATAAAAATCATTTAGTATTCTGCATTGCATAATAAATAAAAAATATTTTCCGTAGCACCTGCAGGCTCTGTTATACATCTCGTGTGAGGGTGAGGTCAGTAAAATGTGACGCTGACGAATGCTGAACTGATGGTATGGTGTAATAGTTATATGTGTAATTGCAGGAGATAAAAAATATGTCACACAATAACCTCTTTCGTAAAATAGTTCATTCATGAAGTTCATAATTATAGCCACGGGCCACGACAATCAACAACAACCCAGACTGTCCCTCACTCCTCCCTGACCCACGAGCCTTCCTTGATGCAGTACGGAACAGTTGGTAGTCCTGCGATGTGAGTCCTGCCAGCAGCCAGTGTCACAGCTGATAGTGAAGTGGTGAAGGATACGTTACTTCCACTCATTAATTTTTCGCAATATCTCCCGTCTCTGGTCATCTGTTCTTTCCATTGTGTTTTGAAATAGATCAACTAGTGCCCTAGATCTATTCAAGTTACTGAGATAACATGTATACCCCCATTCTCGTACGGATATTGGTGATAAGTGGTTGGCGGTGGTCGGAAGCGTGTTTACCTCGTAGTAGTAGCCTAGCCAGGACGCCACACTCATCCCACTGCCGAGCTGTGGATAAATTATAATATTTCGTTTTCGTTAATCCCAAGTCCTTTCCGAAGTATAAAAGCACTTAGGAATAGATATACAAGTGTCGTAGATTGATTTATGAAGCTGATATGGTCGCTCCAATACCTCCTAACTTGAAAAAAAGTGGTCAGCATCAAGATTGAAAGTAGTAGATTCAGAGTGAACCTTCATTGGCCAGACAGACAAACAGCAAGTCGCCATATTAGTGCTTGCCACGGCTGCCAACCCGATTTATATATATGTGGGCAATATCAATATGCCGCATATTTTTATATATGTGCTGGTAATTGAGTGATATATTTTAAAGGATTTATGGGGGCATTTTTTCCGTCGCTGTCAAAAAGAGTGAGTAGGGTGAGCCATTGTTAGTTTTGTTTATGTGAGTACGTATTTTGGATTAATGAACTATCGAGTTGTGGCAGGGAGGAAGGGAGGGAGGGAGAATGAGGGCGTGGGAAAGGAAAAGATAACGTGGAGGGGATCGCAATGAATGGATAAGGGTTAGGTTTGGATAAAGGGACGAGAAGAAGAGAGAAGGAGATGAGACGTGGGTAGGGATGGAAAGATGAAAATGAAAAAGGGAATGGCCAAAGAAAACGAGAGAGAAAGAGAGGGGTGATTTGGAGAGACATTGGAGGGGTAGGAGAGGGAAGAGTGAAAATTATAATAAAAGGAAAATCATGGACAAAGGAAGGAAGAGATGATTGAAGGGTGATGAACAATGACAGGAAAATAAAATGAAAATACGAGAGAACACAGAGGAATGGATGAGCTGAAGGGAGGGAGAGAGATGGAGAAAAGGTGAAAACAACAATTAACATTCATTCATTAGAGAAATTACCGTAATTATTTTTCTCGCGTGCATTTCTCTGAGTGGGATTGTTTTGGTAGATTTAAATATCAGGGATGCAAGAATAAGTTCAAGGACACCGATGTAATAGGTAAGTTCTATTATATTCCGTTTTTTTATCTGTTATTATATCTATCGTTTTATTCATATACTGTAATGTATATCTATTTCTTATTATTTCTTGCTGGCCACTGTTTTCTCCCAAATTTTGTTTCTCCCTCCTACGTATTTTTTTCTCTTTTCCCCAGTGTATTGTTTTCTCAATCTTTCCCTTCTATCAACATTCTCACCTCACCACGTTTACTTCACCTTGTCCCATTCTCTCATGACCTCCCTACAATTCCATATACAGTAGTACCTATATCTATATTGTAAAATTATATACTCCTTCCGCTCCCATTCTCTCCCTCAATCATTCAGTTTCCTCTCCCCCCCCCACTATTCTCCCTCTCCTTCAATTCCTGTTTACTATATAATTATATCCACCATACCTGTTGCTTTTCCCGCTAACTTTTAAAATTATTCTTTTGTTCAACTCCATCTTTACCTGCCTTACCTCATATATCCTTTTTCTTCACATCAGAACTCAAACCTGACCCTCTCTCCCTCAGTCCCGTCTCTTCTCCTTTACACATTTTTCTCCCTTTTAACTCTCTCTCACCTCTTACGCTGTTTCCCACTTCTAAATAGGATCAGACTCCTTCAGCCCACACTGTAGGAAGAGGTGAAGTTTTCCTTCAGGCTCAGAAAGATTCCCTTGCTTTATCTCATTTTGCAAAGAGGATTTCAGCTTTCCTTGCTTTGCTAGCATATATATATATGGAAGGAAAGCTGGAATCCTGGAATCCTTCTTTGGAGTTATGAATATCACTGACACATTGTATTAGTTAAGTAGCCTAGTTAAAACTATAGTTACAGGTTATATAGGTACAGTATAACGGGTATATAAATATATAAATCATCCCTTGCTCATAACCTTTGATATTACGTTTCTGTCAACAACTGTAAGCCCCATGAATGAAAGACTAACGAATTCGCAACAACAGTCAGATGTTGGTGGTTAATTTAGGGGGGACGACGTGTGAGGCAGGCAGAGAGTGAGGGGGACTGGAGCGTTTGTTACCAGTGAATGCACAGCTTGGGTTATAGTTATGTAGGTCAAACATAGACGTTTGTTTTGAGTTACAGAGCTTCTCGATTGAGCAAGCTATGGAAGTCTGACAAAATTCAAAGAGGCACGAAATTTTTGAAGCCTCTGCTAAGATAACGCTGCTACAGTACAAGAGACAACGCAGATCCAAGACTCATATGTTACAAGGAGAGATTTTCTGATGCATTATTCCTGAAATATTTAACACATCGAGTTACGCGGCACATTTTCATTACAGTATCATGCCTCTGGAGTGGGCATTTATTATTTGCAGTCCATCTGCATTGCTGTTGACAAGAGAGGCATCATTTCCTCACCTTTAATATGCATATATGCCTGTTTTGTCGCCAAGATTTTTCATTTAATTAAGGCTTGATGTCTATCGGCTACCTGATGCCACTGTTTGGTCCTAATATTCGCCGGAATATCTTTTCGTGTGTTTAATCCGCAAGTGTATGATTTATGAGGTGCGTACTGATGTATACAGGGACTGAAATACCAGATCAATGATCAACATTTGATAATCGAATGAAAAACTATTAAAAACTTGGATTCATGTACCGGTAGTATGAGTTATATTTATATTTACTAAGTATATTAGTATTGTGACATCTTATGACACATATTGTGAAAAACATTAACATTATTGTTTAACCTACACATGTTTCTTCAGGCCGAATATTCCCTCTTGCTTAACTGTCATTTGTGAGTTTATTGCTCATTCATCATTCAGTGACAGGCACCTGAATTAGGGAAGATGATCTTTTGTTACTCTATGACGGCAGTGGAGACTTCTCAGGGAAGCCAGTTCATTATTGAGGCTGACAGGATGAGACAGCTGAAACGGATGAACAATCAAATATTTATGTTGATGTCGTCACTAAGCCACACCCCTCTGTTTGTTGACAGGTGTACGAGCGTCTACAGCTAGTGTTCAACCGGGATCTGGGAAAAGTAACCTACTGTGTTAGACGTTTATTCAACAAAATCTATCAGGTCAGTGTACTGTTGTGTTTATTGATGTTTCAGTTATCAATGATGGTAACATTGATGATGTTGCACCCAGAGTTATATACTTCCTCTTTGTTGTTATCACGTGGATTGGAGAATTTTGTATAATATTTTATATATATATATATATATATATATATATATATATATATATATATATATATATATATATATATATATATATTTGTTTTTGAGAATCGTTGGTGCACGGAGAAAATATTTGGTGTAAGAACACTGAATCCTAATACGAGAAAAGGTTAAACGTGATATTTCAGAGGTAAACTGCTACAGATTAATTAAGAGTGACCAGTTAAATGTACAGTATAAGAAGATAAGTTATCTGCTGTTCACGTGTCATAATGGTAGTAGCCTAATTACTTTCTCTTGAGACTATTTGCCTGGCGTTTTGTCCCCATTCCTTGAACTATTCATTACAAATTTGTGTGAACTGATACATGAATTTTTTCTCTAGATATACTTGATGATTAGGCTACACTCGTCACAGGAAGGGCCCATGTAGTAATCTATAAAGCCTAGCCTAGTCTGTTGATGCGTTTTCTTTTGTGTGTGTGTGTGTGTGTGTGTAATTCTGAGGTAGCATCGTTGAGCAATTTTTGTAAGAGCAACTAAACGTTCTTTTTCCGCGAGTTGAGTTATAAATACCGAAAAGTAGTTATAGTTATAGTGCACTTTTGATCATTTATATTGTATGATAATTATTGTTCTGTGATAATTATTGTTCTGTGTGGTTCTTTATACAAGCAATTAGGCTATGTGGATGCAATTTTCCACTCTATTAGGCTTCCTCATTATCCTACCATCGTACCAACCTAACTTAGTATGTATGGTACAGTAGTAAGCCCTTCCCTTAGTAACCTCACTACCTTACCATACTAGCCTACACTTCACCTTCTTACTAGTCTAGCCACATATCAATGCTTCCCTTCCTTGCCATCCTTCATTTCCCCACTTCACCTTCTTACCAGCCTAGCCACATATCAATGCTTCCCTTCCTTGCCATCCTTCATTTCCCCACTTCACCTTCTTACCAGCCTAGCCACATAACAATGCTTCCTTTCCTTGCCAACCTTCATTTCCCCACTTCACCTTCTTACAAGCCTTGGCACATAACAATGCTTCCCTTCCTTGCCAACCTTCATTTCCCCACTTCACCTTCTTACCAGCCTAGCCACATATCAATGCTTCCCTTCCTTGCCAACCTTCATTTCCCCACTTCACCTTCTTACCAGCCTAGCCACATATCAATGCTTCCTTTCCTTGCTAACCTTCATTTCCCCACTTCACCTTCTTACCAGCCTAGCCACATAACAATGCTTCCCTTCCTTGCCAACCTTCATTTCCCCACTTCACCTTCTTACCAGCCTAGCCACATAACAATGCTTCCCTTCCTTGCCAACCTTCATTTCCCCACTTCACCTTCGTTACAGTTGAGTAGACCCTATGTTATACTATACCAAGAGCTGACTGAAATATCCTCCTTACCTTCTGTGTTTTTGCTTCTTGAATTATTGGTTAAATGTTTACACACCTGTTAGGAGGGGAGATTCTGGTAAAAGTTTGTATTTACGGTACATCTATTCCAGAACAGTATAGTGATTAAGCAGTAGTGTATAGTAATAATAACAGTAGCCTAATGATTTTGTGATATTGGTAGGTATTCTGTTATGGTTATTAGTACAGCTACTATACATATATTCACGTTAGTAATGACTGTAGCCTATGTTATTAATAATGGTGGTTTCTACAAAAATAAGTATGTCCATTTCTCCCGTCACAAATATGACCATAAAATTAGGTTATTGTTATGATGATGTTGTGTTGGTTAAAAACATATATCTCGTGGTGAAGTGAGAATTCTGCATATATATATTTCGTATTATCTCGGTTTGATTATAATATTTCACTGAACCCCTCAATGTATACGGTACTTTAACATCCCTTCTCTGTCATCTGGTTGGTCAGCCCTCCCTTCACCCTCTCTCTATCTCTCTCCATCCCCTTCTGTCATCTCCTTTCATCTCCTCTCCTACCCCTCACTTCCTACTCATACTCTCCCCTCCTTGTTATATGTCCATACACCTTTCTGTATACTTTACATGTTCTTTCCTGCTCTTACCCTTTATTCTATGTAAATAACATCTCTTTCTCACCTTGTAATTTAGTCTTCGCTTGTGTTATTACATTTTCCTTTTGTCTGGTTGTCTCCACTTGTTTATATATTTTCCTGTTGTTTTTGTCTAGTTGTTTCCACTCGTTGTTTATATACTCTCCTGTTGTTTTTTCTTTTCTTTGCTTCTATTTTAATCTTCCTCCACCAGTCCTACGGGATCTTCCAGCCTGGGGGAGGTCTTCTTTCATCCACAAATCAAATCAAATAAACCACCAAATCTCTTCTCTCGTGTAGACTAGGCTATCTCGTTTTCTCCTAGTCACGTTTTCTACTTGCTGTTCGGTCACATTATGTTTCCTTTCTCTCTGTTTTTTTTTATGCTTACCCAATCTATTTGCTCTTTACTATTAGCCCTCTTTCCTTTTCTTACATACCTACCGATCCTTTCTCACTCTTGGTATATTAAATTTTATTCTCTTCCTATTTTTCACTTCCTATTTCTCACTTTCATTTTGATCCTTTCTCATCCTTCGTATATATCCCTCGCCCCTGTTTCTCTCAAAGTTAGGTTCATACTTTAGACTATCTTTATCCTTTAAATCTCTACCTAACTTACCACATAGTCTCACATCTGCTCATACACACTCCTACCCTTACACCCCTCTGTCTGAACCCTCCCTCTGCCCCTCCTCTACCTTATCTCTATCCTTCTTCTCTCCTACCTCTATCCCTCCTCCACTACCTCGATTCCTCTTTTCTTTTCCCTGTCACGTCTCCCCCCATATCTTCATCCTTCTCGCCTACCTCTATCTATCCCCGTCCTCTCTCCTACCTCTATTCCTCCTCCACTATCTCGATTTCTCTTTTCTTTTCCCTGTCACGTCTCCCCCATATCTTTATCCTTCTCTCCTACCTTTATTTATCCTTCTTCTCTCCTTATGTACACTTTTCCTCCTCCATTCCACTCACACTGTCCCATTCACGTTTTTTTTTATGTTTTGACACTGGACATATTCCTCATCAAGCCTGTTACCGTGGCCCAGGTCGACTGCTACACACACACACACACACACACACACACACACACACACACACACACACACACACATACACACATACACACACTATGCTTCCTCACCCTACCTCATTATTCTCCCCTCCTCCGTTGCTCTCCCCTCACCTGCATGCACGACCCGATACACACACACACACACACACAAACACACACACACACACAGGAACACACACACACACACACACACACACACACACACACACACACACACACACACACACACACACACACACACGAGCCCTCCCCTCACTTCCTTCCCTCCTTCCTCCCGTTCATTTTGCTCTCTCACATTCCTCCCCTCCTCCACACACACACATACACACACACACACACACACACACACAGAATAGATATCTCTGTCGAACTCCCTCGTCATACATACCCTTTACATACTTTCACTCTATCCTTTGCCACTCCACCCACCCTTTACCCTTATCTCCCCTTCTCATCCCCTTACCCTTATCTCCCCTTCTCCACCCCTTACCCTTATCTTCCTCTCCACCCTTACCCATATCTTTCCCGTTCTTCCTCTCCACCCCTTACCCTTATCTTTCCCTCACTCCCTTCCACCCTTTACCCTTATCTTCCCCAACCTTTCCCCTCCATCCCCTCTCCATTCCCTTCCCCTAATCCTCACCTATCCTCTTCCCTAATCCCTTGTCTTCATCCCCTACCTTGCTTGACAGGCACTATGTAAAGAAGGGAAGGTGAGGAGAGGGAAGAGGAAGGGGAGGAGAGGGGAAAGGGAAGTGGAGAATTGAGGGGAAGGGGAAGAGGAAAGAACTATAGGAGGAGGGTAAACGAGAGAGGAGAGGAGAGGGGAAGGGGAAAGGAAAGAAAAGGGAAGTGAGGTGTAACGAGAAAGACGAGGGGAAGGGGAGAGTAGAGAGGAAAAGAGAGAGAGAGGGGAAGAGGAAGGGGAGGTATACTGTAGAGGCGTGACGAGAAGCACGAGAAGAAGGGGGAAGTAGGCAGGAAGAGAGAGAGAGAGAGAGAGAGAGAGAGAGAGAGAGGAGGAAAAGGTTAAAGAGGGAAGGGAGAGACGAGGGGAACGAGAAGAAGAGTAGGAGGAAGGAAGAGTGTAGGAGGAAGGAAAAGTAGGAGGAAGGAAGAGAGGGAGAGGCAAGGGAAGATTGGAGAGGTGGAAGCGACAAGGGGAGAAGAAGACAGAGACGAAGAGTGAGGAGGAAGGGGACAAGAAAGAGAGGAAATAAATTAGGAACCAGTCAAGATGGGAGATGAGAATGGGAAATGAAGAAGGAGCAAAGGGAGAGAGAGAGAGAGAGAGAGAGAGAGAGAGAGAGAGAGAGAGAGAGAGAGAGAGAGAGAGAGAGATAAGGGAACTAGCTAGAAAAGAGGGTAGGGGTAAGTACAGATCACCTATACATGTTTTAATTTATATATTCCCTGACAGAACCCAAACAAACAAACATGAAGACTCAGTTTGTCATATCTAGAACAACATATGATTTAGGCCTGTAGTTTTAAAACATTTGAGGGCCCTTACCGGAGCTCCATGAACCCTCCAAATAATCCAGGCCACAAAACGCTTCAGTGTTTCGAATAGGGAATTTGTTGCCTGGAGTAGTTTGGAGAATTCATAGAGCTCCAGTAAGGGCCCTCAAATGTTTAAAAACTACGGGTGTTAATCTCTTGTACACGTCTAATAACCCGACCCAAATCCCCCCATCCCCCCCATACCCTACCCTGCCCTATACCCTACCCTGCCCTATACCCTACCCACCTCATGGTCATGTCTAGAACCTTAAATTAAACCACGGTCACGAACGACTAGGAATACAGGGGAGAGGAGAGGGGAAGAACCAGGGGAAGCAGAGAGGATATACAACAGGGAAAAGCAAACTGGTGAAAGAGAGAGAGAGAGAGAGAGAGAGAGAGAGAGAAGGAGAGAGAGAGAGTTAGAGTTAGTTTGGAAATAATCACATGCAAAGAGAGAGAGAGAGAGAGAGTTAGTTTGGAAATAATCACGTGCAAAGAGAGAGAGAGAGGGCAGTGTTATAGAGATATAGAGAAATTGATCCAAAGACAAATGGTTTAATGGATATAAATGTAAGAAAAATAGGCCAAGGAAGTGTAGTTAGTAAGGAACAGAGAAATTGTTGAATAAATAGTGAGGGAGAGAGAGATGGAGCTGCAAAAATATATATTAAAGACAGGACGAAATTCGGGCGCGACAAACGTAAACCTTGAAATGTGTGTGTGTGTGTGTGTGTGTGTGTGTGTGTGTGTGAGCAGGAAATTCGGAACTGTATATATATATTTAGAGGAAATAAACGAAGCTCTGAAACTAGTGATGAAAACGAAAGGAGAGAGAGAGAGAGAGAGAGAGAGAGAGAGAGAGAGAGAGAGAGAGAGAGAGAGAGAGAGAGAGAGAGAGAGAGAGAGAGAGAGAGAGAGAGAGAGAGAATATGTGGAATCCAAAAGAAAATTAAGCGTAAAGGGTAAGAGAGGGTGAAGATGATCAAAGAATAGCCATGGAACGAGGAAAAGTGGAACAAATAAGCTGAGAGAGAGAGAGAGAGAGAGAGAGAAAGAGAGAGAGAGAGAGAGAGAGAGAGAGAGAGAGAGAGAGAGAAAGAGGGTACGAGAGGGAGGAACAGCGAGGAAATAATTCGGCGTGCGAGAGAAAAATAATAAGAGAAAAGGGGCAACTGAAAAAAAATATATATATACCAAAATATAAGACGTTGAAATGCCGACAAGGAAATGGGGAGAAATTTATCGTGAGGAAGTAAGGGTCCATCAGAAATAACTTACCTCTCCATGCAGCAAAACAATAATTAATGAGGCGGAACACACACACACACACTCACACACACACACACACACACACACACACACACACACACACACACACACACACACACACACACACACACACACACACACACACAAACACACACACACACTTCCACCATTTATTCATTATAAGTTGTGGATGTTGGCATTACGGTTTCTCAAAGGGTGAGCGAAATTACTTGGCGTTATCAAGATCAAAATACAGACATTGCAGAGTAACGTTAAAGTGAATGGAATGGTAGAGGCCTCGAGTTCCCTTCACCCTTCTCCCACCTACATTTCCACCCAAGTATAATTATGTTCAGGGGGCTATTCTAAGGTTAGTCTTCAGTAGTCTGGTGGGAGGCTACTGATTTCCTCATATTGTGAAGTGAGACAGACCCCCAAATTGCAGGGTTTGGGACTGTATTTTTTTAATCACAGTTTGTACGAATCGGAAGTCTCCAGGTCGCCTATGAAAGGAACCCTGTGATGTAGTCAGAAATTTGGAGGTAAATAAAGTCCTTCAAATATTGCTTCGATTCACACATACATACAGTACATATATGGAAGGAGATTGTTTTGTGGCATGGTCAGGAGGAATGGGAAGCCTCCAATTTATATACAATAACACGATCACAGGGGCCTTAAAGCTTAATCAGTATAATAGTCCTTCTGAATCCCAGCAAGTTTGGTCGTCGCCTGTGCAGTAGTTGAGGAAGAAGTTGCGGAGACCAAAACAACCAAACAAACAGACTGACACAGACATTCCCTAAGCTGGCAGACCCTCGATATACGTCATAGAGAGGGTGTTTACAGTGGAGGGTTACACAGCACAAACACAGAGGGTTAGAAGGGGTGTGGAGGGAAGGGGTCAGGGATAATATTGCAGAGAAGGGTAAACAGGGGTGTGGAGGGAAGGGGTGAGGGGACAAGGCTTACAGATAGAGGGATAGGGAGGGAGAAGGAATGTAGAGAGAGGATGTAATACTGCATGAGGAGTGTAAAAAAATGTGTAAAGGGAAGGAGTAAGGGAGAATGCAGATAGAATACACGGTACCTAACACAGCTGTAGAGAGAATTGAGAAGAGGAGGTAGCCTAGTAATGGAAATAGAATGAAAGAAGAGACAGTGAGCAGCAGGGGAAGGGTCAGTGTTCAGAGAGTGAAAGGCTTCGTGGAAAGAGGAGAGGGCGAGAGGGAAGGATGTAGATGTACGCGGAAAGAGTGGGGAATGAGGGGAGGGAAGAATAGGGATACGTGAGGAGAGGGGAGAATGAGAGGGTGAAGATGAGAGGGAGAGTATGGTACTGGCCTAAGAGGGAAGCGTGAAGAATGAGAGGAGGTTATGAGAGGGCTAGGAACAAGCGAGGGGAAGGTTTACAAGCAAAAGGTGAGGGAATTGTTACATACTGGGAGATACTGAACAACAAACATATTATGGTAGAGAGAGGGTCGGTTACAGAGGGAATGAGTATAGAGAAATTATTACAACGAGAAGGCTGCAAAGGTTATACTGGCGACGAAAAGGGGTTACGAAATGAGTAGGCTATACAGAGGAAAGTTACAAGAGGTTATGTATATCTCCGAGAAAGAGTAATAAGGTGTGTGGAAATGGATACAGAGAGAAGAGGTGTTTACAGAAATTTGTCAGAGAAACGTAGTCGAGGTGGATGAGGGACAACAGAAAACAAAGAGTGCCGTGGTCGAAACAGGGAGAGGAAAACAGAACAAAAATGGATAATAGAAACAGGGCCCTATGGTACGGTACAGAGAACAAATAGAACGTACAGGGAGGGAACGGGTGTAGAGGGGCAACAGAGAACAAACAGAGGTGGTAGAGGGGTGTAGACTGACCGTTGTGTGGACCTGGTCAGTGGCTCTATGTTGATTCAGCTGATCACCCTCCTCCTCCTCCTCTTTCCTCCTCCTCTTCCTCCTCCTCCTCCTCCTCCTCCTCCTCCTCCTCCTCCTCCTCCTCCTCCTCCTCCTCCTCCTCCTCCTCCTCCTCCTCCTCCTCCTCCTCCTCCTCCTCCTCCTCCTCCTCCTCCTCCTCCTCCTCCTCCTCTCTCTCTATCTATCTCCCGCTTCATCTCTTTTTCTTATATTTCTCTCACTTCTCCCAGCTTCTCCTTCCTTCTTCCAGCATCCCATCACTTATTTCCCCTTCTTTATTCCTTCTTAAACAACTGCATAGTCAATTCTATATTATAAATTATTGATGATGCGGAAATAAATAATTAATTAAAGCACATCTTTTCCCTAAGAGAACTAGGCTCAGCAAAAATGAAAAGGGATTTAATATATCGCACGAGAATCAATTTAAGGCTGCCTTGAAAACATTAATATAATTACCTTCTTGATGCGCCATCCTCATCGAAAAGCATTCACAGAGAAGTGTAGATAACCATTCCAACCCCAGTTCCTCGTAGCTTGAAACATGGCCTTCCTTCAGCTGTGTGTTATCTACCCTTCCTTTTGACGTCCAGCAGCCTGCATCAGCATTTCTGGATTAATATACAGACATGTCCACGTAGCCTATAGATAAAGTTAAAGTTCTCAGATGAAGCGGGTAATGTGCCACGAAGTATATAGTCTCTGATTGGACACATAATCCCTCCATTTGCAATATATTTCATGATTCTACCAAGTCGAGTTGTACTGCACATGAATATTAAAACAGATCCTCAATTCAACTTTGGTTACTCATGTCAAACAATTCATAGATTACGACCAGTAACACTAACTTCCTGTAGTGGCTAATCTTCGTTCCTTAGCAAAGATTTTGAAGGCGTCAAAGGCCTCAGATTCAGTTCGTCTATAACACCTTAGCCCTGATTAATGAAAGCATCGAGTAGGTTAAGCACACAGTCAGAAACCACCACATGTACGAACATCACTGAAAAAAAAAAATAGAGCTGTCCCACTGTAGATTTCACAATGTTTACCCCACATACATACATACATAGGCCCTACATACATACATAC
This sequence comes from Petrolisthes manimaculis, assembly GCA_034508575.1. Lineage (NCBI taxonomy): Eukaryota > Metazoa > Arthropoda > Malacostraca > Decapoda > Porcellanidae > Petrolisthes > Petrolisthes manimaculis. Next base: position 9,822 of record JAWZYT010000648.1, on the reverse strand, counting down.
ATACATACATACATACATACATACATACATACATACATACATACATAGGCCCTACATGCATACACGGCTTTGATATTGTCAGTCATCTGTCACCCAACAAGTCCCGAATTCCTGGAACTTGTTTTGGGTCGAATTAAGTTCAGAACTACGATAACCTCAGCGACTTTGTCTCCTCGTAAAAGAGTCTCATGGGTTTTACTTTCTATACCCTCCCGTGTCTCGGTAAGAATCAGTGTATAAAGTCGGTGCCAATCAGGTTCTGTCTCCTTGGGAATGTTGATTAATGTTTCACGTAAAAATAGCCGCCAATAATCCGAGTGCTGGAACGACACCCTGATTAAAGAAGCCAACTTTGTAGTGCGATAAAATGACGCCACCGTCTGAATTTGAAAAGTGAGACCAGAAAATTAACTAATATGAAGCTGGGAAAGAAAATTAATGCAAATTTTTTATATGAGTTCAAAGTTGTTCTGGAGAGGTGGTGCGAAATGTTGGAATCGGAGTTAAATAAAACTTTTTGCAATTTACGAGATGAAATGAAAATCATGCTACCAAAGTAAAAATGCACCGGAATTTTGTGGATATTTTTTTATAAGTTAGATAAAGAATCTTATTTCATGAATAAAATCCGTGTAAAAAAATAGCACTGTGGTATCTCTTTTTCAGCACGCAAAGAAATTGCCTTTGCCCAAGGCTAAGCAAATATACACATTTTAGCATTTTTTCTAGGAGTGTATGCACCGGGCAGATTTATCTAGGTCTTTTTATTTATTTATATTTTGTATTTACTTGTTATATGTATACGTATGTTTTATTTTATAACACTGCTGTATAGGAGAGTGAGAAAGGTAGAGGTAGAAGTTGTTTATAAGTATGTAGCCTACCGTATATGTGCTTTTGGAGAACAGAAGACGAGAAACATGGAAACTGGTTTTCTGTAGAATTTTGGCTGACAGTGGATAGGGAAATGGAATGGAAATGTAGGTGAACAGCGTCAACGAAGTGGATTTACCTGTTTGAAGTGTACGTAGGCTCCGTATAAGTTCAGTGATATACCGGTACCCTAAGTTTGTTTGTTTTGTTTTTAGGATTTGGATATGCTGCTGTCCTTGTACAAAATTGTATATAGGACTAGGTGATTATTTATTGTTCAGTTAGGCTAACTAGACTCTCATTGATAAAAAATTCTTGACAGTTAAAACTTCTTGCCTAAGGAGTTATACATATAATTTTAACTAGTATGAAATATATCGATAAATTACTATGAAGAGTGAGTGCAGCGGGAACGGTTTAATATGGCAGGAATGAAGGAATAAAGTATGTGCTAGTCTTTGCACGGGAAAACAGGTGGGTGAACGTAACCTGTGATTTGTGGTTTAGAGCCTTCCGTGTCGAAGGTGGTAAAGGAGGGAGGATAAGATATTGATGGCAGGAGCTATAGGAGGGAGGCTACTGGTGGTTCCTGTAAGCTGTGTCAGTCATGATTTGTTGTCTTCCTTTGAGGGGGAGACGACATATATTGGTATCACAGGAGTCGGAAAGGTTCAACTCGCTGACTTAGCCTAGCCGTACCGGTATATACTGTAGGTCCCATTCATTCAGGGGTTTATTTTACATTGATCATAATGGAATAAGATATTGAAACCGTATATATATATATTTTTTTTTTCCAGATGACAGACAGGTAAGTTGCCATTATTGTATAGGCTAGTAGATCTATACCTGTATACTCAATCATTTTCTTATGTGTATAGTTATTTCTTTTTGTTTTTATCTTATCGTTCTTCAATAACTCACTGTTTAGTTGTATTTGTTTTCTAAATTGACCCATCTTAGCAGTGTTTTCTCCTGCCTACATGTCCACATTTATCAGTACCGGTATTCCAAGAGTTATTTATGTATGGGATGGATGAATTAAATAAATACCGTAGGTGGAAGAATAGTACACTTATAAATAACGATTATACTGTATAGGCTATGTATTATACTGTATAGGCTATGTATTTGTCATATTGATCTATCTTCATATTTATCTATCCAACCAAACATCCATCCATCTATCCGCCTATCTCTCCCCCTCCATGACGCCCCCTTACCCACCCCAACCCCAACACGACCCACCCCATTAATCCGTAGTAGTAGGTACCCACCCACCCCGACAAACGCCCCCCCCTCCTTCCCCTTTCCCAACACATAGGTCACCCCGATAATCCGTAGTTCTCTCCACCACCCCCCGACAAACGCCCCCCTTCCCCTCCCTCCCCCCGACAACACATAGGTCACCCCGTTAATCCGTAGTGGTAGTAGTAGTGGTGGTGGTGTGGAAAGCGTGTCCCCCTAACCCCCTAACCCCCTTCCCCCCTCCCCACACAACACATATATAGGTCCGTGTCCCCCTTTCTACCGACACAACACAACAGCTCTCGTCCCTTCTGTTTATCCTCGTGACTCTATGTTTATTCTGTTTACTTCGTGTGTATTCAGTTTGGTTCATGCGTATTCATGTTGCTTCATGTGTATAGTCACTTGCTTTATTCTCTAGTGTATATATTCGGTTTTGTATAGCCTATATGGCCCATTCGTCCTGCCCTCATGTATTTTGGTCAACTTTTCCTATATTCATTTATTCGTTAAATTTGCTGTATGCTTAATTAATCTGTAGTGTTTGTGTATTATCTACATAGTTTGTTCTGGATATTGTGAGTATTGTATCAGTTTATCCTTTATCCTTCCTTGTTGATTACGTTTACACTCTGTTTATCCAAGTGATCTAGGGTATGTAATCGATCCACGTTATTCAGGGCATAGTAATCGTTCCTGTCTCTGCTTCAGTTGATAATTACAAGAGAGATAAGAAATGAGAAACAAATCGAAGAATGCGAGAGAAACATCAACTTGAAAATTACTAGTAGGGGGTAAAAATGATCATGTATGGAAGTAAAGTTTGGGCTTTTTAATTACGCTTAGGGCAACCATATGTCCCCTCCAAAATTATTATTATTATTATGATCATGGTGTCTCTCTTTCTCTATAGGCCTAGGCTACATGCTTTTTTTTATTTTTATTTATATATATTTTTTTTTTTACAACCTGGTGTGTTTACTTATTGCCGGCGGGTTATGGGGCCACATAAAGGCTGACCCGTACACAGTCATGAATATATATACACACTTTTATCGTGTCATAAAGCCTGGTGAGATTGTTGGTCACTTGGGGTGTTTATACAGGCTATCCATGCTTGGCTGCCTCCACATCACTCACTCTCCCTCCCTCACTCATATATCTTATCCCTCATACACATACACACACACTCTCTCTTTCTCTCTCTCTCTCTCTCTCTCTCTCTCTCTCATATGTCTTACCCTCATAACCATACACACACACACACTCTCTCTCTCTCTCTCTCTCTCTCTCTCTCTCTCTCTCTCTCTCTCTCTCTCTCTCTCTTGCCTAACGAATCTATTAGACTTTTTAAATGACATTTTTAACGAATATGATAAGAGTAAAGCAGTAGACATAATTTATCTAGATTTCCAAAAAGCCATTGACAAAGTTCCCCATAAACGTTTAATAACTAAATTAAAATCTCACAGAATCCAAGGCGACACCGTAAGATGGATAGAGAACTGGCTAAGAAACCGTAAACAACGTGTGGTAATAAATGGTAAATCATCTAATTGGACTGGCGTTACGAGCGGGGTGCCACAAGGGTCAGTTTTAGGCCCAATCCTTTTCCTAGTTTACATAAACGACATAGATGAAGGTCTCTCATGCATAATATCGAAGTTTGCCGATGACACTAAAATTGCAAATACAGTACTCACTAACGCACAAACTAAAGAAATGCAAGATAATCTCGATAAATTGTCGAATTGGGCGAAAACTTGGCAAATGTCCTTCAATGCAGATAAATTGTAAAGTACTCCATATCGGACATCGTAACGTAACTGTAAACTACTTGTTAAATGGTAATCAAATTAAAAGCGTGGATCAAGAGACAGACTTAGGGGTCACAATATCAAGTAACCTAAAAACCCAGTCAGCAATGTACGGAAGTAATTAAGAAAGCAAACTATCGGCTTTATTGGCAGAGCATTCGAGTATAAGTCTAAAGATACAATCCTCACTTTGTATAATACCTTGGTCCGTCCCCTTATGGAATATTGTGTCCAAGCCTGGTGCCCGTACTACCAGAAAGATATAGTAAAATTGGAACGAGTCCAACGTAGAGTTACTAAAATGATACCATGTCTACGAAACAAAACGTATGAAGAGCGGCTAAATAAATTGAATCTATTCCCATTAGCACAACGTAGATTGAGAGGCGATTTAATCCAGGTATTCAAAATAATCAAAGGCATAGACAATATGGACTGCAACAAATATTTCAATATCGATTAATCAAACTACACGAGAGGTAATGGCTGTAAAATCATAGGTAAATCTTTTAACTCACACGAATCCAAGAATTTCTTTTTTAACAGAGTCGTCAACTTATGGAATGGGCTTCCCCGTAACGTAATAGAATGTAACACAGTAGATAGCTTCAAACGTCGCCTGATAAACACCTTGCATCTAATCCCCGACTTTCGATGTTTATCTATGAATAATTTTTTGCCCATTACAGGTGGCAAGTTAGCCAAATTTCAACTACTTTCTATCTTTCCTATAAATTTCCTTGTGGAGTTTTCTCTACAACTCCACAAGGTTCTGACTCCTAACTTATTTCCAGTACGGCTCAGGTCGGAGGGATTGGAGGGTGGGGAGAGAGCCTTCTACTTTGCTATCCTTACCTACGACTATCACTGGGGAGATATTCATTCTCTATCAGTAACCTTCTAATCAGATCACCCCGTGTGGACCGTAAGGTCTGTTGTGGTCTGTGATTCTATGTAACTCTATGTAACTCTCTTTCTCTCTCTCTCTCTCTCGCTCGTCTCATCTCTCTCTCTCTCTCTCTCTCTCCTCTCTCTCTCTCTCTCTCTCTCTCACTCACTCATATATCTTATCCCTCACACACACACACACACACACACTCTCTCTCTCTCTCTCTCTCTCTCTCTCTCTCTCTCTCTCTCTCTCTCTCTCCAGTGCATTTCCTTGTTCACTATTTCGCTCCCTTTTTTCTCCCTATCTTTTTACGCTGATTTTCTCTTCTCTTTTTCTCACTTTCTCATCCCTCATTCTCTCATATTATCCATCCATTTCCTTCATGCTATTCTTCGTCTTTGCTTTCCTTCCTCTCGCATTTGCATATATTTATCACATATTTCTCTCCCCCCCCCTAACACACACACACACACCATCCGTTCTACCCTTATTCCTTTTTCGGTTCTCTCTCTCTCTCTCTCTTCTCTCTCTCTCTCTCTCTCTCTCTCTCTCTCTCTCTCTCTCTCTCTTCTCTCTTCTCTCTCTCTCCTGCTTCCTTTGTTTCCCATCTCCCATAATTTCTCTCCTCCCTCCTTTTTACTTCATTTCCTCTCATTTCTCTCCACCTTTCCTCCTCCTTCCTTCCTTCATTCATTCATCTTTCTTATATCGTCGTTTCTTTCATCTTCTCCTCTCCCTGTCTCCGCTCTCTCGCCCGTAGTTTAAAAATTCGAGGGTCCTTACTGGAACTCTATGAACCCTCCAAATAATCCAGGCCACAAAACGCTTCAGTGTTTCGAATAGGGAATATGTTGCCTGGAGTAGTTTGGAGGGTTCATAGAGCTCCAGTAAGGGCCTCAAATGTTTAAAACTACGGGTGAGAATCTGTCTTTGTGGGGATGATGGTGCAGTGGTAGTGAGTGAGTTCCGGAACCGCCTCACGTCACAGTGGTCCGGGTTCGAATCTTATTGAACCACTGAACCCACCTAAGCCCTCCTTCAATCTTAGTGAACCAGGGATTTGTATGAACTATTTCGGTGTAATGCCTTTTTTTTAGCATTTGTAATAAGAATCTGTCACTGTCACTTTCACATTCGCATTCTCTCTCTCTCTCTCTCTCTCTCTCTCTCTCTCTCACACACACACACACACACACACATTTCCTTGCACATATTATCTGTACATCTATGCAGCATATCGGAGTTTACATCAGACTGAATGAATGTGCCTGGTTATTTCTATTTATGTGACAGATAAAGTAATACCGCCACGGCAGCCAGGCAGCTATACCCTTTGCTTTAGTCCAACCTCATTTAGATTATGATGCAGGTGGCGGTGGTGGTGGTGGTGGTAGTAGTGATGCAGGTGGTGGTGGTGGTAGTGGTGATGCAGGTGGTGGTGGTGGTAGTGGTGGTAGTGATAGTGGTGTAGGTGGTGGTGATGGTGGTGGTGTCGTTTTACAGAATGGGTTTACGTGTGTATTCTCCTGAGGCTACATGCAGTATTCACGAGAGGGTGATGAGTGAAGCGATACGGTAACCTGCTTGTTTGCTTGCTTAGAAATCTGCAACACGAGGGAGAACGATTTATTATTATTAGGGGCAGAACCATGCACCTTTTGTAGGAAAATTGGGGTGATGATGATTCCTCCAAACTGTCCCAGAAAACAACCTCAGTGTTACTATATAGGGGATCTGTTTTCGTGACATAGTTTTTTTGGTGGAGTCACAAGCCTTCCAATCTAACCTCAAGAAAATCTCCCCTTTAGGACCCTGTGATCGTGTATGAAAACTTGAGGCTTCTGATTCCTTCTGACCACGCATGAAACAAACACCCTTTCTTATAGGTGGTGTTTTCGTGGCAATATTTGAAGGACTCGTATATTACTTCAATTTTCTAACTACATCCCAGGGTTCCTTAAGTGGTCGCCTCTATAAGTATAATGGTCTAATCTAAGGGCTACTAATTCATCAATATGTGCTACAAAACAGATCATACACTCGTGTACTATAGTCTGTTCAAAATTTGTGTTCCTTTAGGCCTCTTATGCTTAGATAGATAGATAGAAATAGATAGATATAAATTGTTAGATAGATAGATAGAAATAGATAGATATATAGATAGATAGAAATAGCGATAGATAGACAGATAGAAATAGCTAGATGGATAGAGGCTAGTGGAACACAAATTTTGAACAGACTTATAGTTTATTAATTAGACTGTTTTTTTAAGCATAGTTTGGAGGAATCGGTAGCCTTCCAGTTTCACCACAAGAGATTATCCCACAAAGAAGCTCGTTTACACTCTTTTATAAATACATGCACTTTGATTGGGTTTAAATCAAGGTGTTAAAAGTGGGAGTAAAGGATATACGTAAAGGAAAAACGAAAAAAAAACTAGGAAATTTCTCTCAGACTCAAAACTAAAAGAATTTTCGAGTGTACATTTCTATCAGTTCAGCCACGAGAAGGAAAAGTCTGGTTTGGAATATCTATCTATCTATCTATCTATATCGTATCTATCTATCTATGTACCGTACATGTTTATATTCTGTATCTATTATTATATGCAATTCTTTTTACATCTCTTATGCTCTCTGTTTGTCTAAGTTAACTGTATGTCTGTCTATCTGTCTCCCTATCTCTCTGTCTCCCTTATCTCTGTGTCAATGTCTAGAGATAATTTAGTAGTTTGTGTTTACTGCCCTCCATCCTTCCTTCCTCTGTCGTTCGTTTTCTCTCATTTCTCTTAATTTTACTCCAGTCCTTCATTACTTTTTTCTCATAATTAATTCCCTCCATCTGTCTTTTGTAATGACTTCCTCTCACTAGTCTCTCTTTCCTTCCCTCTCTCTTCTCTCCCTTCATTCGTATTCATCAATCTCGTCTCTCACCCTTTTACTTTTTTCCTCTTTTTCTCTCTTTGTCTCTTCCCGTGTTCATTTACTATATTTTCTTTTCTTCCTTCCTTTTCTCCTTTCATTCATTTATTCATCCATCCATCTGCCTATCTGCCTGTTTATCTGCCTGCCAACCTCTATCCATCCATCTATCCATTCATCCATTTGTCTGACTGTCTGTGATATATCCACCTATCTATCCTTCTCTCCATCTATCTTTCTAACTGTCTGTTGATATATCCACCTATCTATCCTTCTCTCCATCCATCTTTCTAACTGTCTGTTGATATATCCACCTATCTATCTATCCTTCTCTCCATCCATCTTTCTAACTGTCTGTTGATATATCCACCTATCTATCTATCCTTCTCTCCATCCATCTTTCTAACTGTCTGTTGATATATCCACCTATCTATCCTTCTCTCCATCCATCTTTCTGACTGTCTGTTGATATATCCAGCTATCTATCTATCCTTCCATCCATCTATATATCTAACTGTCTGTGATATATCCACCTATCTATCCTTCTCTCCATCCATCTTTCTGACTATCGTTTATCTATCTATCCATCCATCTTTCTGACTATCTGTTTATCTATCCATCCATCCATCCATCTTCTGACTATCTGTTTATCTATCCATCCATCCATCTTTCTGACTATCCGTTTATCTATCTATCCATCCATCTTTCTGACTATCCGTTTATCTATCCATCCATCCATCCATTTTTCTGGACCATCTGTTTATCTATCCATCCATCCATCATCCATCTTTTTGACTATCTTTATCTATCCATCCATCCATCCATCTTTCTGACTATCCGTTTATCTATCCATCCATCCATCCATCTTTCTGACTATCTGTTTTCTATTTTCCTATCAGTCCATCCTTCCTTCCCCACACAACACCTCTTCGTTCGTATAAAGTACCGCTATTTCTCTCCGTCTTACAAAATTTCCCAGAGGTCTCCATGCATGTTTTACTGGATCCTCCTTCCTATGTTTCTCTCTAACTAGACTTTTACCCATTGACCCATTTAGAGTAAGTCATCCTCAATAATGTATCTGTTATGTTGAAGGATGTTTTTATTTGGTATATCTTTACTTCCTATATAAGTTCATACCAATTGAGCCAGTTTTTTTTTTTTTTTTTTTTTTTTTTTTTTTTTCGTGTTGATGTATTTGTTATTTTAAGCAAGCATGTCTATTTATTTATTTATATTTGTCTGTTCTGAGTTATCCATTATATTTATCCCTATCTATTTGTATTTTATCATCTTATATATGTATACCTGTAGTTCTGGACTAGTTTGTATGGTGTTCTATCAACTTTCCTTCCCATAATTCATTCATCTAACTGTTCACCGATGAATTAATCCACGTTTTTATTCATCACTCCTTCAGTTCATCCGTCACTTTTGCATTCATCACTCTATATATCCTTGCATCCACCGATTCATCCTTCAGTCCAAATCACCATCCAACCACACATCCATCCATCCACCCATCCATCCATCATCCATCCATCCATCCAACCCACTAACCAACCAACCAAACCCCACTCACTTTCCCTACCATCATCCATCTATCCACCCACTCAGTCACCTTCACCCATACCAAACCCGCCCACTCACCCAACTTCCCAAAAGCCCACCCACTTACTCAATTAGCATCCATCCACTCACGCTCCCCAACCAAACCCACCCACTCACCCACCCAACATTCCAGTCAACCAACCAACCACCATCCATCCAACCAACCAACCAACCAACCAACCATCCAGCCAATCAACAACCAACCAACCATCCAACCAACCAACCACTCACCCACTCACTCACTCACTCACTCACTCACTCACCACCACAACAACAAACGGACCTTGCTGCTACTAAGTCTGCCTGTATTGACTGAGGGCTGTTGACAGGGGACCGTCTGACCTGCCTTCCTCTCTGACCCACTGTCTGTCTCTCACTCCTATTGTCCTGTGGCTGTCTGTGCTTCTGTGTGCTTGTTTGCTTGCCCATATATATCTCTGTGTCTGTCTAACTGTCTCTT
>JAWZYT010000647.1:22500-116721 GCA_034508575.1 Petrolisthes manimaculis | reverse complement strand
ATGTGGTTTATAAAATATTAGAGTTAGGGTTTATAAAGTACTGAAGATGTGGTTTATAAAATATTAGAGTTAGGGTTTATAAAGTACTGAAGATGTGGTTTATAAAATATTAGAGTTAAGGTTTATAAAGTACTGAAGATGTGGTTTATAAAATATTAGAGTTAGGGTTTATAAAGTACTGAAGATGTGGTTTATAAAATATTAGAGTTAAGGTTTATAAAGTACTGAAGATGTGGTTTATAAAATATTAGAGTTAGGGTTTATAAAGTACTGAAGATGTGGTTTATAAAATATTAGAGTTAGGGTTTATAAAGTACTGAAGATGTGGTTTATAAAATATTAGAGTTAGGGTTTATAAAGTACTGAAGATGTGGTTTATAAATTATTAGAGTTAGGGTTTATAAAGTACTGAAGATGTGGTTTATAAAATATTAGAGTTAGGGTTTATAAAGTACTGAAGTTGTGGTTGACGTGAGGAGAGTGTTGCTGAGGTCAAAACTAGAGATCATGTAATGTGTTTTGGTGGGCGAAGGGATAGATGGTGGGGGGGGGGGGCTTTAAGATTATATAACTGGGGTAGGGGGTGGTAGGGAGGAGATAGGGTTGAGGTAAGGGCAGGGCTGGGGTAGTATGAGAAGAAAGGTAAGGTGTAGGATTGGGGTGAGAAGTAGGGCAGGGGTGACGGGTAGGTTATGGTTGGGGTGAGGGGCAAAATTGAGGTAAAGGGAAAAAGCTGGTGATATAAAAACCGGGGTGAGGGGGCAGGTGGTCGGGGGGCGGGGGCTGGGGTGAGGGTGGGTGGGGGGTGAGAGGCACAGCTGGTATGAGGGTAAACGGAGTCAAGAAAATCAAGCACGGTTTTGTGTTTGTGGAAGGAGTGGGACAAGTGAGGGAGCTAGACAGAGGGATGGAGTAAAGTCTGAGACATGACTGGGATACAAATGAACCTCCCTCCCCTCCCACCACCACCAACCCCACCAACCCCACCCTTCCAACCATTACCTTCTTCTGCCCCTTCCATGTCTCCTCTTCCTCCTCCTCCTCCTTCCCTCTAGTCACTTGCCAAACCACAAGGTCGACTCTGTTTACCTACTTTATATAATTAAAATGGTAAACTAGGCCCATATATATTATCACCAGTCATAAAATTACACACGGTTGTAGTTTAAAATATTCACAAATACTCCAATCATTTGAGACTAAATAAGTATACCAAGGAAGCCAGTCTGTTGCGTGATGTTGTTCCATTTGATCACCGGTGTAGAAAAGTAAACAAATGATGACGTCATCCAACATGGCCGCCCCCTCCCCTCCTCAAGACCCCAAACTGAACGCTGTCGATGGTTCCTTCCTGCACCTCAACACTACAGGATGTGGCAACTTGCAGGCCCTCAGGTCGATATGTACCCCCTTCCTCCAGCCTACACACCCCTCCTCCTTTAGTGCCCCCTACCCCCACCTAGCAATTGCCTCCTTACCCCCACCCCCTACGCCCGTACAATCCTACTCTCCTTCACATTCACCACCAACACCAGACCACTCCAAGTCCCACTTTCCTACGTCCAGTCCATTTCATTTCACTTCCCTTTATTGCACCCGTCGTGGCTCTGCTTCTACACTTTGGGCATTTACTTGGGGTGTGTAGGTTCGAATCTTGTCCACATTGGAGGTCTTATTATGCTATATGCGAATATTCTCTCTGCCGGTCTAACACATTACAAAATTACAGATGAGGAGATAAACTAATTTGAAATGTATTATAAGTTATGCAACATACACACATACACACCCTGGTAATACTTTCTCTTTCTCTCTCAAGAAAAAAATATTTATTTTAAAAAGTCCTTAATTTATACGACAGGTTCTTTGATAAGGTCGTGAAATTTCACGTGTCAGTAAACAACAAGAGCCATAAAGAGGGACTGGACCATTTGATTTACATAAACACCAGATTAGGATTCGATACGGGCATCGTTTGGAATATATATAAAGACGACTAACTAAATACAACTCCCGATCACCCAACTATTGTACTCAAGACTTCTTGGCCACATGAACCATGAACATTTCCTCCCACAACTGACACAACAACATCAATACCAGTAGTATTATCAGTTTCAACATCATCAGCAGCAGCATAACCATAATCAACATCATTAGTATCATCAGTTTCAGCAGCATTATCATAAGCAACATCATTATTATCATCAGCTTCAACATCATCAGCAGCAGCAGTATTAACATAATCAACATCATTTTCAGCATCAGCATTACCAAAATCATCATAATCATTAACATCAACATCAACAACCACCACCATCCTCATCTTCAATATTAAAGTAAACAGACTAAAATCAACGAACGAACCGTAACTAGATAAGTTCATATAGCATCCATTAATAAGCCCACTCCACTACTGTAAGTAAAGCCACTCGGAAAATGATACAGAGTGTAATGAAAATTCTCAGTGTAGTGTAGCCCAGAATCCATCAATGAGAGACAAACACATTAAGCTTTTGTTATTCATCTATTCTATTCTCCCTTCCTCTTTTTTCTCATTTTGTACAGCCCACACATACAGGTACGTACATTATAAAAGGTCTGTCATGTTGTTCAAATGAAGTGGTTTTCCTTTATACAAATGCATACAAAACTCCTTAAGTCAAAACCTAATTATTAAGTAAGAGAGAGAGAGAGAGAGAGAGAGAGAGAGAGAGAGAGAGATTATGTGTGTTTAATTAACTTACCGACACGAACTGTGACACTATAGGAAAATGGACCTTATCTGCACTTATCAAACCGGCCATTCTCCAGCTATTCCCAGAACCGAACACAGCGGCTGGCGATCCACGAGTGTTTATCTTGTACCGTGTTTAGTTATTCCCAGAACCGTGTACCGTGTTTAGTTATTCCCTGAACCGTATGTACCGTGTTTAATTATTCTCAGAACCGTACGTACCGTGTTAAATTATTCCCAGAACCGTATGCACAGTCGCGGCACATAGTCCTTGAACAATATGACTTTCCCTACCGTGTTTAATCAATTATTTCCGAAGCGTGTGTTCCTTGTTTAATAATTTCCCTATGTCTGTAATAGCTCTTCACTATATTGTATAATTATTCATCCATGTCTTTATAGTGTTAAAAATATTATCGTACTTAGAGTTGCACCGTTGAAAAATTAGCTAAGCAGCCGATCCACCACCACACCGAGGGAAGGAGAGAAGGCGGGAAAACAAACAGGGACAACTGAACCCCCCCCCCCCCCGTCCCCCTTGGAAGGTAAGGAAAGACTGGACCCGTCACACTGGAACAAAGGAGAGGAAAAGGAGGGTATTACCACCTGATAGTTAAGGAAATGTAGGCCCTGCTTTGCTGCTGCTGTACCGGTGAAGGGAAAACACAATTAATAAGTAGGAAACCAAGGGTGGATGATAAAATAAGCCATTCAACATGAAATTTAATTATCTTTGTACGAGTCGTAATCGAAATCCCATTGTTAGTGTTCAATATGCTGTCAGTGTTGGATAATTTGTAGCAAATATAGCATGCTCTCTTACCTTAAAAATAACATCTATTATTGTTTGTTAACTTTTGACCCTAGGAATCATACATCTAGTGGACTTAATATTGAAATAACGTGTGAGTGTATTGTATTAAGAGTAAAAATATTCTCCCCGTATTGTTTATTTCAAAGAGACGTGGGGGAGATGAATAATTTTCATCCTAGGATCCCTCCCGCACCGTATATAAATAGCTGCCTGTGACCTCTGCCTGTTATCTCTCTCATCTCTGATACACGTGATATCAACATCAGAGCTATAAAAATTCGTGTGAAAAGTGTAGCCGAATCACAGTCTGTGTGGGAGGGTGGGGGAAAATATCTTCCTCGTAGTTATATCGGATTTTGTGTACTGTAGTGCCATAAGGACTTATTTACTTGGAACTGTAGTAGGTTGCCAGTCTTGTGTTATGTTAGTTCTGGCAAGAAGACATTAACATATTACAATAGTTATCCATCCGGTGTACAACAAAATCAATCAAGGAGGAAAAACTAGATGTCAACATGAAGGAAAAAAATTGAAAATGGTAGCAGTGATATTAATTAATGTTCATGTGTGGGAGAATGGGACAGATGTATTTTTTCCTGTTGCTGTAAAGCATTTGCCTGTTACAATTTACTCCCTGGTTATCGTCGGCAAGGAAAGAAGAAAGCATGTGATTAGTGAGGAGACAGGTGTGGGAGGCAGAGCACCTGCTCCACTCGCAAGACTCTCCTCATACTCACTTTAGACTACCATATCTATCTAGCAGCTACTGGTTTAGAATACGTATGTATGCTATAATGTAATTTTGTATGGCGAATATGCTTATTCGATTACTGATTAGCCTGCGTTATTATTCTAGTTATAAGTTTTGAGTGAGACGACAGGACTTTTGCCACCTACTGTACTGTCTAGGATCGGGTATATCGTCATTGCTATTCTGGGGGTATTTATAGAGAAAAAGTCATGACACTTGACAGTATTCATCCTCTATTTTGCTCTACCAAGACTAGGGTTAGAAACTTCATTCACACAACCAATCTCAGGGTATTGTTGAATCCAAAAAAACACCGGGAGTCATACAAAATTACAAGAATAGTTATGAAAATATCAAGTGCAGAGAGAAATGAACATTCCATTCAAGACCTAAAACACAAATTAGTTACGAGGGTTTGGTGGTGGGTGTTGCAGCAATCGCCCCATTTCCAACCCTTATCTTTGAACCCTGAACTTTTCCTCGGGCTGCAAGACTTACTGCGTGAAAAACAGGTATGAAGAGAATATCATATATTAAAGATTAGTTACCTAGAGGATTTGCTTTGCCCAGCATGAAAATAACGATATATTTCACATTATCCGTTTTATAATGTTTACTACTGTATTCAATTTTTCTCAGTACCGTTGTTCACTGGTATAGTTATTTAGGTGCGAGCGTAAATTGCACTTTGGCATGTTTGTCAACTTTTATATTCTTTTCATCACTTGGGCCTTCAGGTCTGTTATTTCACTGCTTCACTATTGGTTTGTCCTCTCTTCCTCCTACATACATTCATCCTTTTACACCCATTCATCAGATATAGTTTGGGGAGGGGGGAGGAGGGAGATAGAAGACTGCTAGGCCATAATGACCTTGTATCATAAGAGAGGAGGGAAATAATGCACAAAGGAAAGGAGTGACAGTTGAATGGGAGAGGCTAGGATACGGAAGACCAGGAAAGAAATTGATCCTGGTCTGAAGGGGTACTCAAACCCTTATAGTACTGCTCACATCACTCAAGACAATACCCCACCCAGACATTTTTGTCATTGATGCAAAACTTCTGGTGGAGGGGGAGCTGGATATATTGTGGGTTACCCATTTCTCTTGATACTCAGTCCCTCTTGTTTATTTCCATGTTCAGTCTTACATCCTGGCACCTGAGCTCCACACACCCATTGAGAAAAGAGAAACAAGGTATTGATGGTGTTGATTAAGTACAATACTAAAAGTGCTTCAAAATTAACACAGAATTCTTTGATATACAAAAAAATAACAGATAAAATAGTTCCACACACATTGTATGCCTCTAAATCTGCTCAAGACAAGGGTTACAGGAAAACCAACTGAGTAACCTCACAGTGAAACTTTTATTGCCGTCTCAGTACATAATGACAGGTGTAAGTCACCACTGGGAGGGTTATTTTTCTCAACACACACAACTTTAGTTTTGCTTCCTCCTGAAAGAACAGCCTGGAATAAGAAAATAAATAGTATTAGTAAAGTGATGCATAACTTACATAAAAAGCATGGTACTGGGAATGTCGAGAATATTGTGAGTTTGTGATATATATAGCCCCTGGCTAGTACAGTGGTAGCGCGCCTGCCTCGCATCCGTGAGGTCGGCAGATCGAGCCTCGCCCAGGCCCGAGAGTTACAAACTGTTTACTGGGGGGTTACTGCCATGGCTGGGCACCATGGTAGGGAGTTGGGCTGGCCTGGCTGACGTTCAGGAGTGTCGAAAGACAGATACCTGAACTAAAACCCTGCAACTTTAACTTTAACTTTAACTTTATACACAAAAATATGTATGATCACGTTAAGATCCATTTCCCATTGAATTTCAGGTCCTGGCATCTACGTTATGGGACCATTGCCCAGGGCTACCAAGGAAGGAAGCCATGGGGGCCAAACCACCACAAAATCCCCCCATCCCCAAAAAGGGGGTGCGAGTCCATGGGAATGGCTTCGGTCACCAGGGCAATACTTCACAACACACACAGCTACACATTTTTTTCACCACCGAGAAATTATTCTCCGGCTGTCATTTCTCAGCATCTAGCCAGAGACATCTTAAGCAATCCTGGACCCACTTACAAACACACCATGTTCAACATACTCAAAACCCAGTAAATAGACAAAGGGTTCAGTTCAATGTAACTCTTGTAAAAACTGGACCCCACTTCACATATAAAACATTGCCTCCAAAAAACATTACACTGATACATGGACCTGTTACTTATGTCCCACAACCACCCAACCACCCAGCCTCGGGACTGCTCGGTCAGACAACTTAAACTTCAACAACTGAATTTCAGTTATTGTATACAAAATTCTATTGTGACTAATATATCACAAAATTAAATCAATGGAGAGAATGATTATTGTATAAAATATAAGTTGAACAACAGTTTCATATTTTTTTTAATTTTCCACATTAATCGAGCAAAGTTATTGGGGAAATAAAAAAAAAAAGAAGGTAGATTATGTTATATACAGTCAACAGCGTATGTGATACAAACCTCTTGATCTGACAAGATAAGGAACAGTCAGCTGGAATGGTTTAAATGTCTGACATTAAACATAATATGATCCAAGGTATGTTAAAACATCATATTAATGTGCAGGTGGGATAATGATATTATTGAGAAATGTATGACATTGGTGTGTAAATTGGTAGGATACTTGGATATGAACACAGATGCAGAGGATTAAATTATTACATGACAGACAAGTAGCATAAGAATTATGCAACTTTTTTTAGTCAAAGCAGTGAAGTTGCAAAAAATACAACAATAATGTTGTCAACCAAGGATAGATATTGACAGTGTGTGTTACACAGTTACATGGTTTTATCTATACTGTACTGAGTGATAATCGCACTTACATGAAGTTCAGGTTTACATGTATGAATACTAAGGTCATGAATTACACTTTACAGTGAGGAAGGAATAAAATGGAAACTCTTTTAACACATGCATTGATCACTTTCCACAGTCTGCCTAAACACATACCGTAATATGACTTTCAGCATTATCTATTAAATGTGGATGGAAACAAAATGTGGGCAAGAGGAGTGACAGGAAGACAAAACCATGCAAATGCAAAAATATCTGTCAGTATTTATGGTTGATAAATATGTTACTGAAAATTTCATTGCATTCTTGCAGTATCCTGTACTGTATAATCATGTTAGGCTATTCGTTACCAAAAATTTAATCCATCAATATCATACATTTGTTAATATTATCATCATCCCACCTTCTGCAGATTAATATTATATATATGGAACATATTCTTAAATAATCTCCACTCATATACAATAGTATTTTATATTTGGCATTTAAACCATACCTGTCAACTCTACCACATAGTGTTCCCAGATCAACAAGCTCGTACCATGGACACCAAGAGGGATGAACTTCTGCTGTCAGCTGTACTAGACTCACTCCCACCCCTTGTGTGGTGTCCAGTCAATATAACAACTTGCTACTGGGCTAATTAGAAAACTTACTTTATATCTTAAAGTATTAATTACTTCCAAGTTGGTTTCAGAGTTAAAGGCCCAGGAGTTAGTGAAATCTCAACACAATATAAAAAGATAAAAATTAACAGGAAAAGGTGACCAGGTCTGTGAGCGATTGCTTAATTGGTGCAGTGTTATCTATATAGCATCTAATTCATTTTGTTTTTTTGGGAGGTACATATGTTGAATACAAACAAAGAAATGATGCTAGTATTTTCAAAAAGGGAGAATGTAATATGCAATAGTAAAATACTGAAAATATAGCAATTCATATAGTGGATATTTAATGTGGCTGTAAAGTTAAGCAACACCACAATTCCTTGTAATTAATAAATGAGATTAGCTAAAAAAAATACACAGCATAGTATAAATTTATAATGCCAGAAGTTCACATACCATCCGTTAGTTTCGCCTTTCCTCCCGTTGGCTGG
This sequence comes from Petrolisthes manimaculis, assembly GCA_034508575.1. Lineage (NCBI taxonomy): Eukaryota > Metazoa > Arthropoda > Malacostraca > Decapoda > Porcellanidae > Petrolisthes > Petrolisthes manimaculis. Next base: position 108,462 of record JAWZYT010000647.1, on the reverse strand, counting down.
CATAGTACTGTTGCACAGCCTACACACGCAACTACCGTCTGTGCATGGGAGAACACTGTGGAAATCTTGAAACAACCTGCAAAATTTTTTTGTATTTAGCAACAAACATTTTGATGGCTACAATATTGCTATTTATTATGAGGAATGATTAGCATCATGAGACCATGCACAAGAGGTACCACTAGACCACTGGTGGTCTAGTGGTCATCGGCATGGTCTAGCAATATGCAAGACAGTGGTTCAATCCCGAGTGTGGAAGTTTTCATAGAAATGCTAAGTCTTCTTTACTTCCATACTCATTACCCTAATCCTTGTCACTGCTTTCAGCGTTCCTACAATTCTCTTCCCCTGTTATACCCTCTCCCTCGCCGCATTCTCTAAACTCCCATCTTTACTCATCACACTGCCCAAATATTTAAATGAGTTGACATTCTCCATAACCTGACCATTCAACCTCACCTCATAGCCTGTGGCTGCACTCCTTTCAAATACTATAACTTTGCTCTTCACTATATTCACCATCAGGTTACGTTTCTCGCACACATCTTCAAATATATTCACCAAACCCTGCTCCTCCCACTCCCACTCATCTTCACCCAACAGAGCTGTATCATCAGCAAACAGCAGCACAGGCAACTTCCACTCACTCCCTTTATCAGAGGTACACCAACATCCACTGCTCTTCCCTGTATTTATTTCCTTCATGACTCCATCCATATATACACTGAACAACCATGGAGACATCACACACCTTTGCTTCAACCCAACATTCAGATCAAAGACCTCGCTCTACTCATTCTCCACCCAGCCTATCACTCTTGCACCCTCATACAAGTACTTTCCAGACCTTCTCTATATACTTTGTCATATGCCTTCTCCAAATCCAAAGAGCAGCATACAACTCTTGTCCCTTCTCCAGATATTTCTCCACAGCACACCTCAAGGAGAAAATCTGGTCTACACACACTCTTCCCTTCCTAAAGCCACTCTAGTCCTCACCCAATCATTATTGTTCTCACTCTCTCAGTCACTACCTTACAGTATACCTTCCCTACCACAGTAAGGAGGCATATCCCTCTGTGATTAACACATACTCCTCTCTCTCCTTTACCCTTGTGCTGAGGTAGTATAATTCCTGATTTCCAGTCTTCAGACACATTTTCCTTCTCCCAAGCCAGTCCACACATATTAGACACCCGCTCAACCACTACCTCACCACACACTCCATGTATTCCTTATGCTTTACTCATCTTAACCTTCTTTAAAGCCTCGTTCTCCCCACCACCTCCTCCACTACCTCTCTTCTTCTCCCTGCCATACCCCACCAACTATGTTTGCCGGCATTCCACTTCATTCAGTAATTCATCAGTGTATTCTCTCCACCTCTAAACTTTACCACTTCTCTACAATCACCTGCCCATATTCGTCTTTCACAACCTTACTACAGTACTTCCTTTGTCACCCTCCCTGACTTTCTTCATCAAGTACTTCACTAAATATCATCATTAGACATCTTTCCACATTATGAATATCCTACCAATCATAATACTACAAATAAGGAGTATGACCCAGATTTCTTCTATATAACCCAACTTTGCAAACATACAGAATTGCACAACAAACCTAATTTATTTAATAAATACAGTACAGTACCATATGATTCTGTTATATAGTGAAAGCAATATAATTTTTCACGAGCTGTGAATGCAGACAGAAAATCTTCCAATAAACTTGAAATCAAGCATGTGATCCAAAACAGAAGGACTTGCAATCACCTAAAACCAATTACAATCCGGATGATGAGCCATCACTGGGCTCACTAGTTTAAAGATGATCCGTTTGATACTGAAGTACTACCGTACAAATTATATACAAATATTATAATACTGGCCATAGGCATTTCATGGTGAGTTGAGAATAAATTTCCAATTACTATCATTTAAATAAAAAGGTTAACTTAACAAGAAATAATTAACATACCGGTAACTTAGCATCTGACATTTGAAGACATTTACAAACCTGGGTTCATTTTACATGGAATAAGAGAAAAACTATGAATGTGACACTGACCTGGGCACTTAACATCCATGAAGAATGAATTTGGATGCTGAACTAGTCTCTTCAATTTACACTTCCTCTTTTCCTCAACTGCTGAGGGGTGCAGGAGATCCTTGGCGAGCTGTTGGAAGAATATATATATATATATAATCTTAAATTTTAGTAGGTAGAACTTATCCCATAATAACAAAATCAATAAGTCTTCTACTTACGGTATCGAAGATTATCTTGCATGAACTTACAGAATTATTGTTTTACTCTGGTTAACCACCCTAGACTAAAGATGAGTTTCATAAATCAAAATGCCTGAATGCATGCCATCATGAAACCAACCCTTTGTATCTGTATGTGATTTGATTCACTTATAGTAATGAATTTTCATGTGAAATTTTCTGATGAAATATGAAGCCCAGGTGATTTAAAGTATGCAAGTACTGTACAGTAATATATATACTGTATACTGTACATATTTTTTTCTCATTGTATTGTTGATATACTGTACATCCATATCAAAAGATTTGGATTAAACTGTGGAAGAGTATATTGTCCAGGAACCAACAGTAATCTCCTGATCATGGATATATTGTACCAATATTTTCCCCAGGCAAGCTAAAATTCACTCCCAAAAGAATATCTAGTAAATAAATGTTGGAGATCATCGTTCATCACAGAAAGCTGCATTGTCGCATTATGACGCCACAACCTAGCAGACAATGGACTTTTTAAAGCTTGTATCTCAAATAATACATGGATGTGTCAAATAAATCCCATAATCATACAATTCAGCTCAATTATTAATTATGTAAACTGTTTGATTAGGTGGTACAGCTGCCATTCAGTTTATCTACTCATCTGTCATGAAGATAAGTAGCCTAATTCATAGTGCCTATCAATGATGTCAGCTTTCCACAGATTGAAGTTTTACCTAAATATACATGGGCAGTATGCGAGTCAGGGGATTTTGAGGAATAGCAAATGTCATCTGATGTCCTTACTGCTACACCATGACTTATCTGTATGTCATCATATGGAAGAGATGAGCAACTGACAAGAGTGCTCTTTATATCCATGTATTTATTTTGAGGAAAGAGCTGCAAGAAAGAACATCAGTATACTGATACCTGTTTTTATTTCTGAACTACAGATAAATATTCAGTGGGTATTTAATAACCTATGCTGGAGCTGGAATATAAAGTAATCAAGTATTATGAATGTCAGGAGTTATGATCGACTCAAACCAACCTGATCCGAGTACCACGTACAGAGGCTCCCAAATACTGTAATATTGTATACTTTATTTCCCCCCAAGCCAAGCATTCAACCTGGTTGGGCCTACTAGATGCATTTAAACATTAATGCTAGTAAACATCAAACATAATAAGGATATAATGGAGTACCAATAATAAGGAACCACTATATGGCCAAGTGGCTAGTGAGCTTGCCTCCTAACAATTCATGCCCTAATATCCTGTGAGTTCAAGTACAGTTGGTTCCACTCATGCATTTCAATCCTGGCTTTGCAAATGTCGGGCCAGCCAGAAACTCAAATCCCGAAACACAAGTAAACTAACTTGAAACAATCTTCCTCGTGAGACGAGTGGGAAGGAAAGATGAAGGGAGGCTGGGAAAGGGGGGGGATAAGAAGGGGATCAGGTAGGAAAAGGGAAAGAGGAGGTTAAAGGTCCACCAATGAGTGGCAGTCAATGGGACAGAGTGTAGCACACTGTGTGTATGAAACACAACAACAACACGCATCACAAGGATGATGAGTGGCCCAGAAATCCCTCCACCAACGCGAGACCCGAGTCAGCTTCGGCTATGGCTGCATAAGCAGGAAGACCTCAGACAGCTGACTCAAACCCCACACCCCTTGCTCACGGGTCCTGGTCATTTCGTGCGTAACGGTCAAACTGGCAAACGGCCGAATCGTCTCACAGCCTAATCGACCAGGTTTCATTTTAGTTTTTTTTTTTTTTTTTCATCCAAAGGAAGAAGCCTCTACAAGCTCCCTCTATATTATATCGTCATACCTTTTGTCAGAGCTCGATTTCATATTTATCAATGTTTTCCTATGGTCTCTGCAAATTTTGTTTAATGTTTGTTCTCTAACTACTAATTCACCTAAGCATTATATCTGTTGTGTCCTTTTCACATTCCATTTTGTTTATTGCAAGATAGAATATTGTGCTATATACAGTAGCAAAGTCCATGACACACACACATACACACAGGCCGTAGACCTGCCCATGCAACCTCTCCCCCGTACCTTGCTAATCTATCTCTCATTATTATACAATATATAACTATATAATTATGAGAGAGAGTGGGGATGGGATGGGAGTGGGAGGAAACTATAGGGAGAAGACTATAAGTATCTGGTGTGGAGAAGTTAAATTTATATGAAATGCATTATCCTCCAAGTGAATGATTAAATAATACTATTTTATAAACACTATATAGTAACGTAAGACGTAGGTTGTGGGAATAATATTATTTTGTTATGCTGATGTATTTTTTTCTCACTTCGGCCTAAACATCTCACGGCCTAAAGGCTCATGGGGCCTAAACATCTTACGGCCTAAACTTCATCCGGCCGAATATAATATGGCCTAACAGTCTTGAACTACTGCTCACAGGGGTGAAATCCTGTAGCATCAGTGAAAGATTTTTATCGTGTCCCGAGCAAGGGTTGGGAGTAAAGAGCTAAGGAGTAGTAAGGCTAATTTATAGGCTGAGTACTGGAAGATATTTGTGACTCTTGATGACTACTGTCTCTAATCTAACATCTACAGGAGATGAGTATACTCTACTGTATACCATAACCGAAAGAGAATGTTTTATAAACAATTAAATTGATGCTCGTAATATAAAATATCAATTCCAACATGTAAAAAGTAAAATTAGTGCCAATTTCAGTGGTTTGTTTTGGTTTGCAAGCACCCAAACGAAAGAAATTGAACTATTTAAATGACTCGTGGGTGAATTATTTGATGATTCCACTATCAAACCATGGTAGTAATTGAACTACACGACAGATCTTGTTGATATGGAAACCGAGTTTGCTGTTGGATGTAATTAACTAAGACTGACAAGTGTGGTTGATTGGGGGAGGATCATAAACTAAAACCATTGTGGAATCTGCCCATAGTCACTTGATCCCTTACCAGGATGAGCTCCGTTCAATAGGGAGCCACAAACATGCCAACATGCAAGAGAAAAAGTTAAAAAAAAATTCCTATCTAACTTGATAGTGGAGTATGTGTTGTCGTACTGCACAGACTTACACAATTTTACACTCATACAAAAAAAAAATCAATAATCAAAGAGCCTGTCCCACAAATACAAAACAAGCTGTCTGTTTAATCATCATATTTAGGACCAAAGGATGCACCAGTCTAGGTTAGGTTGAGTAAGGTTGGTTTGTCTGGCTGCAAAAATTTCATCAAATCTTACAGTTTAAATATTGATATGGTGCATTAAATTATGCACCAAAAAAGCAGTTCCATAATATTTTTCAGAAATATTTTACTTTGACAGGATTTATCCATACTATGTAGGAGGCAACAGACCATGTTGCTCTAAACAACTGGTAACACTACACATACAGTACCTCTTTTCATGGCATCTTAAAATAAACGAGGTAAAACTAGAAGATAGTTACTGATAGTATCCTATTGTACCAAGATCTTGAAAAAACTATCTTCTAGTTTTACCTCGTTTATTTCAAGATGCCATGAAAAGAGGTATGTGAAGTGTTACCAGTTGTTTAGAGCAACATGGTCTGTTGCCTCTTACATAGTATGGACATAAAATGTTGCACCATAAATTGGTTGCATTGTAAATGGTACGAAAGTTTATTAAATATTATAATTTATAGTTTTAGTTCTTAAATATTAACCTGTCTCCAAGCTCCCATTGTGGATGCTGGAGTTGGTTGGACATTTCTAAAATACTTGTGGCACATTTTGGCCAGACTCTAAGCTCTCTGGTACTAGTTATATGATTGCTATATAATCAGTAAATCTGGATTACGCTTAAATTCCCCAGTAACCGGGCTAATGTTATGGTGCGTGACGTAAAATTTATGTTATTGCTAAAAATATAGCTGTAACAAACAAATTGTGTAAGGTCGTTGATATAGACAATAATGGGAATATTGTGGGTAATAAGGAGACACTGAAAGGAAAACATGGTATTACAGAAGTACTGCATTCTTGGCTAGGGCCACGCAGCGTTACCACATCCGGCTAGGTCCTGAGAATTTGCCCCGGTCACTTATAATAGTTTACACCAGTTATATCCTGGTAGTTTGCCCAGGTTAGGTCCCGTTAATCTGCTGTGGCCTAGGTTAGGTTTGGTCAGACTAATTTCCAAATTATGTTTGTAAAACCATAGATGAAGTGTCTTAGAATGGTCCAAAATAGTGGGTAATGATACTAAAATATACAATATAGTGAATGGAGTACTTCAGTAATTTTACCAAAAAAAATTACTTTATATTAACCTAATTTCAAATTTTTATGAGGTCATTGAGTTCCATCATGGAATCTGGATGAGAAATATTAACTTAGTGGCATCCCATATAAAAAAAAAGCTTCAGTTTGATGAGGATAAAATTAACTAGTGTGTCCATTGATTGTAACAGACTCGGGGCAGTATTCAAGAAAGAACCTTCATGGTGCACACGATAGCGTGGTACCGAATACTACCGATACGTTGACTCCATAGACAAACAAGGTAGCCATTCAAGAACCTTCATGGTGAATACGATAGCGTGGTACCGATACGATTACTCCATAGACCAACAAAGGAGCCATCGTACCGCTACCATACCATCGTATACACCACGGATGTTGTTGAATATGGCCCCTGGTATGACCCCCCATGCCTTCCTTACTGCGTGTCTCCTTATCTCACTCCCTCACCCTTAATACACCATCATGGCCCACTTCCACACGGCACAAACGTGGAAATGGAGCATAGATATGGCCATCCTAATGGTTTTCTGGCCATCCATGTGTAAAAATGTCCAAATATTTGAAGGGCAACGTGAATATGGCCGCCACCACCACGTTGACCGCTCGACTCCACTACTATTATTTCACACCTTAGTACTGCATTATACACTTAAAATAATATTAATACACATCCCAGGGGCACTAAGTCATTCCAATATGACCATAACAGACCATGCTAGGGTCAAATAATACCCTAAATACCCCAACACCAACTTGAAAAACTCACAGGCATGTTTGGTGTGTTCCTTAGCGGGCACGAAAAGAACCTTCAATGGACGACGACAACAAGTGAAGCACGGGATGCGCACTATGGCCTGTTTTATTTTATTTTTTTATTCTGCGTCCCATATTTTCCCTCTGGATTAGTGAATGTGGTGCAATGCTACTTTTAATCAATTCTTGTACCATGTTTTAGCCCTAGAATTGCTGTTAGAGGGGCCAATTCAGGTTTTGCGTAATGTTTGGAAAGCTGTTGAATTTGTGAAATTGTCCTTGTTTTGATGGTACTGATCTGTAAAAATAATTAGATTCTAACTTTATTTCTTACAATTTACCCTTAATGAATTATGCTAGTATGAAATAAGTGTCTATATGATATGAAAAGGGTAAAGTTTGGCAATTTGTGCAAGCCATGAAACCTGCTTGATCTTGTTCGTTCCCTCTTGCACAAGGTGACGCATACTGGAATTTTAAGATTATTACCTCGAATCAACTGGATTAGATATCTAAATTAAAATATGTAGTGTTTTTCACATTCATATTTACTTGTGTGCTGTTTATTTCACCGAAGGATAATTTAATACTAAAAATTTTAGGACTACAGCAATGGACATAACGGCCATACAGGTTCTTTGTAGTCTATAGCAGAGATGGGGATTAATACAAGATTATATACATAGAGAAGATTAGGAGATTAGGAGAACAGCTAGGGAGTTCATTAATAAGTAACATACAGTGTAATCTACTCTCAATTGGTCCATTAAAGTTATCTACAGTGGGCAGATGATACTGATAGAAGACAGTGAAATTAAGCTGGTCGGTATATGTAGAGTTCTTATTGTTTAATTATCTTACCTTAGTTGCTGCCTTGCTAGGCATAGAAATGAGATGGGCGATTAATTAGAGTATGAAAGAAGGTCCCAGGAAGACAGACTATGTAGGACGAGGGAGGTGTAACAGCTAGCACGATGGAAACAAAAAGTGAGGAGGGTCAGCTGAAAAATTGAAAGGAATAGGTTGGCACTTGGCAGAAGAGCAGCCCAAAGCCTTTAGCCAGCAGGCCATACCCACCCTCCAATAAAGAGATAGATTGATATATATTAGGCGCCGCAACAGCGAGGTCATAAAGGGCCAGAAGGTGATAGAAAGGCGGACAACAAGTAGGAAGGAAATAGAAAGAAAAGAGGGACAGATGAAGAACTGAATAGGAGTGGCTGGGGCTGAAGGGGCGCCCAAACCCTTGAAGTTTGCCCACATCGATCACTACCCTCCTACTGGCCAAGGGAGATGGGTGATGACTTTCATTCAAGGTGTGTTAAGAGCATCTTCTTTATCTTCTGAAGGATCAGGTTATAGTTTTCTCAGTCTGATCAGTGGATAGGTTATTTGATTTATATTTTTCATCTGCAGGTGGGGTGACAACTGCTGAATGGCATGATCCCAGGATGCAGTAGGTGGTGGTTAGATAATCAAGCTCCTCACAAATAGAAGATGAGGTGAAGGCAAAGATGCTGGTCTAGTATTGACTCTTCTACTGGCTAGCAGGTTAGTTATTTGAAGGTTGTGCTTGTCCTGTCCTCAGTCTTATAATACCAGTTGCTGCCATAGGAAGCTGCAAGGTAGTGGCGTCTCTTGCTGTCTTTTTGAGGATTGTCTTGCACTTGCTCCGTGCTTGGTACAGGGGCAAGTACCCTTATGGTTATCCAAGCTGCTCGAGATGCTTTTGGTTGTCTCTGCCTCTCATCTTCACACATCCACAGTGATATGCTTCAGACCAATTCCACCTGTGTTAGTGCACATGTGATTTAGGATATGCCTGTGTTACTGTTTTTGTGCTAGCCCTTCACAGTGTGTTCAGCAAAGAGGAGTGTCTGTCGTTACCCACTTTTGGTTTCTCATTGCTGACCTTCCTTGCCCAGGTACTAGGTTTGATAAGCCTGACTGAATACCTAAGGTTAGCTGCTGACTGGGGAGTGGTTCGTCTTCTCCACCAATATCTACAGAGGCGAGTATTTACGGTAGTAATGGTTAGTGGACATCTATCTTAAATCCAACCTTTATTATAGTACCGGTACTGGCGAGAAGACTACTCACTGTTACTGCCTCAACATTGTTATGTGACGACTTATTGCTCCTCTCCCTCTTTAACACATTGACCGTTCATGCTGTGTTAACTAGAATATCAAAACCTACAGTCAGAGTGTCCTGTCCATACTGCACCTGTTAAAGTACACATATACTGTACAGTACACAAGAGTAAAAGAGTCAGAGCCGAGCAAAGCCAAGCACACAAGGAGATATGAGTTATAATAAAATTAAGCATATTGTTAGCAGGGTGCTGGCCCAGCGCTTCTCTAACACTGCAGAGTGCCGTTGGAGATACATATAGTTTGGATGTTCACTTTTGGCTGAATAGTTTCCTTAGCAAACCCAAATTATCCCATGTGCTGCTAGGTCAGAGTCATGCTGGAAGCTGTTCACTTCTGGTAAGCTGAGCCCAACTTGGTATATTGATTTACTTTCATTCTAATAATAAGCCTCAAAGGGGTAACACCAAACATTCTCCATATTCTCTTTCTGTTGTACAGAGACCTCTTTCAATAATCTCTGACATTACTGAGAAGCTTATCACTTCAAAACACGTTGTATCTTCTAAGAAAACCGGAACAATGCTATGCTACCAAACTTAACAACCATCAAAACCACCTAAACAAGACATCATTGGATGGCAACACCGCCCCTTAAAGATGCCAGCGACCACTCGCCCTTTGCTATCTTAATTTTTTTGTGACCTTGACCTTCGACCGATTTTGCCCAAAAGTTAATCATATTGTTGTCTGATGAATATCTATCAATAGAAAAAAAATGAACATCATACAGCTAAACCTGTGGATGCTAGACCATAGACAGACACACAAACAGATAAATAAATAAATAAATAAATAATGAATTCGCTCGTAGAGCGAGGACTTGGCAAAAGTATGGAAAAATTCAGACCCCTTGATTTTCGACCTAATGCTCAAATCGCGTGTTTTAGGAATACGGCCATCGCTCAAGTACCACCAGAAGCAGAAATGACAATGCCGTCACGATGGTTATCCATGAGCGCTTAGACCTCCCCTTTCCTCGCTCACCATTGCCGGCATTGGTTCGAACCCTGCTCAGGTTTTATTTTTATTCAGTTTATTTTATAATGTTGACCTTAATTTTTTAGTTTTGAACTTGAAAAAAAAATAGGTGACATAGAAATGTTGATGCCTACCTGTGGTGAAAATTTCAGCAAAATCGGACAAGAATTGCGACCTGTAGACCACGAACTCTACAGACATTATGCCACAAACACACAAGACCACTGAGCAACATATTTGGTGAAAATTTGCCAAGTACTGTAATATATATCCTGCACCAAAAACAATACACCTCCCCCTTTGGGACAGTGTAACATTACTACAAGCAGTAGCCATTTGATACACCTCCTTAGGCATTAGGGTATAAGGCAACTTTTACTTATGTGGAGTGGACACAACATTGAAATATACAGTACACCTGGGCCACAACACAAATAAACAGGGCAAAGTGAGACTAATTAGCCAAGTTCATTAGTGTTGTCACAGGTGTTTTTATGTTATGTGTCCATTTACTAATGTTACATTAGCCTCTAATGGCCTTGATGATGATGCCTGTTGTGTATTATACACGCACGTATTTTCAGTGTTCTTGTTTAAAACTCCAGAAGAAAAATTTACCATCTTTTTGTCATGCTCACAATCTTTTCAATCTTAGTTCAGACTAATGGCTTCTGATATTTAAAACTGCAGTACATTCTGTGGAAGTAATAATATGAATTGCTAAACAAAGTCTTGTGATACTCCAGTACAGAATATTCTGAATATTCTAAGATTATCAACATTATCCAAAACTGCAGCAGAAATCCAAGTCTTGAAAAGGTAAAATATGCATTTCGGGTGATGATACAAGAGCTACTGGGTAATTTACTTTTTCCTAGTCGTTTGCACACAGTAAACTGTCTTAAAAGGAACAATACCGTAATGCTTTGGCCAACTTTAAATCAAAAGCTTAAGAAACATTTCCACTTCTTTCTAGGTAACCCTATCTGACACTTTGAATATAAGAAATTGCATGATGCAGGATAATGTAAACACAATTACCAACAACAGTCAGGGAAAAAATATCCAAATTTCAAAGGTTAATAAAGCAAAAAATTCTTTGCTGATCATTTAATGTCTCTAGTGGAACTCATTTGTGTCTGACATGTGGTTCTGAAATGATGAGGAGTGGTGGGGAAGGGAGGAGCAGGGACGGGTACAGGCTTGGTTATGTAGAGCGGTAGAAAGATGGGTTAGGTGGCAAAGTGTAATGTGAGAAAGGTGGTTTAGTCAATATGATATGGTGGAGAATAGGATGACGGTTGGGAGATGCTGGCAGGGCTTAAGGCAAAAGGTACAGACTGGATGAAATAAGATTCTAGTCAAAATGAGAGGATGAGAAATGTTCTTGGATTAGAATAATAAGAGGACAGGAGAGGTCAAGCAGTAAGGGTTATGGTACATGTAGGGTAGGGAGACCAAAATATGGTTAGGATCTGATTTCTGAGAATGGATAATGCTCACTCTTCACCACAAATAATTAACAATTCCTTTTATACGAAGAGAAACAAAATGAAAAAGAAAAGAATAATTATGAACTGAGAAATTAATTTATTATCTTATTCCAACTTGTCAAAAGGGAAGAGAAAAAACAAAAAATGTAAACTTCTGAATATGTACAGTGTCCTCACAGTGTCCTGGCTTGGTCTGATATGTGTCGAGTCTGTGATGTGTACTTATGATGAGCCAACTAATGGAGAACAAAGAGGAGCTCTTCCTTTGTTGAAGAAGGAACACCACAAGCACAGTTGCTGTTCAAACCTACATTTGGCTGAGCACTGTGCATATTTTGGGGTATCCTTTGGAAAGGTCAAAAGTATTGTATTTATGGTTCAGTGCTAAAGCAAGTGTGGGTTTGGTTCTGTTCCGTGATTTCCTTTACAACAATTTGTTTGGGTAGTACCCATATACATATATATACAGCTCATTATGCTGAGAGTGTACAAGGGGGCTAGTCTTTTTCTCTGGTTGACAATAAAAGTCCACAGCCAATACTGTCAAGGCTAAGAGTGATTGGTCGAAGTTCACCACCCAGAGGTTATGAGTAACACATCAGCCAATCGCATCCATGGTAGAAGACTGAGTAATATCAATTGTGGATATTTACCATCAGGAAAAAAATTATATTAAAGTATACAAGAGGGAGAGGACGGGCGCCCTCGCCCACCACACCACTCAGGAGGGGGCTGATGAGATGAGGCATGTCAGGCTAAGTAATGAATAAAGAAAAAAAAATAAAGGGAAACAAATCTGGTAAGGAAACTACCATAGAATTTTGAGGCATAAGTCTGTGCTGTTACTCTTGAGAACAAGTCACAAAAGGCAATTGAAATTTCTCATGACTTCCATGGTATAAAAATGAAAACAGCTCAGACTTGGCCAGCTTTCTATAAAAAAATAATTAATGAGAAAAAACTTCCTGTCTTGTCTGAAACCGCATATGGTTAACTTTGCTATTCACAAGTATACATACAATTATGTACTGTTTTTATCCAATAAAAAACAAGTTCACTTGCAGATATACATACCACTATACTTCTGCTAAGCTCTATCCTACTGTCTCCTGTGTGACGCCACTACACGCAGGTAAAAATAGACAAATATTATGGAACACATACTTATGCAATTAGTGGTCACACTATATTCACATTAATGATAATGTTTACTCCTTTGGACTCATTTCATATCATGTGCTCTCATATGGCAGTCTCTCAGGGTTATATTCACACAAAATTAATTTGGCAGGAGAATGTGTAAGAGGAGTTTATATCACAAAGGTAAATAAAGTCAAAACCTCCCAGTTTTGTTGAACTGTATAAAACATTGCATAATTCCATAGTTCAAATATTGAACATTTGTGCACTAATTAAGACAAAGAGAAGGTCTAAACCTAGTATAGCAGGTAAGTCATCTGGTCCTTGAAATATCTCATACAAAATTGCACTGGCAGAAGAAAAAACTCACTTCAAAGATGTTAGAAATTTTTTCCCTTCCCACATAACCGGTCCACTGTTATACATATACTGTATAACAAAATGACTTGGACACATATATGATACATACATATATATATATAAATGATTATTAAAATCTGCACCAGATATATATATATATATGTATGTGCACATACATAAGAAACCTGTCGAGCTTAAACAGTCTGCTTGTGAGAGAACGTATACATACGCTGGTGTCTGTCCGCTCACAACCACCAGGCCTGTGTGGGTGGCCAGTGTGCCGCTGCAGCTTCACAATAAATAGTAAAGAAATCACTAGTGTCCAAAGTGTACTGTACAATAAATAATAAATAAGTTCTGAATTGACTCATTACCATCTCACATAAAAGTTCCTGTGGTGTATACAAGCCATCATGGTACATCGTTGGTCTTGTACAAAACCGGTTGTACTCTGCAACATCCACCTTCCTTCCACACACACACATACACACACATAAGGACAACATTTCTATTCTCTTTGTTCCTGTACTGAAAAACTTCACATCAAGATCACTGTACTAGTTCATAGTTGCCATTGCCCAAAAGGGGTATTGCAGTTCAGATTTCAGCGTCTATGCAGTTATCAGTGCAAAATTACTCTCTTAACTAGTGTATTGCTTGGAATAAAAATATCTTTTTTAATATATATATTTTTTTTTGTTCTTCATGCATTCTTATTAAAATTTCTGTATTTTTGTTAATAAAAAAGGTCACTTCAGCATCACTAGGATCAGCTTCAACTACTGTTTCCTTGGTTCTACTTTCACACTTGTAACTGCATGATGCATTAAGTGCACAGAGGCATAGTCTGCTGGTTGGGGTGTAGCCACTTTGTTGCTCAGTCCGCGCAACCACACACCACCAACTAACCAACGGATTTTAGAAAAATAACAATAAATGCACTCATTCTTCCAGGCTACTATACTAGAAAATCAGGGTCACTGTATTCACTATCATCATCCTCCGAGTCACTTATCCTCTTTCGCTTTTTCTTTTTCTTGTGCTTTTTGTGAGCCGATGAGGAGCGGTGCGAGGTGGAACGGTGGTGGTGGTGATGGTGGTGGTGGTGAGAGCGCCGGTGCTCTCCCCTAGCAGGCGGCAGCACCTGGGATGCCCGAATGGTGATGGGTTTGATGGGGGAGTGTCGCGTGGTTGGAGTGATCTCTACCACATCATCATCTCCACCCTTCAGCTTGTTCTCCACCACCATCCCAGCAGCCCCACCACTGCTGTTCAGGACCTCTGTTGTTGTAATCTCTGCTCCCTTGGGCTGGTCCTGTTTGATATGAATATTATATTAAATATCATTCTTGGACTGTATTACCACAATATATGAGGCATTGGGGGCAGTCCCCAAAATTGTAGTTCTATATATATCATAACCGTATTCAAACTTTAGGTTGTAGTAGCACAAAAATAAAACTTCATTACTTTCCAAATGGCACCAGTTGCTGTACTTGAATAAGGTTACTATAATGGTTTCATGAAACTCACTGGAAATGCCATTCTTTCCCTTATCTTTATAATGTCCTTTTGTACAAAATCTGGCTCCACCTTGGAGGGGTGCATCAAACACCATTTACGTCCTTGGATTCAGTTTGTAAGGTCATAGGATGCTTTTTGTTTACAAAAAAGTGCACAATTTTTCATTCCAATAAAAAATAAATGAATAAGTAAATAATATAAAAAAATACCTGAAATATCTGTGCAATGAATCTCCAGTCTCTAAAAGTTTGTGTAACTCTTATATTTTTTCTTCCCACCTAAAACATGACTTACTGTAGGAGACTCATGGGTGCTGATGCTGGGTCAGCAATTAGAGAGCAAGCATTAGATAATGACCACCCTGTATCAGCTGAAGGTTTCTTGGTATTAGCCAGGAGTTCATGTGACCAGGACCTCATCAAAGTGGAGTGTCTCTGCTCTTTTGTAATGACCCACCATCAAAACCTATGAGTCTCCTGCACAACTTCAATGTTTTTAAATATCAAGGTTAGTTAGCAACTCCATCCTAGGCTCTGATAATAATCATTAGCATTGTATTACAATACTGACTCTCTGCAATAAAAAGGATGTGGCTCCCTACACTTGTGTTCCTTTACCTTACATATTTTATAATATACCCTGTATATAATATACAGTATATATACACATATCCAACGCATGCCAGCATGTAAGACAGACGTTAAACCAAATATGATGATGATAAAGGATTTTAACCGTGAAATTGACTCATATACAGTAGAGGGAATAAAAAATGGAACAAAGTTATCATTTACAGTAACACATTATGAGTATAGACCCTATTTGCACTTGGATAGATACATATAAAAATGAAATTAATAGAAGGAATACAGAGAAAACCAAGAACAAAGAGATTATAACAAACTAATGTTGTAGTTCTTAAAAAATAGTTGTAAGGAATATAAGCCAAGAAACTTCAAACAGTTCTGAGTATGACAAAACATGATTCCATGATGGTCATTTACATGTGAACCTTACCTTCCATCCATCATGCGTGCCTGGCAGACAGGAAACCTCACTTGTGTTCTGTGGGTGAGAACCTAAGTCAGTGACTGTCCTGAGTTTAGAGGACTATAGCACTCACCAGAAGCAGCAACCCCAGCCAGCCAACCACACCCACACACACGCACACCCAGCCCAAGACTACTATCCAAACAACTACTTCATATATATTTACATTTACTGTGTTCGACTGATATTTATCAATTATAATTTTCTTGAAAACAAAATTAATTAATTAATTTCAAGTTTGATTGCTAATGATACCTCACTGTGTAGTGGATTACGGTATCTCTCAGTTTAAAGCTGAATCGGATGAAATCCTTGTACAGTGTACACAACAGGGAAGTTTAAGTTCGTGTCTGGCCATACTTAAATGATTTAGCTAAAGCTGTGTAGCCTCATGCTCCTGGCCTCTTGGTTTTAAGAACTATATCTACTGTACCTGTGAACAGTATATTAGTTCCTCCCAATGGAGATAGTGTTGATCAATATGAATGCGAAGCTTTTATTCTGATGCCCTTAAAACGTTATTGATTAATAGTGTGATGCAATTGCATAATCCTTCAGTTTGATGGTACTGTACAAGAGCCTTCATCTACATTGTTCCCACCTCTCATGTTGCATTGGTTTTTTGGTTTTCTTTACTGACCAGTGGAAATTGACCATAGTAGGTAGTGTGAATATTTAGCAACCATAAGCACCACTGTTTCTTTAGTTAAGCAGATTCACCAGATAGGCACATGAAGCATGAGAGAGAGAGGGACAGAATACCTGGAATTGCTGTACATTACTAGATTATCTTGGGCTGTTGTGGTATGACCCAGACTGACCTGTGCTCACCCCTAGTGTGTGTCAGTCACTTGGGGGGCAAGTTCACCTGTCTGTATCTTATGCTCTCAAAAAGTAAGTATCTGGTAACTCCATCAGGACTGGAATCTAACCTGGTAACTTAGAACAGGATTCTTGGAAACCAAAAGTGAGTTTCAGTGGGGCTACCAGATATTTCCTTATTAGTGCAGTAGGGGTATTATTTGCACCATCTACATAATTTCACCAAAATCAAAATATATATATATAATTTATTTTTTAACCCAATACATTAGTAAGCTTCATCAGATTAGAGTCGGGACAAACTAAGAATCTCAATTGGTCACGCTCCCTTTCCCATCAACGCTGTAGATAACGGAATATGTTCTCGTACCGGTCACAATGCCGTCACTTGACATCCGATCACGGCACTATTAACATCTATTATTTAATCCATTGAACAATAAAAGAATGTTTTAATACCTGTAGTTTTGCATTTATTTTTGTACAATTTCTCTCTTATCAAAGTATTGAACATGATAAGGACAATATTTCTAGCTTGATTTGGGGACTTGGGGGTATAGCTGAAAGTGGAGTGGCGGACGCCATGACACCCCCCCCCCCGAGCAGCCTGTAAGGCACTAGTGCGTGTCCTTGACTCCCCTTTGTTACATAGACCTGGCATACTGCTCGCCTCCGTGAACCGTTAAATATAATTTCAATCATAATTAAAGATCCGACTATGGAAAGTTTCCGAACTCTGATGTAGTTATCAGTGTAATAAATGACACATGAGAAATTAAAATATGAGTTGCTGATAACTGCAAACTTGTGACAAAGCAGAAATTAGTAATTAGTGTATTCAAATATAGTTATTAATTATCTATCATGTTACAGATACCGCTGCCAGCCGTGAGTATAATCTGGAGGGGGAGTGGCCTATTGAGATTCTTAGTTTGTCCCGACTCTAGTTTCATCAAATTATTCTTTAACTTTGAAGTTAAAATGCCTGGTATATCATCAATAATATAGTGAAATTTCTCATCATCATATATTTAATTGTGATAAAATACAGACATACTGCCGTTGATAACAAAAAAACTAGTTATCTGTGGCTATATGAGGCTGAAGGGTAAAATGAAGATGATCCTTGGCTTCAAGTGCATCTCAACACAAATTTTTACTTCAACAATAATGCAGCAAAGTAATATAGGAAATAGAAATTGGCAACAAAATAACTTATTGTCTAAAGTACCATAAAATTACTGCCTGCCAATAGAAAATAAATCTGAAATTCCACCAAATGAAGATGTCCAATCGCCACCACTAAGTTCTGTATAAATAAATTACAAGAGGATGCAACCTTCACCCGAATGCTGCCGTATAGTCCATTTTACTAAAGCTAATAGTAAATTTCTACAGATGACATCAATAAGTACTTAAATTTACTATAGGCATGACTCCTTATCAGCAGGTGGCAAGCTTTAACCACCCAGTTTACCCAAATGCTCAGATGGTTGTTAGCATCTACTGTGCCAACAGATGCAGAAATAAAAATATAAGGGCATTTTTACTTTCTTGTAGATACTATACCGGTTCCTTTCTAAGAAAAATTATCTTACATATTTTGCATACCTGCCAGTGAATTTATGTTGCAGATACGTAAGTACCTAATTGTGTAAACTTTGATGTAGAATAATTTGTCTCGGATTGCAATACATTTACCGAAAAAGCCAAGAAATTTAGTAACTAACTGGTACACTTTTGCCAGATTAAAAAAATAGGGTATGCTATTAGTAGAGATCAAAGTGGCAATTGAATGTCTCGATGAAGGAGGCTCATGAATTCATAGCATAAAAAAATGGCAAACTTGCTAAAACAGAACATCTTGAAATATATGCTGTAATCTAAGAACATACACTTATGTAGCAACCGAGTTATTGGATAAAATTTAATACATGTAATCATTATCAATTAATTTAAAATGCAAATGGAAAAAATGACATTAAAAGCAAAGGTATATCATAATCATACCTGTGTTGGTGAAAGAGACCCCAGAGGTTTCTAGTTCACAGAATACACCACAAACCTACCTACCTACTATAGTTGTTAACCATCTTCAGTTGGACTATACAGTGCCTCTCTCACTATTCAGAGGCTCAGTCATGTCAGTCATGGAATCCTTCCACATGTTGGCTTATGATGGGTTAAGGGATGTGGTGTATTTTCAAGTGTCATTTTTGTTTTTTGCTTAGATGAGTTGCAAAGGGTGTGGTGCTTTTGTCATATATCAAGTGTCATGTATTTACTTAAGTCTGTATTTCTTCCCCACAAAACAAATACTACTCTCAATTTGCATCCTACACTTGCTGCCAGATATGATTATGAATCTTACTATAAAAAGACATTTGACTTAAGACAGAGTGAAATGGAAACAACATATCAAGAGAGCAGCTGGCCTCTAACATTGGGAAACTGGAGACACTTTATATTTTTCAGAAATAACGGTTTACAATTTAGGCTTGTAACCACACCACCTGTCCTGATTTGCAACTCAACTCTGTCTTGACTCTGATGTCAGAACTAGATACTGCTTGTGGTACACTATGTCTGCATAGATAGGAAGGTATGGTTGGGCAGAAACTAAATAACAGCTTCTGTGATATATATGTTGGGAAGGAAACCTTACAAACCAGAGATCTTGTGAAATCATCCCTCAATGTATTTATATAAACAGTACACACACGGTTGACTGTACAGTCACAACCACGCACCTGATGGCCTCTAAGGGACCTGGTATTCATAGGGGTATGTGATTCATTCTGGAATGATTTCTTGGGCATGTCCAGGTCAGAATCATCGTCATCATCGGGGTCAATCTTCAGCATGAGGGCCTTGAACTGTTGACATAATAACAAAGCAGTTGAGATGAATCACAAAATTGTGTTGACATGATCTACAGATTTTGTCAACTAATCAAAAAACTTAATTTTTCATATATAGCTATGTTTATAAACATTATGACCAGAGTAATTCATTACAGCACAAAGAGTATATATAATTCATTTAAAGTAAAACCAAATCTAGCATCTGCAATACTAATTATTATTATACATTATACTTTTTGTCCACCTGGGAGGGTTTTCTGACCTTCGATAAAATTCCAATAACCTTGTCAAGACCCAAACTAGATACAGGAGTATCCCTATAATGGAAAACTTGATGTCTGACATTTCACGCTTTTAAAAATTTAAATATAGAGGAATCTTCTTGCTTCACTTTCCCATCATTTAAATTGACTGCCACTTACAGTGCATGTATGCAATGCGTAAAGCAGCTCTGTCACAGCAATGCTTGCCATCCCACATTTTCTACCACTGATATTTTCAAGTAATATACTAATATTAATTTTACTGTTGGTGGCCCCCTCCATCCACAAACACATTTCATCACCCAGATCAGTGAACAATACTTACTTTCTTATATATAGTTATTGAACAGATGACTTTAGTGTATGTAATGGGTAGTTTTATTCCCTTCTTTGTAAGTTGCAAGTGTTGGGTGAGGACTGTGAATGCATACCCATCAACTTAAGAACCTTATGGGGAAAATTGCTTTACAATCTGATCATGAAGATCAAACAACATTTCTAAATACAGTTAAACCTCGACCTAACGGACCCCGATCTAACGGATTTCGGATGCAACGGACACAATCCGCTGGAGATTTTTTTTTTCTTCTTCTAAATTTTGGTTTCTTTATTTTTTCTCCATTATATTTTTTACATTATACAGTAGGTACATTATTTACACATCATTACATACCTACTTATGTATGTATACAGTTGACTCGAATAAATCCCGAGGAGTTCTTATACAAAACGAGCTAAATCATAATGTACATGTCATGAAATTATATCACTGTCTGTGTAGTGTGTGTGTGTGTGTGTGTGAGTGTGTTGCCACCACTTCTCCCGTGCATCTTTCCCCCCTACCGTGTCTCCATTCACCCTAGCCGAAGGTCAAGGGAATATAGGCCTAGCGTGCCTTGTCACCTTTTAGTAATTACGAGTTAACCACCAGCTTCACCACTCAGTCATGCCAGGTGCTGCATTAACACAACGGAAGGCCATATATCCTTCCATATCAAGAAGGAAGGTTTTTCTCGGACAGAGAAAGGAGAAGGAAACATCAGAGTATGCTTAATAAGATGTAAACAAATGATATCGCGCTATCTCCCCCCTTGCCCCTACCACCTCCACCACTACCACGTATGCCGACGACTCATTTCAGTCATGAGTCGTCTGCGTAAACCTTAATACAAATTCTTATATGCATTTAATATGCTTAATACGAATTGTAATACTGTACTTACATTTATAAAGTAACTACAGTACACTTCTCTTCACTTTTAACACTCGTCACTCCCTCCTCACATTGCGCTCTGAGCGGGTGAGCGTAGCCGCGTTAAATCCAACAGTGCATTATTTAATCGTATCCCCCCTATATATTACAGAGTTAAATAAAAAAAAGAGTTACTCAAAATTGCGTTATCCGAGAGTCAACTGTATCTGTATTTTGAGTTAATTTTTGTACATACACTTTTTTTTTTCGTACCTCTCCCCTAAAAATTCGTCGCTGTAACGGACAATCGGCTTTAACAGACACCATCTCCCCCCTCTTAGTCTGTTAGATCGAGGTTACAGAGGTATTTCTTTATCCTGATATTAGAGTCCCTTGAGGTAATCACTGCACAATAGCCCATTTGATACCTATAGTTGTGTTTCATACACACTGTGTGCTACACTCTGTCCCATTGACTGCCACTCATTGGCAGACCTTAAACTTTTCAACCAATAACATGAAAACGCGTAGAGACAACCAAACACTATATGCTTTGAGCATAAGATTGAGCAAATATGAAGCACCAGGAAACTAAGATACAAAAGCAAATAATGTGGTACAAGCCAAATGACTGTCACCAGAGCATGAGAATGTTAATCTATTTGTGCTGTTCAGTGGCTGAGGTGGCAAAGAACTCACATTGAGGTACTGGTTGATGAGGTCAATCTTTGGTCTAAGGTCATCTTCTCCTTCCAGTTGCTGCTCTGGCTCCTCTTTTAACCGCTTCAGAATGCCTTTGGGGTTAAACTTAGCGGTGCTCTTTCTTGAAGCGCCCTTTTCATACTGCTTTGTCGTGTCTGAGGGCGAGTACTGTCCTATCCTCCTGCAACACCAAAAAGAAGTTATTGTAATATTTCATTACTCTGCCTTCCAGCAAAGTAACTACCCACACATAATATAAAATGTGCCTTCAATGTCCATCTTCATACAAGATTAATTATATTTAATTGTCCTGCCTTCCAAGAGCTCAGACAATCAATCTTTCTAAATGGTGTAAGGTGAAGAAAGGTGATTTAATTCAAACCTGATGTAGGCATATGATGCATTTCCCAAGTACAATTATTTCTCAAGTAGTCCTAAGCTAACTTATGGAAGAATTACATGGTTGTAACTTTTAATGGATTAATATGCATGGAAAATACTGAGGAATGGTTCCCATTAGACTTCCTTAACGGCTAACTTTGAACATCTTGTTTTTGAAGAAAACACACCCATCAGTGATGCCATAGATCTCCTTGAGGTAGTCCTTGAGCATGAGGAGCAGCAGGCAGCCCTGTGAGGCATTTATGCACTCGTGGAGGGGTGTTAGTGAAGGGGGAAGGCGGGATAAAAACACCTCCACATCTTCCTCATCATCTAGGTCATCAACGTATTCAGGCTGGCCGGTCTCAGGGTTGATCTTCATCTCTGCAGTGGGTGATGGTAGTAAAGCCTACCAAGGGATGAGAATGTCAAGATCAGGAAATACTGGTCATTAGAAACTATACTGTATCCATAATGTCTTTCCATATCATCTATTGCCACATCTTTTAATTGCATATGGGAAGACAGTATATTGTATTTATAAAGTAATATAATACAATCCATGAGTATGCCAATATCCTCCTTAATAAAAAATTAGGCTACAGCAGTAGTAAAACGTTATCAAACAACATCAGGGTTATGCTTACATCCCTGAAGGCCTGAAGGAGGTTGGATCCAGTGACCGAGATCATAATGTCAATGTGGTGGATGATGAAGAGTGGTTCATCCAACACCTGGTATGGGAAATATGCCAAGTTGTCTGCGATGAACAGAAGCTCAGTCAGGCTCGTTCTCTGTTACAAACACAAAACCAAATTAGCATTGATAATCATTGTTAACTTTATTTCTATTTGTATTTCTAGCACCATAAAAACTATTCCATATTTCCCATCATTAATAAGAAAAAGTTAGATTATCTTGTACAAGTAATATTAGCAGTCATCATCACCATAATAGTTTAAGAAATTGTACAATTGACTCCCATAAGTCAGACTGAATATTCTGTATGTGTGCATGTACTGTATATTCACGTCTTTCTGTGTGTGTTTGTGCTTTTTTATGTATGTGTATTTTGCTGTGTGCATTGCAGGCTCTCTCATATACTTGCATATATTTATGTATGTGGGCATTTGTCTGAGTTTCTGCATATTCATGCATGTCTTTATGTGTGTTTCTATTGTGTGTGCAAGTCCAGTAGTGGGAAGGGGAGAGCAAGCAGGAAGTCTGGTGCCAAGGGATTAAACAAGAAATGTTGAAGATATGGAGACAGGAAAAAACTTATTGAACTTTGAACCCTAGCCCTGTGAATGGGAACCACAGATGGAAAAGAGAAAATCAATTTATCAAATATAAACTTTGATATTTTACTCACTGCTTGTTCCTCAAATTGCTTGAGCAATGAGAAGGCAACAGCACGGCGATGTTGTTTAGTGGAACGCATGATAGAGTACAAAAAACCATTGAGTGCACTGGGATGTTCTCCTTCCTTGGTGCGAAACCCCCGTGTAGGTGGTGCGTTCTGGATGAGAGAGTGAAGCCTGTAGGAGAGTCGGAAACCCTGCATGGCCTTCATTCCAATAAAGCCAGGGTACTTTTTCTCGATGTCCTGCAGCTGCTTGTCTGCCGAGTGGGCAACGGCTTCCTCACAGTCCGTGGACATGCAAACCAGGTAGGGCACAATCTGGACAGGATGCACCAAACCCTGTGCCAACACCAGCTGGATCACACGCAGGGCAGAGTGGCGCACCTGATAACACCCTGACACCACACACTCCAGTACCTGAGTGTAGCATGAATAAAATAAATTTAGTAAATTAATTATTACAAAATAAACGAATAAAAAATAAAATATTAAAGCCTATATATGACAAAACAAGCATGGAAGAAGTGTACTGATACCAATCTTTAAGAAGCAGAGAAGCAGCCAAAGTATATTTATATTGTATATGCAAACTGATGAAGAATATACCAATACATACCCTAAAATATGTACAGGACTTTCACTATAGCCAGATTTTATATACTGCACACCATTTCATTCATGCATGCCCAATTCATTTACACCTCTCACTTACACAAAAAAAATCCAATTTGTATCCAAAAACCCTCCAATGAATCAAAATATAATGTGCATCATCGGATGCTTATCACTTAAACCCTGTATTTTCTATTGTGTCAAGATCTCTATATACATGGTTTCACTTCATAATTCTAACATGTTTAATGGGACACTTGGATGATATGCTAATACACTTCCTTTGTTCCAGGGTAGTGGATGACTTTCAGTGTGTCTGTAAGGAACAGAACAGATATAATTGGAGCCTCTTCTGTTTTGGCCATTCCCTTGGGAGGGGAATTCCCAGAGGAAACAAGGCATCATAGCTATAGGTGGATAGTTATATTATACTGGTACTTTCTTAACTTACTTGCTTGAGGTAGATCTGGATGATAGCAGAAGCCATGCCTGACTGGACATCACACATCTCTTTTAGATTCTCTCGTGTCTTTTGCTTGGCCCCTGTGTAATAAAATATATAATTATTATATATACACTTATGATGAATAATTCACTATTGATAATGTGGTATGCTGAAAGCATTTGATCCAAATTGTACATTATAAAAATCTATTCAAAAATAATTCTCCCTGGCAGCTTTATTTATAGAACTAGAAGTCAACATCCACCCCAAGGACTGCTCTGCCCCGATATCGGGGAGAGAGGGCTTCCCATGCTAGGAAGGTCCCCAGTGAGAGACCAGACTAAATAGTTCCCATCTTTCAGTTTTTCAGCTATCCCTCTTTTCATTTTTTTCCCTTCCTGCTTGCTGTCACACCTCTCTCTCACCTTTTTCTGGCGCTATAGGACCTCGATGTTGCGGCGCCTAATATCCATCAATCAATCAATCACCCCCCCCCCCCAAGGAGGTACTACCACAAGTGATGGAAAATTCATATAATTAACCTGGATTTTTCTTTCTCTACTAGACTTGCATTATATTTCTTTTAGTTGCCTACATTAAAGACATCAGGCCAGCTAACAACACATACAGTACAGTACTTTCTTTGAAATAATCACCATTACTGTAAGTTTCTCAATCTAAGGTTACCTTTCTCAACATAGAACAAAACACACTATTACATAACTTCTAGGAAATGGGTACAATGATTTGCCCCCATTATATTTCCCTGGGTTGAGAAGGGGTAGCATTTTTGTGGAAAAAAAAAACAATAAAAAAAAACACTGGTATGGTTTCTTGCATAACCAAATCCATGATGCAGCATTCAAAATATGGAAGAATGAATTAACCCCTATGAACCACAATTCTGAGACCCCTCCTTTCTCACCAGCCACAATTCAGTAGAAAAATGAAGTGTTCTGTATAAAAAATCTGGTCTTACAGATTTGAAGAGCTTGGATTTACACATTTGAATCTGCAAACTGGAAGCTCGTATGTCAAACGATATGGTCACAAGCGACCTTCGAATGTAAAAAATGTCTCCCTTACAAGGAGTAATAGAAAACCAAAATCATGCATAACTTTTCCTTTCGCACACAAAATAACTCAATCGACTATATTTCTGTATTAAAAGAGGTTCTAAAATATCAAGAGATGATTGCATACACATAGATAGATGCATTAATAGATATATCAGTACAGTTTATGAAAAAAAATATTGAAAATATATATGCAGTGGAAGTACTGGATTGTTCTGTGTCACTAATGTCGGGATATACTGTAATTCTGTGATGAAAGGCGGAACAAAAGTGTCTCTTCAACAGCGTAGGCAGTAGGATGTCAGAAATTGTGATTTGTGTACTCTAAATGCTATCACACGGTTCGTGTCTGGTTAGATAGTGGTAAAGTGAAACAGGACAAGACAATTAATGCCCCATGGGGCGCTGACTGAACCCAGCAGGGCCGTCAGCCCTGAAATGAAAGTTGTGTGGTAAACACAATGCTAAAAAGGCAAAACTTCAATTAATTCTTTCACTGGATTGGTGGGTGTTTACTGGCTACCCTTATAAAAATACTGCAATTATCAGGACAAGTGTTGGGTCGTCCTCTGAGTGAGCAACTGAGAAGTGTGGATCAATTTGAGCACCTGGCTGTGAAGATTTCAGTTTCTTTATTGTCCACACATGACTGGAGACGCTTTTTTTTTCCAGAAGTTATCCATAGGTAGTGAACAGACAACAAAAATACCATCATTAGTTCAGACATTAAATCTGGGAAGCAGCAGACACAACATTTGCACTTGACTGCTCAAAGACAGTTGGGATCAACGATGTATACCAATGAGCATCAATGCCATGCACAATAATCTAACTGGTAAAGTTACACACAACTTACATTCCTGATCCTGCTTGATCATTCGGACCTCTTCCTCCTGTAGATATGTCTCAATGTTCTGTAATGTCTGGATGCGAAGACGAGTGTTGGTGGCTGGTTCAAGAAGCAGCGTGTGATAGAGGTGTTTGAGCCGGTTGCCCATCATAAGCTCATAGTGGCGGATACAGACAAATCCAAGGGCCTGCAGAGCGTAGTAGCGTAGATTCATGTCCGATAGGTCCATGAAGTACATAAGGGTGTCAAACACTTTTTCTGTGATGTCATCCTGAATGAAGAAATAAAGAAAAGAAACATACTTGAAGACAAAGATCAGCTTTAAAATACATATTGCTTCTGGTTCACCTAGACTGAAATGGGGACAAAAATCCCATTCATTTGATAACTTACTATTCTGCTTATGTTAATGCACAGGTAAATGCAATGTCAATTAAAAGATGTTAATTTTCAGATAGTCCTATTCTCATTCACATAAATGAAAAATATAAATCTCTCGCCAGTAACTGTAGCCAGAAATATCACCCTCACCTGCAGGCCACATCTGACTGTTTCATCTTTGAGATCAAAGTGCTTGAGGAGGAGCCCAATGGTGTAGAGAGCGCGACGGAAAAGTGGCTTTTTACTCTCTAACTTGGGGCTTCCTGGATTCTCCTCCTTCAACTTTTTGTAGTCAACAATGAAGCAATGATACCTGACACAAAAGAAAGCATTAAACTTCTTGACAACTGGATCAGAACAATAGAATTGCATACAATACCCACTTATCAAAAACATAGTGTATTATTATCCATCTGAAATCAGAAAAAAATACAATGTCTAACCTACCAAAACAATATGTTGGTACAACTTTGAATAATTTTTTGCTCAGCTGTGAGTGGAGTTGAATGCATATTTTGTGGAATGTTGTATTTAGATTAATTATTTATCCAACTCAAAATGTTGTGATCCAGACTAGAGATATCTGGCATTCCAACAGTTAACATGTAGAGACAATATTAAAGAACATAACGAGGTATCCAAAATCAGGCCTATGCTGTCTGAAAAGCCAAGAGAAAAAGATGATGTGGAAAAACTATCATCTACCACCACTTTTGACATTTTTACCTATTAAAGCAGTCTTTAATGAGACGGTAGTTCTTGGTGACGGTGTTGACAATGGATCCAAGAAGGGCAAGGCAGGAAGTGATGACAGTAGCATCATGCTGGAGGATAAGTTTGACTGCATCTTCCTCCAACTGGGACAAGAAGGTTTCGCTAGGGTGTTCCATCAGCGGAACTACCAATTCCAATGTCCGTGCCACTGTCCCTATCATTGCGAAGTCTACTTGTGTCTGTGTGAAGCAAAATAATATTTTTTTTATCATATTAACAGTTTTCTGATATATGTGAGATTGGTGAATTAGGTACCTAACGGAGTGCCACTTTGCACTAATCACATCCTCAGAACTTTTATTCTTAAGTTCTTAGCTCCTATAATTGGTCTTCATTATTTATAATACAAAACCTTTAAACAAGATCTATATTGGGCTTTTTATTTTAATTTTGCTCATTCATGGTGAAAGACAAATAACAGGTGGTACTAAACTATGATGATAAAGTTAATTCCCTTGAGTCCTCTTATTCTATCTCCCAGATATAGGTTTTGTCTTCTATAAGTTGGGTATCAGTATATGATTCATCTCATAATATACATGCAAAATGAACCAAGGGTGACAAGAACTTTTGTAGCAGTAATGTTATTCATTTTCAAATATACTCAAGCTCTAAAACAACTTCAGTAAAATATTTAACACTGACCCGACACCTCCAAGCGAGGTATGGCTGTAGCGTGATGGCGTGTTCCACCAGGAGCTGAGGACGGATCTTGGCAAACAGGTACAGGGTCTTATGGCAGGCCAGAATGCGCTGTGTGGTGGTGCGAGGCTGCGGGTCCTGTTGCTGTGGGGTCTGGCCGGACTCGGGGGGCACCGAGGCTTGTGCCGAGTCTTGGGGTTGAGGGAGTTGGGAGTCTTCCTCCAGCACCAGGATGTGGCGCACCAGGCAGTCCACAATCTGCTTGCATGCTGTCACCAGGGACTTGGGGGGCTCACTTACCACCTTGGTCACATCATCCTTGTCCTCACGTGGTTTGAACATCTGTGACAAATTTACATCAGCAGTGAGGACACAAAAATTTATGCAGGCATTCACTAATTTATAAATATACAAAAATCCATCTATCTATAGCTGTCCAAAATTTAGCTTGTACTGTACTCTAAATCAAATATAATGTGGTACAAGAACTTACACTGTGGAGGAGCTGCTCAAACCAATCGAGGCCAGTGTCCCTGCAGGCCACCACCACCTCAGTAATGTTGTTGACCTTCCTGAGCAGTGCTGTCTCATCAAGGTGAGGCCGCTCCCGCACCGGCGTAAACCACATGTTCTGCCAGGGATAAAAGTGATTACTCGGGAGATAATAATTATGACTGACACTATTAATTTCTACATAAATTTTTTTTGTATATGATTAAAGTGGTCATGATTATTATTGTCCAACCACTGTATCTTGGCCCATGAAGGCGTTGCCGTTCTGGAATTTCCGGTCATCTAGCCCTTTAAAGCGTTGTCATATCTTCAGCCTCTTGTTTCTTCACGCTCCACACACACACGTGGGTGCCGCTCTCTCTCTGTCTGAGTATTATTTTATATAGTAGGCTACGTTTGCCTTACATCTACTTTTTATTAACTAGACAAGTGTGAAGAGTGGTTTGTTGGCAGAACTGCCATTTTACCATCTCAATAATGATCAAGCAGTGACTGGGCAGCTGTGGTTGGAGTTGGCCAACGCGTGGCCGCAGCCAGACCTGACAGGTGACCATATGTATGGGACGGCAGCACTGTAAATAAATACTGTAGCACTGGTGCCACATTTTCTCTAACAGTTTATAAATGTCGTAATATTTAAGCTTACTGTTCTATCCTGCATATTGCAGCTTGAATTAAGATGGTATTGGAATGTGTTTTTGTCTTTTGTGTAGCATTTAATATATGTCACGCATATTTGTATAGCCCAGTTATTAATGATGTGGACATAATTATTATGAGCATTCCTGAGTGACCCCACCTTCAGAGGCCAGGATACAGTGGTTGGACTATAGTGAGCACTCTGCCCAGGGGGGTTGACCTTATTCTTTGTGAATACTAGTTATCCCCCACAGGGCTAGAATAAAGATTGTTATAGGATCTGGTCACTTTCCAGTAGGTGTACTACAACTGAAGTTTTTTTTTTTTTCACTGCTGAGTGGCAATGTGGCCCCCAGACTCCATGGTCCAGTAAGCTCTGGTCCCATTTCCCTGGGATGTACTCAGTAGCCCAGGGATATAGGGCCAGCTCCTCCTTTATTTTAATTCAATTTTACATTGCGAGCAGAGCATACCGGGGATCTGTGCGGCAGGAGGCCATTCTGCCCCGGGAGAACATCAACAACAACAACTAGTGAGCACTAGATAAAATTAAAGTCCACAAATGAACTATTATTCACATTTACAGTACATTCAAATATACATAATTACAAGCCACTGAAAGAAAGAGAATAAACTAAACAAAATCTTTACAGTTTAACAATTATTATTGCAAAAGCAAAAGAGAACAGAAAAAGCATGCATCCCCAATTGTACCTTTGAGTAAGTAATAATGGACTACATAACATGCTATGATTCAAGACAAAAAGACACCACCATCACTCACCTGGAAGACCTCTTGGACCAGCTTCTTGATGCCCTCTTCGTCATTGATTCTACGGATCATTTTGACACAAATCTCTGGAATCTTGTTGAAATCTGGGCACTCCAAGCAAATGTCTTTCAAGATTTTGATGACTCGCTTCCTCACGCTCACACCAGTATCCTGTATCACAGGGATGACAGTGTGTATGTAAGTTACCAACTCACTACAGTACTAACAGAAATAACAGAGGGAGCAATGCATGGCAAGAAAGATCACATGGTCTTAAGAAGTATTAATGTGAGTGAGCATGGGATAAAGAGACTACAATAAAAGTGTTGTTTACTGCCATTGTCCTTACCAATATCCTAGCAGCGATCATGTCATAGTAGGTGTTAAGAACTTCCGGCCTGGACAGAACAAATTTCCCCACCAGGTCGACCGCAGCTTCTCTGACTGCTGTGGAGTGGTCAAGGAAGGAATGGTGTACACCTAGCTGCATGTCATTGCGAGAAAGAACACCAGGGTCTGCCTCTACGACCATAGTCAGGCACTTCATGGCCTTGGTGCGCACTGCAATGGCTGACTCAGTCAGCACCCTCAGTATCTGAAAGTTACAATGACATGTTAAACACTGTGATTGTTCATTTCTATATATAATTAAACACTCAATAAAATTAATCTTAGGAGTGCCTACTCAAAGGCTGTGGCAGTGGTCTTTGCAAGAAATTCTTTTATAAATTACATATGCAAGTTCATTCAATATGTATTGCTGGTATGTCTTGGATATTAATTAATCTTTATAAAAAGTGATATTAAATTATGAACTCCCAAGGCTGATACTCACTTGCTTGAGATACACATCAAAGCTCTGGGAAAAGGTGCGCTTGGATGCCAGGTAACGAGTGATGAGCTCAGCATTCTCATAGCCGATGTGTGTCTGCAGCGTTTGGGTCTTGGCGCCAGGCGATGCAGGAGGAAAGGCAGGGACCTGGTCAAGGATTGAGTAATGTCATTATATGCTATTAAAGACCTGAAATTAGGTAAGTTCAGCAGCATGATTGGTTACATTACAGACATGGAAATGGGAGAGAAATCTTCAGGGATCTGATACCCAAATTAGATCCTATTTATGAAATCAAGTGAATCTAAATCTGCCATACAACAAATTCCTCCTCTATTTTGTTTGACATATAAAAGTAATTTATCATTATCAAAACCAAACCCACTTTGTATGTGCTAGATGTGTGAGGGAGGGGATGGGTAGTGATAGTGATGGTGATGAAGAGGATGCAGGGTTGATGGTAAATGGAGGCGTGTTAGAGGAAGTGCAACAGTTCTGCTACTTGGGAGATGTGCTGGACTGTGAAGCAGGAGTGGAAAGAGTGAGAGTAGCAACTGCATGGGGAAGATGGCGAGAAATGGCCAGTTTATTGGTGAACCGCAGCATAGGGCTGAAGACCAGAGGAAGGACATACGAAGCCTGTGAGAGACCTGCTCTTATGTATGGAACAGAAACATGGGCATTGACAAACAGACTGATGGAGGTTATACGCAGCTGTGACCGTAGAATGCTGAGATACATGGCAGGAATAAGGTGGCAAGATGGGAGGTCTAGCAGTGAAGTGGCAGAGATGTGTGGGGTTGAAGACCTTTCTGTTAGGTTGAGGCATAGAAGACCGAGATGGTTTGGACATGTGAGAAGAGCAGAGGGGGGGGGGGGGGTTGAGTGAGGTGGAGGAGGTGAGAGTCGAGGGCCGGCGACCGGCGGGAAGGCCCAAGAAAAAGTGGAAAACGTGTGTAATGGAAGATATGAATTTAATGGGAACAGAAGAACATATGGTACAAGATAGACAGATGTGGAGAACAGTCATCGCCCGTCCAACCCCATCCTAAATGGGAAAATACGGACGTTAAACGAAAATGATGATGATGATGACTATTGTATTCATCTCCCTCAAGTTTTTTCAACTTTCTTTTCACTATTACTTCTTTTATTCAATGTTCTCCCAGTAACCAAAATTCTTCAGGCCACCTTCAGTTTCTTGCCTAATTCCAAGATTCATAAAATTTTCCTTTCAATGAAGACAGTAAAAGTTACGGGAACAACTATTTTTCACATTACGTCACTTGAAGAAAGTAGTTACCTCATTATAGGAAAAAAACAGTCTACTGTACTTAAATCTATGAGATTGCATCAATAAAAAGAAAGAATAAAAAAGAAATAACCCAATTACAAGAGTAGGAGTAAGGACTCTATTTCCTAGGTGGGGAAAGACCAAATTTACCTTTGTGAGAAGAAACAACTTCCTCCTTTCGGTGAGCTGCGTGACTTCAGCAACCAGAGCCTCATCTAGTTGGTTCTTCTCATCTTCATCATCTTCATCTTCACTATCCTCACTCTCTTCCTCACTATCATCAGCTTGAAGGTACAGAGAAGGAGGAAAACTTTAGATTACTAACATTCTTTCAGTTACTGACACACACATATTCGTACTTATCTATCAATTATCCCACTAGTGAATCAAAGATAGCCCAAAACTATACATAATACTTTGCTGCAATGTAGGTTTAATCAGTCACCATGAATCATATGTTCTGAATAAGTTTTAAGATGTAAAATTACAGACCTTTTCATACTGAACATGATAATTTACCAATGAAGAGTGGTAAGTGACTGAAAAAGAGGGATTCACACCATGAGTACACCCTCACTCCATGATAAAAATGAATTTTGCTACCCTGTATCAAATCTCACTTGGCACAATGAGTCTCTATATGGTACCATCAGTGTATGGGCTGCAACAGAAGTGTCCCAATGTTTAAAAGTGATGAGATCAGTTGAGTCTTTTTGTTTAATCCACCAGGATCATGACCTCTATTTCTCTAGCTCCACTAACCTCTTCTCTTTCTCTTCTTCTTGTTGTGAGAGCCAGATTTTCTCCCACTAGGTTGGGGTAGCGGCCCGTGTCGCTGCCTCATGATCTCCGAATACGCTTCACGGTACCACTGGCCTATGTAGAAGTGTCGGGCGTGGACTAGGGCTGTGTCACTGCTGGAGTTCACAGCCAGCCAATCCAGCAACACTCGTTGCAAGAACATAGTACGTTCCTCCTCCTCATCCACCACAACCCCATCACTGTCTCTCACTGTGGCACTTTTCTGCTTGTGTGGGAATAAATTAAGGATTTTCATATTATACATCCAAAGGCTGTCAAAATGTTTCTATACCATTGTCAAATAGTACTGATACATCACAATTTGGAATTCAAAGAACAATATAAGTGGAGGGACCACTACACATGCATTCCACCATTTACCTAAATTATCATTCATACTAGTCCTCTCCTTTCTGTTTAATTCTCCTTCACTGTTCCCATTTTTCTCTGCTTTCTTCCCACAGTCAATATAATATAGTTCAAAGAATAGTTCAAATTTATAGATGAAATGAGACTATCTGTAAAATGCCAACCACATCATCATTTTTCTCACCAAGGAAAATAAACTAGGAAGGAAAGAAGATTAATCCATATGTCTAAAATACAGATACTGGATGCGACACAAACTACCATAACCTACCTTCTTTTTATTCTTTTTGGTGTTTGTTACAGTGCCATTTTCAGCTGGCGGTGATCCATCCTCTAGCATGGGTGCATCACGGTTTTCCTCCTCCTTCACTTCTTGGATAATGGCATTGATTCTTTCCAGCTGCAGGTGTGATGACACAGCATCGCGCCGCAGTTTGGCTGCCACTACACCAAGGCAGTCTAGTGATGACACACGCAGGGTCATGTCTGTCGTCTTGTTGCTGAATTTTTGTACTAAAAGCTTGCCGAGAAGGGAGAGGAGAAGCTCAGCGGCTGGCCACTCTGGTTTGTTAACGGTCACTAGGAGGTCTTGCACAAAGTTTTCAAAAAGCGGGCGGTAGTCTATTTCCTCTGAGCGGCTGCCAGTTTTCTGCAGAAACACTGAGAGGAAGCTATAAGCAGTGCTCATGGCCGTCTCGTAGCGTGTACTCACTAGAACGTCCCGGTCCATTCGCACCTCTTTCTTCTCATTCACTTTGGCGTCTTTGGAATCTTTGGAATTTTGACTATGGTTACTATCACTTTTACCACTACTACTACTATTCTGTGACAGCTCCTCTGGGAGTTCAACAACACACTGTATCAACTGTAACACTAAGGCCGTCAACATCTGAATAGACTCATCAGAGTTTAACCTGTAAGTTCTCAAACTTCTTTTACTGTTTGGTAAACGTGCTATAGATGCCAATATGTCATCCAATAACAACCGTCGGTGCTTGTTGTACTTTGCAAACACCTGAAAAATAAAATAAAAAAGAATTACAAGTTGAATGTTTATGTTTGACACTTCTTACCCCAATAGCTTATAGAAATGAACATAACCACTCTATATTCAAAAGAAAAAGGAGGAAATATAAAGATAATAGCAATGCAACTAAAAACCGACATGGCAAGCCCCATTACTCATCATATGGGGTTGTCTTCAAGACCAGCCTCTGGAAAGGGTCAATAACCTATCATTTGAGGTTCCCTCACTAAGTGATATGAAGTGGCTGTGTTATCAATGCTATACAGTGTACTTGTTGGGAGGGTCAAGATATTCAACTGGGCACTATCTCTTTACCTACAGAGATGCTTTCATTATTTCTCTTTTTCTGTACCTTAAAGCCCCAGCTATTGATAAAAGTGAAAAAAAGTTAATGGAGAATAGAGGAGTCTATTGAATCAACAGAAATATTTTTCCTAAACATTAAAGCACACTAACTGCTTCCCAACCAACCTCTCAATTATATAGACATATTCACACTACCACTCAACCCCTTAACCCATAACAACCGCAATTTTTACGACAGCCTTCACCCCCAATCGCAAACACAACCTGATTTTTAAAGTTACTCTAAGGTTAGTTTTGTTCTTATAGGGTTGTAGAGCTTTATTTTACACACCAGAATATGCAAACAAAAGTCTTTTATCTCCACTAGTTAGAGTACAGCAGCATATCGAAGTCGGAAAATAATATGACGGTTACCCCCCCAAATAACATACGAAGGCATACGCATGTGTTACGCATGAGTATGTGTACCTCGATGTGTGCTTGCGTGTTTGTGTATGTAAAACGAGTATATAAATGCACTGAAATAGACAGAAAAGGCAACATACAAGTCATTTTTGCATACAACTGTGCATACCTGTGATAACGCTAACACATGCATGCACAATGTATGGGAGTGTTTGAAAATGTGTTATACTAATGTCCAATGGCTATAAGAGCTAGGGGAGGCAGAGAGAGACAGGGAGAGGGAGTGATGACAGGCCACGAGTGATGGTATTGGCTCAGATAACAGAGTGAGTGTGGATGTACTTTGGCCACACACACCTACACCAAAGGGGGGGGGGGGGGAGTCAGCCAATCACGATCAATTACAATAGTCCAGGGCTACAGCTTTCCTTTGGTACTACTGCTGTGGCTATATGTAGCCCATGCAGTTATTTATGGGCTGTTCATTTAAACGGACCATCAGCTTCAAGGCCTAAATTCGCAATAGGCATTTATGGGTTAACTGTGACGTGCCTTTTGTAAGGTCAGTCTGGTAGACTGTCTTCCACAATCCATAAATGCGTTTCTTAACCCTTAAGAGCCTATATACTTAATATCACGTCACCACGAATTTAGGCCTTGAAGCCGATTGACGTAATATAAAGACTAAAAAAAAAACTGCTTATTTTTACACAGTATGAAAATAAAACATGGAAATAATTATCTATTTGTTTTGATATATATGAATATATATACATATACAATAAATATGCAATGATTTCATCTTGTTTGTGAAGTGATGAAAGAGGCTGTCAATGGTGGGGTACAGGTGGTAATGAGCATGAAATCATAGGGAGTGCTGAGCGCCGAAGCAAAAAATGGGTTTTCAGCATATTACCAAGGCAGGATAGGGGCACCTATATGTACGCTATGCACTCATGAGTAAGTAGACAGGTTTAAGTTCTTGTATATGGAATTTTATTGTCGTAGGTCATTCAATTTTAATATGAATTTGATAAACGATAATTTTACTATGGATTGCCGCACCATGAGGCTACATATGACTGCCGCAGTTAAAGAGTTAAAAGAACAATAAAATTCTACCTCCAATAATTATCAAACGAGCAAGACAACTCATCCTACCTTGGTGACAAGCCTGAGAGCTGACAGCTGCAGTTCAGGCACGTTCTCGACAAAGAATGGGCCAACCCCTAGACTAGAGAGCTGAAGCACAGTGGTGTCAGTGAGGGTCTGGATGGAGAGGAGGTCCGCCAGCAGCCCTACCGCCTCGTGCAGTTTGTTGTACAGTCCCAGGATGTTACGGTCCCGTACATCCTTGCACTGGTTTCGCTTACGTTTGTTTCCAACATAGCCATCTGTTGAATCCACAGTTAGAATATATCAATGTTGTTATTAAATTAACTTAAGTTCTCCAATAACCCATCCCTACAATTTCTTACAAATTTATCATCCTAATCACACAACTACCATCATGATACTGAATCGTGCTCTTAGTTAGAGCCTACAGCCATTATGCTATGAGCAGAGGGGGATCTTAGATACCTGAATCATACTAATACTCTGTATATTTTTCATACTTGTAAAATTTTTAGCACACTAGCATAATAAGCAAATATGAAATTAATTTGCAGTGGAAAGAATAATTAAAACAGGAGATCTGAGTGTCACATGAAAACCATTTGAACCTCAGCAGATTGACATGTGCCACACTCACCTCTCTTGCTGTCAATCCTGTAGACAGTATCAAAGGAGGGGTAGATAGTGTTGCTGAGTTGGAACTTTATGAACTGGACACAGCGTTCAATGACATCCTCTAAGTAGACCCGCTTGCTCATACTGCTGGCAGTCATAATGTAGAGAGCTGTAAGGGATGCGTCCATCCCTCGCAATATCCTCTCCATCACTAGCTCCATCCATAATTTGTCGTCATCTTCATCATCCTGTTCAGTGCAAGGGGAAAGAATTAGTATGGTTGTGCTTCATGCCTATAAACCTCCTTAGTCAGAGAATCAGGTCTGTAGTGGATTATAGGACTTTATGGAAACAATAGTAGCATTAATGCTTTACAGAATGACTAATAATTAACAGTTACAAAAAACACACACAATTTTTACATCCATCTTCTAAAATGTTAAACGTAGGCCACACACCCACCTCATCAATAATAGGAGTGACCTTGGCCCCATCCCTGATGTTCTTCTCAAGAATGTTGAGTAGTCGGACCAGACGTTCAGGTGGGACAATGGCCATAGCTCCTAGGCTCTTGAGCTTGGCTGCCTCTGAGCATAGGTCAGTCAGCTCATACTTGGGGATGAGGTACTCTTGCGGCACATCTCCGTCCTCCTCTGTTGGCCAATATTGTAGGCAAGTTTTATTTCAGGAGCCAACAAGCAGAAGGGCAGGTTACTGAACTACATGTACAAATACATTACCGTTATATCACATATAAACCATCATATAAAATATAGGGAGTGAGGAAGGTGTTAACGATTATCATGGCTATGATGAAAATTATAATGGCAAGGACAAGCCTAGCCATCACCATAACTCACCTATCTCAGCATTAAGATCAAGATCCTCTGTGTTATCAAATATCTTTTCAGCAGCACGGTTAAAGCGCTGGTATACGTTGGTTTCCATCAGCTCTTCCACACTAAGTTTCTCCGTCTGAGGACACAGCTTCCTCTCTATCCGTTTGTTGCTGTATGTCACCTTCTTAGGAGCAAGTGGAGGAGGGGCTGCTGATCTCCTCTGGGTGGTCTATAGGGTGATAAGAAATTTACATATTATGTAGTTTAATGAAAGTATAGGAACAAAATACAGTATGCATGTCATTGTTCACCCAACACCCCCTTGGAACCATAACCCCAAAATGCACAACATATGTTTGCACAACCATCTCTTATCCACATGAGCTGGAAGAGAGATTTGTGTTGTATAGCATGTAACACACACCATAATCCCTCATATTTTCCCTTGCCAACCCAGCATACCTTTCCTCCCTCATAATCAGAGTCCTCTTCATCATCATCATCATCTGCATTCTCTCTTGAGCCACCTTTTCGTCTCCGTTTGCTCTCCTGCTCGGGGTCATACTCATCATCTTCTGAGTTTCCACGGTTCCTCTTTCGGTCAGCTTTATCTAGTGAAAAATTAAAGTTCATATTTCATAATTATAAATTACAATACCTAATTAATTCATGGACTGATGCCTTGTTCCCTCACAGAATATTTTATATTTTATAAACACTATCTGGAACACTATCATGAAGCCCACTAATCATGTTACACTCAACCCTCTATTTCACGGACCCCCAATCCCCGGATTTCGGATTTGCCGGTCAAAATCCGATGTCCGGGGATATGTCAATGGCCCGGACAAATTGCAATTCTAGTCCGGAAATTGAGAGTTGTCCGGCTGTCCCACAAGCTAGGTCGTGCGGCAGTCTTCAGTCTTGTTTGTTTACATTTTTTCCCGCCACCCCGCGCGTCAGTCACCTTGGTTACATTTTTTCCCGCCGCCCCGCGGGGCCACATGATCCAGTCAAGCGTGGTCCGACCCAGTCACGGACTCAGTTTGTCTCCCATTGTCTTAGCGTCAGGATGGCCCCATCAATCGTCAAAAAAGTGAGCAAGCGCACAAGAAAACCTGTGCACCTCTCTGTGTCGCAAAAACTAGACTTAATTAAGAAACTTGAGGCTGGGAAGACAGTCTCTCAGGTGTGTGATGAGTATGGAGTTAAAAAGCAGACTGTTTCTGACATCAGAAAAGCAAAAGAAAAATTGCAGAGTTATGCTGTAAAGTTTTCTGTGTCTGGGGTTGATAAAAGTGGAAATGGTAGAAAGCATATGAAAACCTCTACGAGTGTTGATCTAGATGCAGCAGTGTACAAGTGGTATGTGCAACAACGTGCTTGTGGTGTGTCGGTGAGAGGTGTGGAGTTGGCTGCAAGTGCTGTGAAGCTTGCTCAACACTTGGGTATAGCTGATTTTAAGGCAAGTGATGGCTGGCTATGGAGGTTCAGAAAACGCCATGGCATGCATAATGTAAAAGTGTCAGGCGAGGCTGCAAGTGCCGATAAGGAAAGCATTGAACCATTTCAGGTGAAGTTAAAAGACTTAATTAAACAAGAAGACCTGTCCTTAAGTCAAATTTACAATGTGGATGAGACTGGAGTGATGTGGAGGTCCTTGCCTAATACCACACAAGCAATGAAAAATGAAATTAAGGTGCCAGGAAAAAAAGTAAATAAGGAACGGTTATCAGTGATGTGTGGTGGTAATGCATCTGGCACGCATAGGCTGAAACTTGTAATTGTAGGGAAATCTGCTAAGCCCAGGGCTCTCAAAGACTGTATGAACCAGCTTCCTGTTCATTATTATAATTCCCTGAAAGCTTGGTTCAATTCGTGGATATGTGAACACTGGTTCTACCATCACCTGTTGCCTGAAATTAGGAACCACCAAGAAAATGTTTTGAAGATCCCGCCTGCAGAAGTTAAGGCATTAGTACTGCTGGATAATGCCCCTGCCCACCCCCACGAGGATGTCATGCAAAGTGCTGATGGCAAGATTAGATGCATGTTCTTGCCTGCAAATACCACATCTTTGATACAACCCATGGATCAAGGCATCATCAGTGCTTTTAAACGCCGATATCAACGAAAATATCTTGAAGAAGTTCTGGCTGTCATCGAGACTGAGGCAGACAGTATAGAAGATACAAGAGGGAAGAGAACCTTGGATAATATTAAATCTTATAACATCCGTTCTGCTATCCACAACATGAACGAGGCTTGGAATGAGATGAAGGCCACCACGTTTAGCAACGCTTGGAAGAAACTTCTTATGGATGAAGATTTGGAATTTGATTTTCTCGGATTTGAGGCGTCAGATTTCCAATCACTTCTTCATAAGGGAGGGGAAAATGCAATATCGCTAAATGACATTCATGACTGGATAGAAGAAAATGAAGTAGCAGAGGGGTGTGAAATTTTATCAGACGAACAGATAGTGGCAGCAGTGACTGGAGAGAAGCGTAGTAGCGACAGTGACAGTGAGACAAGCGATGTCGAGCAGGCACCAGTGTTTAAAATGTCTGAGATCCGGGAGTATGCTGATAAGTTACTTCAGTATGTGGCAAGCAGCAACAAGCCACATATCCAAGAACATTATGACCAGCTACGCTTGCTC
Organism: Petrolisthes manimaculis; assembly: GCA_034508575.1. Classification (NCBI taxonomy): domain Eukaryota; kingdom Metazoa; phylum Arthropoda; class Malacostraca; order Decapoda; family Porcellanidae; genus Petrolisthes; species Petrolisthes manimaculis. Next base: position 67,915 of record JAWZYT010000647.1, on the reverse strand, counting down.
CGTGCAAAAATTATTGTGGAGCAGCACCAGACTAGCCGTCAATCAAAAATTGATTCTTTCTTCAAACCACGGACTGCCAAGCCGCCATCTCAACCAGTCCAGGCAGGCCCCAGTGGTAGTAGCCAGCCGTCTACCACCGCCCAGCCACTTTGTGAAGCTGGCCTTTCACCTTCTGCCAGCTCACCAGCAGCTCAGCTTAACTCCAGTGGTGATACAGCATCACCAATGGATGTCCAGTCTGATCTCGAATAGTTTAGCTGTCTCAGGCGCCACTATACGATCACGGCATACTGTGCGTCAGCCAGCGACGCATTGGCTTGGGTGACGGCTTGGCGGCCAGCCACTACCACTCCTCTTCACCACCCACCGAGGAGTGAAGTGACAACAACGTCAATGACCATCGTAACCCTACTCCCATCACAGAGGTAAGTGTAAGGTTAAATGCAAAATTTTATTCTTGTCTATAGGCTTCCTTCATTTGCCATTTGTTTTGTTAGTGACGATCTAAAGTACATAAATTAGGTGAGTCGTTCCTCACAGAAATTTTTACTCTGTCTGCAGACGATGTTGTGGGTCGAGGCGTGAAGAGTGTTCGTGGGAGCTGACATCTGAATCATTTTTCCTATTTTATTCAAGATTTTAAATGGGGTAAGTTTTAAAGTTAAATAAAATGGTTGTAAATATACAAATGTGTTTTCTTTACAAGGAAATAAAGTATTTAAGCTCACGGTGGTGAAATTGACATTGGCTGTGCCGGACAGAGTAGGGTATAAGACTGGTGGTTAAGTTACGTCCTCGGACTTTTGCCATTGCCGGACCTTTGAGGTTCCCGGACAGTTGCTCCCCCCTAATAGTCCGCGAATTCGAGGGTTGAGTGTATTATTAACAGTGCTACTATTAAATCTGCATTACCATACCTTACTGTGGCATTCTAAAATGTAAACATAATGAATAATGCAGTACATGCTATATTATAATATCTAAAAAAGAATAAATATATGCAATCCAACCTACCTTTCTTTTTCTTTTCCTCACGCTCTCTTTCCCTATTTTTGAAGTACTTGTTAGGCTTCTTCTTGTCATCGTCTTCGGACTCAGACTCCGAGGTGACCTCACGGTAGCGGCTGGAATCTCGTCCTCCTCGGCGGCTGTTACGAGAGCTGCCGCTACCAGTACTACTGCAAGGGGAGAGGATGAGTACTGGTAAGGTGAAAGGCAAAAAGTATAAGAATTGCAGGGTCTTGGTTCACAGTGCTGTACTGTGAAAGTCACAAAAATGTTAAGATAATGCCAAATAGAACAAAGCACTATTGAATATATTCATGAAGCACCACTGAGAGCTTTGATATCAGTGTGGGAATGAGGTAAGGGTGTGTGGTGTCACTGTGGTTGTTTAATATTCATATGGAGGACTGAATAAGGAAGATGAAGGCTAGGGAGAAAGGCTTGGGTGCAAACCTATGGTATGACACAGGAAAATAATGTGTGAAAGTATTACAACACATATTCCCTCTCAACTATTCCTCAACACTCAACTCTACCACTCCCTCTCACCTATTCTTGGCTGCCTCCGCATGACTGGCAGGTTTGGTGTTGTGTCCCACATCTCCAAACTTAGGGAGGCGGGACATAGACTTAAGCTCCTGGAAACACAAATTATGACATAAAATTAGTATTTTCTTAAATTCCCAATACTAAAAGTCCTAACATCATAGCAAGATATTCCTTGAGTTACCAAAAAATATGACATTGATATTTATAGAGGCGAGTGGTTACCTTACATATACTCTCAACTCTCGATTTTGCGGATTATTAGGGGATAAGAGACATCAGGGAACCACAATAGTCTAGGAATTACGAAAGTCTGAAGATTATTACAAAGCCACTCCAAACGAACACTGCTGCACATACAGTCCATTCTAATATTTTGCAAGAAAATTATTGACAAAAAACTCAATGTTAAAAATTACAAAAATTAAACAATTGATAAAACGTATTTATTGCAAAGTGGTCACTTTCCTTCTGGTAGGTAAATTTACTCATTGTTTTTACACAATTTGCCTCCATCACTTTACAGTTATTACACATGTAAGGGAAAACATTGTATAATAAGAAAACATTATTCATAAAATTCACTCAAATAATTATTTCTGTGCCTTGAATGCGAACTGGGATTGCGTGGAAGGTGGGGGATGTTATCCGAGGCAGATGAGAGGCTATTGTGGCAGCTTAAAGGATTTGATCACTGTCTTTTAAAATCATTCTCATATACCCACCTCACGACCGATAGCAAAATTTCCTCTTCATCTTCAATATAATTTTCAAACTTGTATTATTTATCTTCTTGATAAATAGCACCACGATGATAAAAAATCACACGAGATGCAAAAGACTGTATACAGATGGATACAGAACCAAGGTCAGAACACACCTGTATCTCAGGCTATTTACAACTAGAGGCTAGAGCAGAAGCATACCAGGGAGATAGACTACACCCTTCATGGATAGACTCGTTCAAGTGATGACATGTCACAACTCATGATGTTGTCACTCCTACGCATATGAAAAGTAGTGTGACAAATTCTTCATCAGCTGTTTTCGTAATACAGTGTGCATATTCTCAAATGTTGTAGATTTTGTGTAGCAGTGCGATTTTTAACCAAGCCAAACGATAAATGGTCACTGGCGAGGTCACTGACCTAACAAGTAGACTCGGTAGAGTAATGGTATGTTGTTTCCAGAGTTTAGCTTTTCCAACGGTGCTCAGCTCAGTCAATGCCCTCTGAATTTGGGCAATAAAGTAGCCCAAAGCCACCCAAATGTCCAAGGTTGGCCAAGACCATACAAACTCCAGAAAATTAGAAATCCAGGAATTCGAGGTCCCCAAATTCAAAGTTTGAGAGTATACATTTTATATTTCTCCAAATCAAACAGCTAAACTCAGCACATATCAGTATTTGCAATTATAATATGACATCAAGACAAAAGTAGCTACATGCACTTTTACACAAATGACTTGCCCTTCTACATTGATAATGGCAGAGTTTAATTGTAAACATTTCACATACAAAATCAAAAGAATACTGTACCTCCGAGGAGAGCTTATTGAGCACTACCACCGGCTCCTTCATTTTCTTTCCAATTGAGTAAACATGCTCCTTGTAGTCTGCAACATCAACACACAGATAAGTAGTTAAGTAGATACACTGGTAGCAATATAGTTATACAGTACTATAGTCCATTCAAAACTTGTGTTCCATTTTCCTCTATCTATCTGTCTCTATTTCTATCTATATCTTTATATCTATATTTATTTATATCTATATCTTTCTATCTATCTCTATCTGTATCTATTTCTATCTATCTCTTATCTGTCTATCTATCTATCTATCTAAGCATATGAGGCCAGCGGAACACAAGTTTTGAACAGACTTTAGTGCCAACCATCACTCACGATAATCATAACTATTGTAAATTTTTTACTTATTAACTGTGCTGCTGAACATCTTTCATCTACAACTAGGATATCAAACAACCTGTGGAACAATGACCTCTGTCTCCTACAACTTGTGTACCAAACTAACTCCTCAGATATACAGTACTTGTCATCACATCAGATTACAAAACATATTATATTTGACATGTAACACCTACTAAAGAGTTTTTCTTTTTTACATAGGACTTTTACTTCCAAATGCAATCTGAAAACCACCAACCTTGGGACTTGGTATTTTTGGTGGGGATACTATGAGGTTGTGCCTTCTCTGTGCCTTGGGAAACATCAGCCAGGTGGCTCTTGGGTTTGTCCTCTAGCTTTGCAGGAGTGGTTTGTTTCTCACCCTCAGGCCTGCCTTTCTCCTCTAGCTTTGCAGGAGTAGTTTGTTGCTCACCCTCAGGCCTGCCTTTCTCCTCTAGCTTTGCAGGAGTGGTTTGTTGCTCACCCTCAAGCTTTGCAGGAGTGGTTTGTTTCTCACCCTCAGGCCTGCCTTTCTCCTCTAGCTTTGCAGGAGTGGTTTGTTGCTCACCCTCAAGCCTGCCTTTCTCCTCTAGCTTTGCAGGAGTGATTTGTTGCTCACCCTCAAGCCTGCCTTTCTCCTCTAGCTTTGCAGGAGTGGTTTGTTTCTCACCCTCAGGCCTGCCTTTCTCCTCTAGCTTTGCAGGAGTGGTTTGTTGCTCACCCTCAGGCCTGCCTTTCTCCTCTCCTCCTGAGCCCAAGGGTGGAGGGGCCTTCTGATAACCTTCACTTCCTAACTGGTCAGGTGTGGTTGTTGCGAGTACCAGTGGTGGTCCTCCTGGTTCAGATTTGACCTTCACAGCACTGACAAGTGCGGGGCCACATTGGATTACAGATACATTGTTGACATGCTGTTGCTGTTTGGTACTGGACAACAAACTGCTATGGTTTACGGACACCCCACTTTCTGTCTTGATGTTAGCCACACCCTCTCTACCACCTGCAAATATAAATACTACAATCAATGCAAAATTTAATTAGATGATAACAATCTTGCTACAGGCACTAACATTTAATCTCCCAAAATTTTCAGCTTGGTCCAGTCATAACACCAAACAAACAATATGCTTGTTATTTATGGGTTTATTGATATAATTATTTATAAGTTTTGGGTATCAGGAGCACATTCATGAAAAGAATACTTTGGTGGCAGTCTACTGAAATTCATAAGTCGTCTTTTATTGTATAAAAGTTGACAGAAAAATATGACACAGCTTTAGCATAGGATATATCTGAGAAACAATGCTAGTACAAACTATTATACTGTAGTGCATGAGCACTAAAATTAATCATTAGAATATCAAAAAGATTTTACATAGTTTGAGTTATTAACAATAAGTAATACAGTACATTATATGGAACTGTATTTTCTATTTTTTATACCAATTTAACATTACTCTGGTTAAGTTGGCCAAGTTGAATGTGATTCTGTGGATCCCAAATAGAGATAATTACCCAAATCTTCTCTAAACCGAATGCGATCCCATGTTATGGAAGAATTTTTAGACTGAACTGCATTGTCGGAAACATATTTTGCAATTGTTCTATCAAATGATACACCAACTAGAAATCAAAGGCTTTCACTGAGGGCAATTCATATTATCAGGCAGACTCCTTGTTTCATTGCATCATCATAGTGATTTAAAGCTTCAAAACGACTCAATACAAATTAAGTTTGTAGGATGCAGAGGATTGCCATTGATGAAAAGCCAGGGACTACGTCTTGCTTGCTTTCTTGTATACACATACACACACCTTGTTCGCTAGTAAAGACAGTGGGTTTGCAGCGTAGAATCCCCTGCAGGAGTGGTGGAGCAGATTTGATTTCCAAGTTCACCTCCGTACCAGCATACTGATCCTTCAGCTCTCTGTCCAAGTTGCAAGAGATGGATTACAGTGGCGAGACATTATCAGAGACATGGAGGCTATGGATATTGTATGATAAAATAGACCACACATCAGATGTAAAAGTCATATCCGGTATATTTCATCACACAGTTTAGTACTGTACAGCCAATGCATGATCATTACTACCACTTAAAACAATTTCTGGTTTCTGCTTTCAATTGTTATTATATATTAATAAATCCATTATATACATACAGTACAATAAATATTGGCAATAATGTGTGAACTTACATGTGGTCAGCATGGGTGGCAGCGAGGGAGGCCGCCAGTTGTTCCACAAGGGCAGGGTCCTGGCTGGAGAGAAGCCTCCGTGCCTCCTCAGCTACACGTGGATGGAAGAGCAGCGACCGAGAGTCCCCAAGTCCCACAGATGAGGATGGTAATGGGAGTTCAGGAAGCACTGCAAAAGAAAAACAAGGTTACAATGCTGTTACATGTGATATATAATAATGTGTTATTCTCATTTAACAATTGACTTGTACAGCAGAATCACAAATTCAGTAAACTGTGGGTAAACAGAGGAATATTGTCATACTGTTTCATATCAGAACTACTGCCCTATTTACAGAGAGGCTGGTATTTCTGAAGAGCAGGTACTTCTGTTTTTAATTATTTTTTGTAGTTTTTCATATATTTGATTGTTCTAGTCACTTCCTACAAAAGTATAACAAGGATATATCCTTTAGCCTTGCCTAACCTAAAACATTACTATAGCTAATCCGGGGATTGCATCAGTCCTAATGACGGCCTAATCTGTTAGATGAGGTGAACTTTAAGGTAATTTCCTCACTATATGATGGGAAAATTAAACTTAAAAATATGTATGAAAAATTGTTAACAAAATAACCAGGACCTGTTCCTGTATAGGACTATTAGACATCTCTACTATACGTTTCAGCGCCGGACAGACGCTGTTTTTCGTAAATTTCTCCTAAATGAATCTTTGTATAAGTATAATATTACCTTTAACATCCGGGCGTAATTTATGGCTGACATACCATATTCTTATATGTGTTATGTTAGGAGTTTATCGAGTGATATTAAGCCTAATCCAGTCATCATATCAAAGGCGTTATAGAGAATCGGACGAGTGTGGGGTACTCGTGTGACCCCTCCACCAACACCCAGAACATCCCCCACACCACTCCTTCCTTCCCTACCCCACACTTTCCTTCGAATGCGTCAATATGACTGGCCAGCTTTGTGTTATTTTTCACAAGTAAACTCCTCCCACAGCACATATAGGAATATGGTATGTCAGCCATAAATTACGCCCGGATGTTAAAGGTAGTGTGCTAAAATATTATATTTATACAAAGATTCATTTAGGAGATATTTACGAAAAACAGCATGTGTCCGGCGCTGAAACGTATAGTAGGTTACATTTTATGTGTTATAGCAATGCCTGAGTAGTAATATTCATTTCTATTTTACTCTTGAAAAAATGCACAGTAATAGGTAAACAAATACTGTGAACTGACTGATGCCTCACTAATAATTCTTTTGTATAGTATTCCCTAACCTTCTCATCAGCTGATCGGTCTCGTTTTCTTTGGACTAACAGCTGATCCCAAGTTCAATGCCAAGGTCCTCCATGTTGTCGAGTTGCCATTTATAAATTATATATATCAATTTTAAACTGAAGCAAATAACATATTATGAATGTATACCATAAATTGTATTGATGCTGCACATTAATATTTAATTCAGTTCGCCCCTAGCACGTGGCGCAGGTATTACTGCTAGTGTATGTTGGTTAGGGATTAATCTATACTTCAATAAACCACCATATGTCGCTACACAAGTAACATACACCATTATGCTCTTGCGTCACTCACAACGATAAACTGTAAGGTACTGAAGGTATATGGGCAATTGAAGATTTCAGATGTCAATGAATTGGAACATCAATAAAGATATAAAGTTGCTATTTGTATCAGGATTGTTTGTTATGTGTAAACTTTCAATGTTCTGGTATGTCTTTAATTATGAATTACAGTAACTGATCAATCATAATATACATTACTTAAAACTATCCAAGCAAAAATCTGAACGTAAAAGAAGCACACCGAATCAAAGGAACAACGCACCAATGACAGCAAAACTTTCCCGCCAAAACTAGGGTCTGAACGTGGCGCCATCTCTTGTGAGTCAAGAGAAGCGCGGGTTCAGCCAGTGGCCGCTAGATGACACCGCTTGAATGGCGGGTAGTTCTGAGACAGCTGTGTGCCTCCCTCGCCGTGTTCATTTATTATTTCCCAATTTGTGATTTTTTTTTCACATATATTACCAATTTACAAACACCAAAGCAACGATTTATCCATTCGAAAATTTCCCCGTTACAAAATATCGTCAGCACACCATATAAAACGACCTTGGCGGATGAATAACCCAGAAACGTTCGAGTAAACGTTTCTTGCTGGCCCGTGCCTGCTCACACCTCGCACTTGTTCACGTAGGAGCCTGTGGAGTGCACTTAACATTCTTTTCTTTGCGTGTTTGCACAGAAGAGGAGGAGGGAGCATGGAAAGATAGAATAAAAACTAACAGAACCTTTTACATCGATTGTCACCAAGTACAGTCGTCCTGGCACGACCTTCCAAGAACTAAACACACTGCGCCGTTACTACTCTCCTTCGCTTCCGGCAAGAGCAAAATATTAGCAGACACATGTAAAAATACTTTTTTTCCACCATTATTTCAAACTATTCAGGCACTATGTATTGTACCTTCATACATTAAGCACATGGTATCTAGACAAATATTGATATGGATATTCTCGGCGACAACTACTATACGCCTACAACAAGTAAAATTACAGAAGTATATTTTCCTACCAGATACTTCATTACTATGCACTACAACTAAGCAAAGACGAGGTTCTGAATGAAGGAAGTATTAAGTAGGAGAGAAGTAATATATTTTTATGCCCCGTCCACAAGATCGGGCAGTGCCTGGCCGGCAAACATTAACAAAAAAAAGTTCCAATACACACGTTTGGTGGGTGGATGGCGAGTACTATAGTGTGGAGCCTGCTGGGAACTGTTCCATCTGATAACATTACTAAAGAGACGAGATAATCAAGCCCAGCGGGATTGCTCGATCGTGTGGACGGGGCCATAAGTAATTTTTACCTCCTACCTCATTATAGTATAATTTGCGATAAACTTTGAAAGTAGAAGTTTCCAAGTTTGTCAATATACTCCTTGGAAATGTTTGTTAACGGATATTTTTCTTTGAAAGTTTCAAAGTCAATTGACTGAAGCACTACTGTAATAATTATCTTGTAAAGTATTCCCTAACCTTCCCATCAGCTGATCGGTCTCGTCTATCGCTTCCCTACTATAGGGTAGTAACTTCATCGAGGTCATGCAAATCAAAGCTGGGCCGCAGTGCGGCGTTTGATATCCCAGCCATGACAATGCTGTAACCCAACGCATCATTTACTGAAGTAAGAATATTTCATAATATATATAATATATATATATATAATATATATATATATATATATATATATGTATATATATATATATATATGTATATATATATATATATATATATATATATATATATATATATATATATATATATATATATATATATATATATATATATATATATATATGCAGGTTTTTCAAAACTCTACCAACAAAATTATAGGGTGAAACTAAACAGAGTTCCTGGATTAATTTTTTCCTAAAACTCTATAGATATGGAATATTGAAGTTAAATAGCCATTCCTATCATATTATGGCCGATAAACAGAATACTTCAAACCTCGAAACCTTGTGAGCAGTTCAATACCTACGAATCAGCTCAAGTCCCCGTAATTGTGATAATGCTAGTGTTCGGAAAACTTGGCTAATGAGTTGACCATATCACAACCTGTAATGTCTGTACCTTTTCATAGCAGCGATTTGAGTAAAGAATAAACACTGGTATGTTGCACTGTACAATCGTATTCAGTTTGCTATGCCTTTCAGAATATTATTTTCGTCAATAATATTAATTTTAAATTGAATCTGACATATCAATGGGTATCAATGACATATCAAATTCTTGTTTCAAGTTTTGTACAATTGATTTATGTGCTTTTTGTTACAACCCAAGCAAATCTTGTAAATTCTAAGCGCGTTGTTTGTCGGTAGAGTTTTGAACCACCCTGTATAATAGTCCCAACCAATTTCAGCCTGAAGGATACACACCAGAATAAACTACAGTATAAAAGTGCACGCAAGTACAGTCACGGTCCTGCAACACCTAATGAATCAGCATCGCAAAATAAGTGGGAAACCATAAATTTATATCTGTCTCTGTAATATTGGTTCATGAGATTAGTTCCAAAGGTTCATTTTCATTCACCCGGTGCAGTACTTTTGACTGTGACTGTACCAGCTCAGTAATGTATCAGACAGCACGCACCACTACCAGCCACGTGTCAAATGTTTATACTGCGTCATCTAAGGAGCCAGTTGCTGGCCAGATGTTAATCTTTCTCATCTTGTTTCCGTGCATCCTACACAGAACACTCCTGTACCTTTCTCGGGGATAAGAGAATGCAATTGTAAGTTAAATTATCTAAGAAAATAGTAACCACACTGGACATGGCTGAGGTTCATGAGGTTCAAGGAATGATAACAGGAATTTCCCAGCGTCACTTATCGGGGGGAAATTGACCCGCTTCGCCAGATTGTTCATTTTCAACCTCAAGTCGATCAACTACCCTCGTCTCCGCATAATTTCAGCGTCAAATGTGCTATGCATTTTATGATTTTCGTCAGAGATTTTAGACGAAGTATTATTCTTTTATCAAACTCTTTCTCTCCTACGTGTTATGGTCTTCAAACCATACTTGTATTTATATGAATATCCAGGTGTGTGTTTGTATGGCCTCTCCTTTAATTCAATTAAGATGGTCACTTGTGAATGAACTGGATGCTGCTGATATAATTCAAAGTTTTTTTTTACGAAACACAAAAAATCCCTCTGGATATGTGCTGTTTTATGACAGTTACCAATTCGCTAACGTAAATCATGCCTCTCCGTAAACCCCCTGCTGTTGATTTAAATTAACGTCGTGGGGTAGATAGGGATATATATATACATGCACCAACTGATCGAGGATAAAAATAAGTAGCAAGAGGAAGGAAGGGAAAACAAGGGAGTGGAGGTAGCGTCGTCGTCAGGAACAATCTTGGTGTGGGGGTGGGATGGGAGGGGGGTCCAGACAGTAGGAGACATTTGTGCCACCATGACCACACGTTAAGTGAACCCACTTCAAATTATATCACATTACTTACCATGCGACAAATCACAATGCCGTTCGTTGATTTAGGTCTCTGGTATTTCTCTACCTAGGCCTATGAAAAAAATATTATCTTCTTGGAGGTAAATATATAAATAAATATATATATATATATATATATATTATATACTATATATTTGAAGTAAAATAGTCCTTAAAATGTACCTTGTATACACATACAGTGGGCAGGGTTTAATGATTAATTCCCAAGGAGCTTTCTGCTGGTTTGTAGCCGTATTAAAAAATGTATGACGTCTTGACTTTATATATGAATGAGAACTTTTTCTTATATCCTAATCATCACAGACAATAATTTTAAGTTGTCATATATCCTTGCACTCTTTGAACACAGAGCCAGTGATTCTTATTACTAATACCGTATAAAAGTATAACTTACAATTATGTAGCTTTCAGTTCTGCCACTTTCACAACAATTATAACTATCAAATATTAATACTGCATACTAGTATAGAACACTGACAAACTAAAAAATAAAGTAGGCACATGAGACTACAGCAACACGTATTTTTAATCAGTGTAACTTTGTTCGTGCACGGTATAAATAGAACTCCTAAATATATATATATATATCCCTATGATCCCTCCTACACCGTGCTACATTGACCTAATAACCAAGTTAAAACAATGTTTTCTTCCGCAGTCTTTTCTTAGTAGCTGGGGACGGAAAACACTGAAAAAATTATGTTTGTTTACACTGACTACCCTTTATTAATATTAATATTAATATTGTAGAAATGTTTTACGAGGCTCTGTACTCTTGAGCAGGTGGCGTGTGACCTACATCCGGGGTCTGTTCGTCACACAGGTATGCCAATACGCTCCACCCACCTCTAAATCGAGTAGGTGGAGGCGTGTGGCATCTCTCCAGATGTTGCCAACGGATGATAAACAAGTCGGAGACCTGAGCCAAGAAGCGTGTGGTCGGGAGGCCTGTGGTATCTACTAGCAGAATTGCCAAGTCTCACCGACAAAGAAATAAATACAAGGCCGAGGCATATGGCATCGGCGCTCCGGCCAGACTTAGGTTGCCAAATGTCGCCCACTTACAGAAGGTAAACAAATAAATGGGTAGAGTGAGCTTGGAGCCTCAGCCTTCTCCCAGCAGTCAGCTGAGAGCCACGCACCCTCACAGTCAAACACACACTAATTGCATTACTCCACATAAACTTTTAACTATTTTGTGTCAGTGTAGGATGACTTTTGGTTAAGTTAAAGAGCTATTTGAGTATTTAAAAAAATAAGTAACATGCCAAGAGAAAATATAATATACTAGAATATGAGGAATATCAAGTTTGGGTCGCAGATGTCTGAGAAAATCACAGATGAAACAGGGTGAGCGGGCTGGATGAATAAGCCGTTTTGCTAAAGGCTGAGGCAAGGTCTGGTTTCTCTACTCTCAACAGCCGTGCTGTACAAATTTTTCATGTACAGCTATCGGGTACATCCAAACAAGTCAACTATTTTTACTAAGCAGTTTTAAAGTCAGTGATTCCTACTATCTCGACTGTGGTGATTCCCTACACTTCCAATAATTCACCTTGAGCACTCTGCAATTTCATCTATAGTGCTTTATGTAAATTCAAATAAAGTTTTAATAAACAATTTAAAAAGCATGGCGTACATTCATATCAGTCTGAAATTATAATCCATAATGATGACTGCTGAGATAACTAAAATCCTAAAGGATTGGTGTGGTATTCAGAGAAAGAAATACCCGACCGTATGTTAACCTACACATCAAAAATTAATTATGAAACTTGCAAGGAAAATTTTCAACAGGGGAACTTTTCACCAACGTAAGCTATATCAAATATTTATCAGCAAGTGACAAGTAGTCCACACTCCACACTAAGTGCAGGGGTAGAGCACCACGCTCTGATTCAGCTGGAGGGAGGCGTAACCATGGAGGTATAAAGGGTGGAGAGGCCCGCACCGCGCGGATTTGAAGCCTCTGAACTGTCAGTCGGCCATATTGTTGTGGTCTAAGGAAGCGTTTGCCTGGTATAACCCTATAGAAGTATGGAAGTATTTCCTGTGGTAAGGATAGGTGCAAACTGATTATTTTCCCTACAAAATATATTTCTAAGGCGTCTAAGTACTTGCCTAAGTGGAAATAATCTGTGGTACGCATCGTGACTAGGATGAATAAATTAGTATTATTAAGTGGCATGTAATTCAATATTAACCTAAATGTTATGTAATAAATGGTTAAGAGTAAGCAGTAGTTCAATTTCACACATCTGAAAGTTATTTATGAGTATAAACAATTAAAATAAGGGAAAAAATAACCATTAACTCAGTGCGTACATGACCACAACATGGCGGAAGAGGCATCACTGAGCCTGTACCTGATAGCGCAGCTGAGGGCCTCTCCACCCTTTATACCTCCATGGGCGTAACCTTCACCCAAGTGAAAGCCAGAGCACAATTACAATGGCATCTATAGTAGGAAGCGAGTAACTTATTCGCCTTTAAAGTATTGTACGTGTTGTTATATAAACCCTACTATATTATCTCATCATGCATATTGAGTAAAACGGTAATGCCCTTTCGTCTACTGTATATTATATATATAATCTTTTTTTGGTCCATAAATATAAGGTTATCTTAAGTAAAGGTTCCTCAACAAAGTGTTTCTATAGTGTTCATCATATTTATGAGATGTTTTGATCACTGTACATTAAGAGAAATTAACTACGGTACTAGTGGCATGAGAGAAATAAACAATGCTGTTTCTGATGACAACTTTAATTCGCAATATATCCAACCTAAGCATAACAAACGATCGGTAAAATAACACACAAATAAAGCAATGTGTAACGTGTTTTCAAAGATGTATAAAGTGTTTGATAAAATGGCTTGTACCAATGGCTGTGATTAAATGTGGGCGGAAAATGGGAATGACAGGGGAGTAGATAATAAGGGAGATTGAGACGGGGTAACGATGGGAAGGGTCATATTAATGTTGGCGTTGATGAGGCGAGATGGAAGTGGAGTACGTCACTTTCAGGAAATTGGTGATGTCTAATTATGGGGAAGGCAGTAAAGGAAATGGTCCAGGTAACGGGGAACATAGTGTGAGGTGGGGAAGATATTGAGGGAGGAGACATACCTTGCAGGAAAAGACTATATAAAAATATGAATGTTGCGAAAAAGTCTACAGTTTGTGGAGCCTCTATCAAAGTTTCTTTGCTGTTTCTTTTTCAAGTAAAAGGGCCAAAGAACATAAAATATCATAGACACCACATGTGAATTAACTACAAGTTTGAGCAAATAGACAAGCCTTCACAAGACTGGCATAAGCATTGAAATTGTCCGACTGAAGCTATGAATACAATGGATTGATACAGTTGACAGCATGTGGAAAACAGACTATTGACAAAATAAAGGAGGATCAGAGGATGGATACTGATGGAAACATTTGCAGCCAATATGAATGCAAGCAATGTTACAAGGCATATCAGCAACATAGCCATAAATGAAGCAGGTAATAGTGTATGCTGGGAACTATATATTATGATGTAAGGGAGGAATAACTGGGTAAGGGCTATGGTGATAATTAGTGTATAATAAAAATGGCCTGAGAAAAAGAATATAATGTGATGGACATGATGGAAACACATAAGTGGAATGATTGAAAATGGGACGAAATAAGACGGTGCTACACCAGAATGACCTAATATCACAAAGGAGGAGGGTTTGCTAGTACAATGGGGTATAAAAGGGAAGATGGGACAGGGGAAGAAAGGAAAAGGATAGGCATGGGTCCGAAGGCGAAGGTGCAAATGGCAATGACAACACAATCCCGATTCACATGACTTATCAACTCCACTTACTAAAACCTACGTCATCACACCTTATTCGTACCACCCTGATTAGAGGTGGGAGTACAGATTGTGGGCTGTAAATTTAGTTAGTACTTACGCACCCAAGGACACAACTCAAATCCATCGACAAACGTTCTTCCAAAGCCATGAGGCCCTTTGAATCCAGAGAAGCAAAAGCTAAGGATAAAAACTGGTACTGGCAGTTGTCACACAATAAAAAAAAAATACTTTCCCTCTCTCAAGCATTACTACTTCTTTCATCAAGGATGATCTTAACAATTCAATTCTCATGCCAACGGAAAATAATTATAGACTACGGTAAATAAAAAAACGCCCTCGAATGTGGAGATTAGAAAAAACGACACATTAAGACTGAGAGACATGTACAGTATATACACTTGTAAAGGCATTGAACCCAAGTGACCAATAACAAACACAGACGGTACGTACCATAGAGCTCAGCCTAGGCGTGGATGATGATGGTGAAAGGCGATGAACTGAATGCGAGGTTTGGGGCATAGGAGCTTGCCGTAAGGGTGTATGGTGTCGAAGCATTGGAGGTTATAACTTCTTCAAACTGTGCCACAAAAGGGGTCATCAAAGTTGGCACAGTTTGGAGAAATTATTAGCCTCTAATTCGTCGGCATCCTATCCCTTGAGGCAAGGTACTAACTCAAAAATATTTATAATTAAAAAATATAAACTTAGCCCAGGCGAGGGAGGGAGGGGGAAGGGTAGATGGGGACAATAAATGAGTGCAGTTGATGGGTGTAGTGATGACTGGTTGCAGGTGAGGGTGTACTTACAATGGGTTAGGCTGGAGATGCCCGCTAGCGTGGTGACGGGCACTTGTGGGTTGGTACTCGGCTCCCCATTCATTGTGCCCCATCACTACACCTGCAACACAACCAGGGTCAGTCCACACACCTGCACCCCATATGGTAGTAACCCACAACTGCAACCCAAATGCAACCCCATTCCCACAACTGCACCTTGTTCCAGAGCTGCGCCCCGTGTCCACAACTGAAAGAGTGTACTCGTAACTCCAACACCAAAATTACAAGTACCCACAACTCCAACACAATAACTAAAATTTGCATCCTGCACACAATAAATTATCCCTACAATTACAATACTCCCAGTGATCACACCTGCATAATTATTATCTCTATCACTGAACCCTGCTCCCAATGGGGTCAATATACACACTTGCATACAACATCACTAGCAATACCACACACCTGGACACTAATAAATTACATCATGATGATATACTTACAGACAGTAAGAACACCTGTACTCCAAACCCTTAACCCGTGAAGCTTGCAAATTTGTTATATATACATCTATTCATGCATTTCAATAGTTTACTACTGTACAACGGTAACACTATTAGAGATATTCAGGCACTTGTATGCACCTCCTTCGTAATAGACAGTAGTCAGACCAATTCGCATATGACAATCATTTAGAGGATCGTAAATCAGTCTTTAACAAGTAAAGTTTCGTCAAAAAATTGGGTTTTCTCCTGATATAATGACCATTCATCATCAATACAGGCTGCTTAAATGATTGTTGTATGTAATATGTCAGTGAATTGTAGGGCAGAATATAGGTACTGGTTCCACATCACCTTACACACTAGTCATAATTACTCTGCACCTGCTGCATCGCCACCAACACCCGTCAAAACAAAGATACATAAATAATAACAATAATATAAATATCCTATCCAAGTGTTTACCCAGCTCCAAAATACACATCTGTGTTAATTTTTATTACCTGTGTGGCTCCTCACTCAACTGAAACTAACATCAGTAATATATACATAATAATAATAAATATTTTCGAATAAAATTGCCTTGAGGAACATTAAATATTAGCTAGAATATTAATTAATGCATCAAGAAATAGCTGAAAGAAAAACTAAAATCGCGGGTGGAGGATACTGAAGAGGGAGAAAATGTGTTTAGTCTATACCTTTGTTTTTGGAGTGGAAGGGGAAGATACCAAGGGGATACAAAGAAGAACCGGTAAATCAAAGGATGAGGACAGACATGGCGGAAGGTAGAAGCAAATAAAAAGTTAAATGAAGGAAATGAAAAAGAAGATATGAAACGAACAATCAACCCAAGGGTAAAAATAGTGGATGAAAATCAAATGGAAAATAATGCGAGGGTGGACAACAAAAGACAAAGCGAACAGATAAAGTAAAGGTGACTAATAAGAAGTACAATAGCTATTTATCAAAGGAGCTGATGAAGATAAAGACATATTGGGATTACTATATAGAGGTGAAGAGGAAGAACTAGCTCGTGAAAACAAACACACAATCACACACACACACACCATGGATTCGGCCGAACAAAGAAGGGGGAGTGGTGTTATGTGTGTGTGTGTATAGAAGTGAGGTAGGCGGCAGGTGTAGTACCAGTGATGCCAATGGAGACAGATGTTGGTGGGGGTGGGAAGTGAGAGGAACATGATAGTGCTAAGTTGCTGCCTAAATATAAAGTTCTGTCGCCTCTCTGGTATGATGGTGAACTTTGTGTATAACGTAGCATCTTGAATGAGACGAGACTGTTTCTGCTGTTTGACTGTGAGCCATTAATATAACGGTCAGCTGACTTTAACCACGTCCCATTCACGAAAGCATTTTTTCTCAATGTTCACTATCACACCAGAGGCGACCAAACTTTAAACCGCGACTGTACAGCCTCACCCCTTCCTTCCATTGCCGCATAAAGTCAGAAGTGAAGGACTTCAAAGTTGTACACCTCCCTTGTGATCAGCTAGTTTATATCTAGTGATTTTATAAAGTTAATTCATAAAGGAGTTAGTGATTTGAATAAAAAAAAAATAGGAGGAAATGATGCTTCAAATCTGCCAACAGCATAATAGCCCCTTAAGGTGGAAGGACTTTGTTTCATGCTGAAAAGGTAAAAAACAGAATAGTAAAGTAAAGAATTACGGTATATTTGCCACCATTCTCATATTCAGCTAGAAAATCTGGAGATTACCGAGTATCGTGCCTCTAGGACAAGACTGGACAGCCAGATTGCAAAGACAAGACTGAACAGAAATCATAATCCAAAGATACGAGAGTGGATAGAAAACAAATAGAAAAGAGACAAAGATTGACAACAAGATCAACATTCAAGGCTCTAGGCACATGCTCTCTCCGCCTGTCTCCTCAGCAACAAGGCATGCAACACACTGCACTATATTACTCTCTCCCGGGTAACACAAACGCACCCGCTGTGCTCGGCAACGCCACAACTCCTCACACAACCACTTTAACTTAATAGAGTTTCTCAACATATTTTTGTTTGCGAAGCTGCTGGGAATTCACTTGCATACGTTATTGAAATACAACCCAAACAAATGCTCTCCCACCTCTTGCAAAAGTAATATATGAAAATATCGGTATATAAAACAAGGAAATCTTAGTGGAGTGTGGAGATGCCATGTGGTGGCAAGGGTGGGGTGGGAGTGGGAGGAATAAGGCTAGAGGGAGCTGGGTGGGGGAAACACACGTAGGAAGCCTACAGCTTTATATGCGCCCTGAGCTTGACAAGGCCAGGCCAAGCCACGACCAAACACTAACACAGCATCTCACATCTCTGGTTTCGAACTATACACATTTTTATATTCATATAAATCTTAAGAACAAAAGGTTTGTTAGCAACAATGATATATATAATACTCGAAGAATACATTATGATTCATTCAGTTCCCAATACGTCCAGAGCTAGAACTGTTTCATCCATATGACCAAGGTCTAATAAGTACTTATTAGACCTTGCATATGACATCGCCAGATAATAAATCACGAGAAAATATGGTACAACCTGCGGCAAATGTCCTGTCGCCAAATTTACGAAGTGATAAAGTGAGTATGGAAATATAAGCTTCAAATGTGTGAACGAAAAATAAAGAGGTTTATTAATCTAATTATTGTAATTCTGTATGGTGAATGTTTGTTCGATGATTAACCTTTATATCATCCTTCAAAAAGCGCCGAGGGAGGCGACAGGACATTTGCAGCCGACTGTACATAATATATATCCAGCGACCTCCAAGTCCAACCCACGACCGACGGACCTAATCACCAACAAATCCACAACAACCGACAACCACCATCATCTCCAACCACACCATCACAGCCATCCACAATCACCTCCAACCACCATCACCACGACAGCATGACCTACAGACCGACCTACAACCAACCACCCTATCAGCTGGTGAATAATCCAATGGTTCCCTTTCCCAACCCTACCCCTTCCAGTCTCCAGAGCCCAATCAGTTCCCCCAAACCGAGCGAGCCTTGGTTGCCCTGCCAGCCGTATGTCTAAAACACACACAAGCGCCTGACACGGCAATCATCCCTGTGTATGTGTTGTAACGAAAGAAAGAGTGGAGAGAAATTCGAGTTGCTGTTTTCCTGGGTCAGAATGGCCTCCTACCCCACAGATCCCCGGTATGCTGTGGTCTCAGTAAAAGAAACAAATGAATATATCTTCTAATTCACTAGAAAGTGACCAGATCCTACAACAATCCCCAATATTCACAGAGAATAAAGTCAGCCCCACTGGGCAGCTCGAGTTGCTGTCTGACCCTCTGCCCACTCAAGGTCTACCACATCCCCCTTTGCTTGGCCTGCGCGAGCGCAGAGTGCGCGCGCGTTTTCGAGTATATTCACATTCCATAAAAATGAGCTACAGACCAATCCTTTAAGCATACACTACTCAAAAGTCAATATACATCGTCACAAAATGGTGACAGCTTTCAAATCTGAGTAGGTCTAAATAGATACTAACAAGTTAGTTACTATAATATAGTCTGTCACTGTTTACACGCCCTGGATGGTGTTCTCTATAATAAGGTCACGGTGTGTGCGCACTCTCACTCCTAAATTCATACATTTTCTTCTTTGACATTATCCGTGAACTTTATCTGTCCTTTCCGCGTCTATCATTACCATCAGGTATTACCAGTATCTTCTCAACACAACCTGTGTTTACATTTCACGAATTCTATCTATATCCAGGTAAATCTCCCTTACCCTAACATTCAACAAATCCTAATTTTACTACCAAAACTAATTTACTCCTATTTTCTCGACTCCACATCTTTTACAAATATGAAAGTTTCACTAGCAACTTTTAGTCCTCACCTTCCTCAACACACCAACACACACACACACGCCTTCACCGGACTCACTTTCACTCTTACGTGCACGCTACGCTACGACCACCACCATCCTCCATCCTCCCTTTTCCTTTCCCTTCCCTACCCATTCATTATATTTCCTTCTTTTCCCACGTTTTCAGCACACCATTTCTGCTGCTGTTTCTCCTCTTTTTCAACTCTCCACGCCCAATTCTTTGTTTTCTCTCAATCAGGCTGAAGTATAAAAATTAACGTAGCTCATTATTGGGCCGATAGACATAACAGAAACTTCCTATACATAATACAAAGAAAACCGATGACCAAAGGAGCTACAATACCATCGGGAAACATTAACGGGCCCTACAACTATTACAACGGGACTTTGAATTACAGTAGTTACAAGAACGGGAGTAACAAAAACGAGAATGAGAACACGCTCAAACCGAATGGGAGGATAATTAACAATAGCGAAATCTAGGGAAAGAAGAAGAACAACAACAACAGTATTCGAGAATGATGATAACGGAGCAAGTACCACCATGACAATAACAAGGGTCGAGTGAGTGTCTAGCTGAGTCAAGTGTCTCTCTCTCTCTCTCTCTTTCTTTCTTTTTCAAACACAATACACAACCTCAGAACCATTCACCAGCAAGCACACACACACACACACGTACACACACACACTTCTTGCTCACCCAGGACATGGCGTGGCGCCCATTCACTCGCACAATAACTCGCCTAAAACAATGGACCCACTCGCCTTAATAAACTCATTCATGCACAGTCACGGCTTACTCATTCAAACAAATACCATGTACAGTACGTACCCGGTAACACACATACACTGCTCTTAATACTGTATTCACTTTTTGGCATCATTATTTTCTTGCGGCCAGCCACCACAAAATTTCATTTACTTACAGTAGTCATTCGTTTCAAAGTAAGAATTCAGTTTACTATTACGGCATCAAATTGTAGGGGCACTGCGTGAACTGAAAGTGTGCCTAATATATAAATATCATTTTACGTGGATATTCATTCTCTGATTCAACGGCTAATAAAAAAAAAAAGTTTCTCCCCTGGTGAAAATGTACAGGCTCCCTTATTATTTTTTTTCAGTAAAAGCAATGCAATCCAATACAAATTTCATCAAATTTACAAAATTAGGTTTTTGTTTACAATTTATAAACACTGGAATATACACAAAACGTTTACAATCCCATTAATGTAGAATGATAAGAAAACCGCCCAATATAGTTGTAAGAAAAAGAGTATAATAATTGTCCAAATATATATCAGACAAGGACCCAACTCAGACTATACTGTACACCGTTATGGAACAAATGTTTTCTTTCTTACGTCAGTTCGGTATACTTCAGCGGGTACCACGAACACGTTTTACTCCCTACTCCAATTCTACATCCGGATAATGAAACACTTGCTAATTTGAACCCAGCTAATTTGCCTCGAGGACGGAAAATGAAGCGCTGAGTACGAAGGACCAAGCGTTCCTGTTATTGATCCATTAGGCCTAGCAACAGTTGTCTACTAACGTTCTCGCACCATGCAAGAACACACACACAACCACACACATGTAAGTAGGTACACTCGCCAGCACTGCCGCGTGGACAGGGGCTCACACATAATCAGATATATAACACCACTGTGATTATTCAGCTCGAAACAATCCACGTGTGTGAGAGTAAGTATCCTCGATACACTAGTACATGTAGTAACTTTGTTGCTTAAGGAAATATATATATTGAATCTTCTACATATGTGAGCCCCTGTACCACGCAGCAGTGCTGGCGACTGTACTTACGCTGATGCACATTTAGCTTCGAAACTACAATGAGCAAGGGTGGACTGATGCCAACAAGCACGATTTCCTCCGACGGTTACTAGTGTACTGTACTGTAAATGCCAAGTGGAAGTTAACCATGCAAATTTGGGTACAAATGACAGGAAAAGTATCTGAACACCGTTGGCGGCTTCTGGCAACTACCCGTAAATACATCTGTGTTCAGACAAACTTCATGAATGGAAGGGTACGGTATAGTTTCTATCAAAGTTAGTCACTGGTCGACGTAATGTCGATACCGGTATCAGTCATTCATGAAATTAGTCTACTACTGACATGTTTACTTTTGTAGTTGTTGAGAAGCTAATATGGTGCCAATATACTTTGTTCCCTGACTGTATATACATGCTTCAGAATAGAAAGCAAAGTTTTAGTTTCCACAACATTTTCCCACTTCTAACAATGATAACTACCGGTATGGTTAATATGAGGTCTACTCAAATATTTCCTTCAGCCTACAGTGGTCTCTTAGTAATGACAATATTCATACATTCGCATTTCATTAGGCCATGATATGGAAGGTGCAAACTAACTTGATAATACAGGTATACCTGGCATAAGATAATAATAACTAAATTAACAAACAATGAACAAGGCAATATCTCCCTTTCTCTTATGACTCAAAACAAGCGCGAGAACTGGACGATCTCAATAACCCCGCGTACACACACACCCACACACTGTATAATCGATAACTCGCTCTACCACCATCTTTTAACCTAGTTTCGATCCACGGATCTCCAGTACCCCTCCGCTTCTGGTTCCCCAATACCAATTCCACCACCACAACCACCACCACCACCAGCAAGAACTGGGTCAAAATTTCATCAAATATTAGCGAAAGGCGGGCCAGGGATGGTAGAGAGGCAAGTCAACCAACCTTCGGCTTAAAGGGTTGGTGTGGCTCCTCTCCTACCACCATCACCACCAGAAACAACGTCGTAATTTCATCAAGTATTCGCTAGAAATGGCATAAGGTAGAACAAATCAATCACTGGATCTCGGGTTATAATGCCTGCATAAAGCGGTCGCCAAGTTTAAAGTACTTTACTTTGGGGACTAAATATACAGTCGGGGAACAAAGTATACACAACCTCACGCCAGTGGTATAGAAAAATTCATGAAAGGAAGGGTAGGGGTTGGATGGGTCTACGTATCACAGAATCAGATACTGACATGTAGTCATTCATGAATAATTAGACTATCTACTACCGAGATGTTTACGTTTGGGGTTATTGCCAGAAGCCGCCAACAGTGTATAGATATTTTGTTTCCCGGTTGTATAATTGTTAAATAAATAATCTATACAGTTCTACACTCCTGAGACTTATCACTAGCCTATCTGGATAAGTTCTGGTTCTCTATATTTCGTTGACCTGTTAATTCGTTTCGTCCAGTGTTATATTTTATAAAGATGTATAATAATATATCAGATACTGTACCATCTTACATAATTACGACTACTTACTGGTACAGTCACTAGTTGGCAGCTCTAAGTAAGTGTGGCGGCAGTGTTTGTTTACGTCGTATATTAAAGGTGAATGAAGCAACACTCTCCGTCCCTACACATTCATTCACACCGTAGGGAAAGCCTTAATGTAAATAACGACACAGGCTTCCATAACTACTTAGATGTGCCAACCATTACGTAACCTAAGTAAAAGTGTTAGTAATATATATATTCAACTTAAGTATTCAGTTTGTATCTTTTAAAGTTTAGTTTCCCACGTGGTAATGCATCCCGAATAGAACTATTATACAAGTGTATGGCAGACCAACTTACTGAAGGTTATTAAGTCATATGTCCCAAGACAATCCATGAAACGGGGTGCTAAAAATCTCCAGTTCTATTTTTATCTTGCTTAATTAATTAAAAATACTTTCTGGGAACGATACCGGTACGTGTAGCTGTTGTATGAGCACTCGCTCGGCTACTGGGCTGTTTCTGGCAACCCCCTCAATAGTAAATATGAAGGCTGCAGTCATGGAAGTTGTGACGTTTGAATCATAACTTACGTGAACAAAATTTATGAATGGGGTTAGTGTTATAGCAAGGTCCGAAATGATTAATCAATCGTATTGATTTTACTATTTATTAAATATATTTTTACTACTACTGGAGTTACCAGAAGCCACCTCAGACTTCAGTAAAAGATTCTTTTGCTCCACAACTACATGAATTCTAAGTGCCTTATTAGATTATAATTGAATAAAAATGAAGAATATCCTAGTCTAACAGACCTTGCACAATAAGAAAGGAGTAAGAAGAAGCGGCAAACGCGAAGTAGGGGTTGGCTCGGATCCGAAAAGAAACTTTGCTGACGTCACTTTGGCCACGTTACCTCCACGGTCTAGTTATAGTGGTTACCTCTAACCTTAGCTCGTCAACACCAACCGGAATACGAAGCCTTATTGACAAACAGTTAGAGAACACACAGTCGCTGAAAGGATGTAAAACACATGGTTGTCACATAGTTTCTCTTTTAACTTTTTCAGTAGTGTTGAGCTCCCTTTATGACTCTTGTAATTGATAACACCTGTCTGCCTACCGTAGTTACCCAATCAACAAAATTGGTTTCTTACGAATCAAGCAACTATCGGCATTAAAAATAAATAAAACTACCAAATATTATCCTTCAGGTACCTACAACTAACACACTAAACAGCACAAGTAGAAGTAAAGGAAGGGAAGAAGCAAGCTAGGAGGAGGAGGACTAAGGACAACAGAGGCAAGGGAGGAAGGAAGCTGGGAGGGAGGGTGAAGACACGGGAAGGGACAGGCAAGGCAAGGCAGGAAGGCTGGTGAGAAGGTCACAAGAACCCCAAGGTTTATGTGGCGCTGTTGCAAGGTGTTGTCGGTGGGTATGGTGCTCCCGGGTTAGCATGAAGTTACGGCTCCCAGGGTTAACAATTACACCAGCAAAATACGGCACCCTCGACACGCATGCGCCCGCCCACATCAGCTGAACGGGGAAAGCAGAGGGTAAGGGAAGGTGCGATGAAAAATAACAGCCAAGACGAGGAACTGCCTATGGCGCCCTGATGAAAGAATGGCGGTGTTGCTGCTGCTGCTGGTGCGTCGCGAGAGGGAGGAAAGGAGAGAGAGAGAGGAAGGGGAGAAGGCGGTGGCGGTTTTGAGAGAGAGAGAGAGAGAGAGAGAGAGAGAGAGAGAGAGAGAGGTGAGGTGAGGGAGGGAAGAGAGGCTGGCTAGCGTTCTGAGTTGCCAGACGCCACAACATTCACTCACACAAGTGTTGCTCCCGCGATCTACACTTAGGCGAGTGATGGACACATACATCAATCAGGTTATGATGCTTTATCTGTGTGACAGCTACCTACTGCGATGATGCTAGTAACAATAATATCAAAGACATCGAAACACCCGCTACCACTTCAAAGGTTAGGCTACGCTAAGCATTTCCGCTCTGCAAAGCTCTTTGTTACCAAGGGTTACTCAGATACATGACCCACACACCTTATTCAGGCTTTAACAAATAAATGTATATTTCTATTAACACTATGTGTCAACATGCATTAAAAAATAAGATATAACAATTAACGAATTTAGCCTAGGAATTTGGTTTCCCCCTAACAGGAAGTGGAATTGGGGGATGGGACGAGCTATTGATAAACTAACCCCTATAGAACAAAAGTCTACCCTACCATTAACAAATTACAAATGCATATGTATTACCTTAATTTTTCCATTTATCCACATGTGAAACCACATGAGGCGCTTGAACGCCAGTCACATTTCCGTAGATTGTTTCGTTATATTGATTGATTGAATTTTGCTAAACTATGTATCACTCATTAAATAATTTCCCACCTACTATAAAAAATTTTGAGTAACTCTATTATAAATATACGCTGCAAAGACTATAGCAGTGTCGCATAACATAGCAATATGATAGGTCATAAGCAAAAATATGTACCAGCCCTATAATCACTATCTTTCGATTATCATACAGCTTTCAGCAACACTTAAGCAAATAATAATTAATTTCACTGTAATTTTTCAACAAGATATATACGTAATGCCCCAAACCGAGAAGATATACGGTAGATGGTATAATAGGTAGCCTATAGGTCCTATGTATGTCAGGCTAGTAAAGGGTAACTGACCACCAACATCCTGCCAGGCTCTGTCTAGAACGTTATCTCACTTTTCATTCCCTCACTGGCATCTTTGTTCCACCTGCCTAGCATGTCGACGTGGATTTCATTCTGGTTTCCTCTTGCGTCACAAACGTAATCAGGGACCATACCGGAAACTAGACCGCTACACCGCTGTATATCCATGCATACAAATGATTTCTACATAAATATAAAACAGCTGGGATTCATTATGACCAAACAGATGTTCTTTTCGGAGCACCCCCTCCCCCACCTCTGATAACCATCCTTTCCCTCTTTCCTGTCAGCCAGAGTGAACTGGTGCGTCTCAGGCTATCATAATCAATCTCTGTACAGTAGAAGTATGAGATCTATGTACTGTACAGTCACGAGTACTAATTAGTATTCAGGGCTACTTCGAATACCTAGAGACAATAAATAAATGCACAATAACATCTCCAATGGAATTACTTCGTTGGTGAACTGGACCGTTCAAAGCTTCAACCAAACCTGTAGCCTATATTTATTAGTGCTCGACTGCTCGTGACTGTAAACTCTCACCAAAAATTATCGGCCCACCTGGTCACGATGTTTCTGGAACCGGAAAGTAATTCATATGGACAGGAGTATCATTTTAGTTGGTAATCACGACTGTGAGTTACCATCGTACTCTCATCATCCCACATAAAATACTGTTACTGCTGCAGTGCCATGTGTTACAAAAATTATGGAATGTGCTCTTATACACATAACCACTACTTCATATGTATTCAAAGTAATGCATCTTAGATTACATGACAGACCAGAGGAATGGGTTGACAAATAGATTAAAAAGTGTTTAGTTTCATGAAACAGGTCTGTCAATTTGCTTAATATGATATAAGCTGATGAGTCATATAGGCCTAGTGACTTGGAACGAAAAGGAATCAGTACTTGAATCACAATCAGTCTTCGTGGTGATGGCATCTGAACTGCAGGCGTACCATAAAAATTCTTGCGTCACGATACAGCATAAATTTGTTTTGCCTATAGTGCCATATTGTTTCGATGTGAAAGTTGTACTTGTGCATCGGTTTTCAACTGGAATCAGGTTTTCATAAGTGATAATATTCGCATTTCACACTGTTCCAAAATATATTTCTCATGAATCTGTGAATGTGAAAATGGGTAGTGAGGTCCGCTTACGTGAAAGTGAGTACGTAGATAAGAGCTGAAGTTAGTGAGGTGTAGCCACGGCCTACCTGCCTGTACAAACCTAACATCGTGTGGCTGGGATTGAAAAACTATACATGGCTCGTTTCCAGAGGTCGTGAGAGGTTATGAGTCACTAGCTTAGGCTAGACAAGGCTAGTGGTGTGTCCTCCTCTGCCACTCTCTATTCACGGGGACACCCACTCACCCATTTGTCGTCAGACACAACTGTGCACAAGACTTTTTTTCTACTCTCGCACTCTTGGAATCTAGAGCGAAATACCGGCAATGAGAGTAGGCTACACATCTTTGAAAATATGTTGCCTCAATTCTAGTGTAAACATTTGCTTCACTTACTCGCACTATGTAAGAGCAAAATCAGAGAATAGCTTAGTTAATCAAAAAAACATAACCGTTTCGCTTTGTTAGGACGATGAGGTTCAAGGGAACGAAGTATTGTAATGCTTGGTGGCCTCGCAAAATGTGTTCCGAGACGTGACGTTACATCACTGAGATCACTGCCCTCATCATTAGCCCATAACAGCAATCCAGTCACCACTTCATACTTGACAGCCTCAAGGGTACCGATGTTATGCTAAATGAACCTTGTAAAACTGGATGGAAATATGATCTGTAAAATCACTTCAATCCTTCCAAAGTGAGAAAGATTAGTCACATCACCAAGTGAACTACTTTATGCAAATGTTGAATTTTTTCAGCGCCAAAAATACGTTATGGAAGGAAAATTAAAGGTCTGACTTAAACGACTAAGCCAATAACTATAGCTGAGTTTACGTGTAAGCTAAACGAATAAAACAAATACGGTAGTAAACATAAGGTTTATCCAAAAAAAACTACCATTATACACGAATTATAGGTGAATTGAGCCACCTTACGTCCGTGACAGTATGGGTCTTCAGACACCCTTAGAATAACAACCTTAACAACAAAATACAACCTCGACACCCCAGATAAACAAACAACCTCGTAACAAGAAGCTGTTTTAGTAAAAACAAATGCGACACCAAAACTCATTACCAGACACAGCAGCCACAGCCAACAAAGTGTTCCCCCGACACTCATTGCCAGCAGATGTTTGAATATTCAGCACATTATATAAAAGGCTACCTGCCCAACAAATAGAAGCGTGAGGTAGAAAGAAATGAGGGGTTGGTGAAAGATGCTACAGAGATATATTATTAAAAAAATGCTTAAAGGAATATTATTGGAAACTCACCCAATACTTCCTCTATCATATATCCAACCATTGACACAGGAATGCAGCGAACAATGCAGTAAAAGAAATACTATATTTCTTCATAAAAATACGTTTCGTCAAAAGCTTGCTCAAAATATGAACCACTAGAGTAATCTGTATTACAATATTTCTACTGTGTTTTAATATAGAAATGATTATAAAAGAAGGTCGTTTGTTTCTTGACAGTTTGGAATAATGAGTAACGCTGCAATTAACCAACACTTTTTTTTCTTAAGTATGGAGGAACCAGTAAGTAGCCTTCAATTCACCGTCAGCAACTACCACCCCTTAAAACAGCTTGTAGTTTCATGCAGCTAGAGTGACGCTAGACGAAGCAAGAGCCTCTCCTATATTGAGTCACCACAACTTTCTATTTCTTGCCTTGAAGGGTTAATGAACTTCCCATAAACAAGTCCTTGCGGTAGGACACGGAGGCGAATTTGTAACAGATATAGATAAACATTAAGAAATATGCGTGTGTGTTTGTGTATGTGTGTGTGTACGATGAAGGGAATAGAACAAGACAACAGTGTGGAGAAGGAGAAAGAGGGAGGGCGAAGGAGAAAATGAACAACTGAATGAATGTGGGGGTAGAGCAAAAACTGCGAGATGATAGTTGAACAGCAAAAATATTTACAAAAGGTGGCAAGCAGGGAGGGAGAGAGGGAGGGTATGTGTGTATGCATTGAGAGGGAAAGAGAACAAGCACCCTCCCCCCCCCCCCAAGTCTCCCCTTTACCTTTTACCCAACCATTTCTTCCTTCACCAGCCTCCCCCACTCCTAATAACCCAGCCTTAACCCTCCACCTGCACTCGGGCCTCTCAATATTATATACAGTGACATACTGACTTAGTCAACACATTTGTTATATGCTATCAGAAAAGCGTAAACGTTTTAGCCTATGTACCCTGATATGTTTATAATTATAAGTGTTTGTGATACATTTTCTTGCTAGAACAGAAAGAGTTGGAGGCCAAGACGGGGTCCGCTATAGGCTACTGTATAGGGTATTCAGTATGAGAGAGAGAGAGAGAGAGAGAGAGAGAGAGAGAGAGAGAGAGAGAGAGAGAGAGAGAGAGACGTGGGACATGGAGGGTAGCCTAATGGGAATGTGGGAGAGTCGGTGAAAGGCAAATGGAGAAGTTGTGGTGGGAAAATGCTTGAAGAGAGCGAGGGAGTTGTTATAATGGAATCTAGGGTAGCAAGGGAAGTGAGACAAGATGGGAGGGTACTTGGGAGGAATGGCGAAGGGTCAGGGAAGAAGGGAAGGATGTCCAAGTGAAAAGGGAGGTTGAAAATGGACAGTGGTCATTAATAATAAATATGGAAGGGAAGAAGGATGGGAATGACTGACTGACTGTTTCACACACACACACATACACACACAGAGAGGGATGGAGCGCGAGATAAGCAGGGCAGAGGCCACGCAGGGATGAAGGTGCAAGGCAACAACAGTAGGACACTCAGGAAGGACAAGAGCCGGAGAAGCGTCTGGGATGTGGAGTGACGTCATCAGCGGCAAGAAGGATGACTGAAGTAAAGAAAACCGATGAGTTAAATTCGGTACAGTACAGCGCATACACATTATACCGGTAATCTGAGATAATATATGAAAACAGAGGGAACCAGTGAGTAGAGTATGTTAGGTAATCCATGGCAGCTCCTGATTATGTAATTTCGATCATCAGAATCCATATATCTACTTACCGGTATACTACCACGTAATTTAACACTGAATTGTTAATGTACCCAACTATAATTTCATGTGGATCTCTTTTCCAGTCTTACCGTACATAACTATTTCCGAATCATGTCTTCCACTTTTGTGTCTAATAGAAACGTTTCCAGCTTGAAATAAGAGTGGAAACAAGACTCGGACGGACAAATAAACAGACAAGACGTACGCGAGGAGGGATGACTGGGGTAGACGGATACTCAGAGAGGAGGGGAATGAGTTGAAAGCTAGGGAAAATGGATATACAAACAAGGCTGGAACACAAGGAAATACGAAGGAGAGAATACTGTAGATTACATAAGGCTGGGAAAGAGGGAACATACAAATAACTGTAGGAACGAAGGATGCTCGCCAAAACCATATTATGCAAGAAGAGGACGCAGACTATAGTATCAGACAGTGGAAGAAGAGTGGGTGTAAGGTGAGTTTGGGTAAGAACTAAGAAGTCGACCAGCTGCATTTTCTGTTGAGTGTTACCTCTCACTAAGTTTCACAGTGATTAACAATTTTAGGCAACTGGACCTAGTCACAGGATCAACATAAACCTACTGCGGGCTGCTAAGTTAACTCCAACCAAAACACTCTAGAATTGAGGAAATCTAGCTATAATATCATGGTAGATACCAACAATGAATACAGGCACAGTACTATAGCATTAAAGTTAACTAACGAGCCTGAATGGAATACGGAGAGAGGATCCAAGGAAAAAGAGTACCGTAGGCTATCGGAGGGAGAGAAAACAAAGGGGAGAAGCAAGGCAAGGCAATCCAAATGAACTAAGAGAAACCGAAGGAAAGAGGAAGAAACAAGAAAAATCAAAAGTGGAGGGAGGGACGAAAGCCAAGAGAAGAGGGGCAAGGGAACCAGCAAGGGAGAGGGGGTGTAACCAAGGAGGACGGGTGTGGTGGTGGAGGGTGGTGAAGCAAGCTGCTGCTGGCTGGCTGGCTGGCGGGGTGACGTGCGGCCTGAGCTACCAGTCTGGGAGGGAAGGGAGCACAGAGCCTTGAAGCCCAAGTTAACCATCTTTAAAATCCACTACCATACACACAACTGTACTAACTACAACACAAAATACCACATAAAAACGTCTAAACTAAAGTGTCCTTGTGAAAACTTTATGCTACATTAAAATTATAAGCAGACATCCTTGCCTCTGGATGAATCACCTAACGCAAGTTCAGATTATCGGGGGCAGCCCGACGCGACGTTGCCATATACTCGCAAGTTTACCCCACTTTAGATGTGGCACCGCTGCCCGCGGACGTGACACTTCCACCACCACGTAACCGCTGTCAACCATTTCTATCCACAATAACAATATCTCTTGAGTACAACTAACATCAATTCAAACCACAAACTGTACTCTCCCCTACCACTTTCACGTCAACATAATGTCAAGTACTGTTTCAAAAAAATATTTTGCTCCATTAATGCCAAACTTACCGAACCAACAGAGCATGTGTCAAGATTTGCCAGTACGTGTAACGAGAAGAGTAATGGTAACTATACACGGTGGCAATTTGTCTTCAGCTATGACTAATGTCAATGGTGCTGGAAGGGGGAGTGGTATTCTCGGCAGCACAGCGGTACTGAATGAACTACTATTACTCCCTCTCCCCTTTACCCTAATTCTTACACCTCTCTTCTCTTTAGAAGTTAGAACCCCAACTCAGGTCATAACAAACAACTCTAACGTACACTACACTACTGCTCTTCCATACGCATCTTGATCTACATACTATCATTCACTATGACCTGATCGACGAATGTTCAGTTGTTATTTATTTACTGTTAGGTTACATTATCCATTCGCATTTATATACGAAAACGTGTAAGCAAAAATTTAAATATTTGCAGCACTCTTACTTCCCATTTAAGAAAGTGAAAAAAATAACTTTGTTGCAAACAGATATCGTCACACCTTGAAAGGTGTGATTACAAATATAACTTCAATATGTGCATTAAGCCAAAACCACAATTTTTTTCATAAAAGAGTCTAAAAAAAGTGGAGGGGTTACATACTAGTGGTGTGATATGAGCTGGTAACCTTGAGACGAGATGATAAGCAGGCAGCTGACAGCAGTGCTGTCTACAACTGCCTTCTTTTCCTCATACAACAACCAACAACCTATATGACTACAGCAGCCTACGTATTGGAAGATGAAGGAGGGCAGGGAAAAGTTACAAAAAAATACAATTACATTGCGTGGAATCATCTTTCCATTGTGATGTCATAAGCAATCGGATGGAACTAGCGGTGCCCAGGAGCCTAGGTATCAGAACAAGGAGTTAGATTGAGATTTGTTAGAACATTTATTTAATCTCAATCTACAACAAAAGTCATTTAATAGTTAAGACCTGACTGTCATACATATTGACTGTGGCGTCACAAGGATCGTAGAAAACATAGCAATCCCTCGAGACCGCCGAAAACGTAGTTGGAGCGAAAAGATAAAGGTGGCCTCAACAAAGTCTATTGGGGAGAGGGAAATATCGAGCTGATGTAGAAACAACCATAGAAATATCACTCTTATACCACATGTTGCATTGCAGTCTCATAGATTAGCCTACAGTATAGGCCTTACTAGGTAGCCTTATTATTCAGTAAAAAGGTAGGTTTCCCCTTGGCTAGTTCCACTAAAAGAAATATATCATGTCAAAATAGTTCATGTAAATTTTTACATCACTTCTGGGTATAGACAGAATTAAACCTATAGCTACCAAGAGTTCAAAAGTTACATAGTACATAGCCTACGGTACAAAACATGACATTAATTTCTCATACATTACTGCACTTACTTAAATCTTTTTCATATCGAAGGTATAAATCTATCAACTCAAGTTCATTTATAGCAGATAATTTGATTAACTGTGTAGTGAATTAGGGTGGGTATGATTTTCATGTATTGGTCCAGCAATAAATTATGTTTAAATCTATACAGTCATTTGGCATTATGCATCACAATAAGAATTCCTACAGCAAGAATATAATAATTTTATGACAAGATGAATTATGACTGAAAACACCCAAAACATTAAGAGATAAAATAGGCTAGGATATATGGGAAAGGTACTCGACCCAGTTACATTAGGAAGGGAGTAGCACGGTGACTGGGAGGGAGGTAGTGGTGGCGAGATGTGAAGGGAGACTGAGGCCGAGCTGTCTGTCAGAAGTGGCGGTCACGTCAATCTTCAGCCCTTCTCTCACATCCATCTCTTCATTCTCTCCCCTCATAGTCCACCCTTTCTTCCCACATGAATTATTCCCCCATAACTCCATCAATAATGTATACACAACCAGCCGCTGTCCCATCTTCACCCCTCATGAACAATTTAGCCAGCCAACTGACTCGCCTCTCCTTCCTGACAGGCTGGCTGGCTGGTACTCCAGCTAGCCTAGCCGTACCGTTATCCACCACCACACACACTACCGTGCCTCTAGCTCCCTCTCTCTCGTTCGCTCTCTTTCCCCGCAACGCTCTGCTCTGGCTGTCATACTCTCTTCTCCTGGCTCCCTCACACAACACGCACTACATTTTTTCTGGCACAAACACTACATTCATGTCTCAGCTCTTGCGTTCTCGTCTAACACTGGATACGTCAAGTGTAGCATTCCCCAGGGGCCAGTGATTGATCAGTGGGATATGCAAGTGTGAAAACAGATTCACCTCACTCAAGGGATACACTCTAATTTGCAATACATCAAGAATACAAATGGGGAAGTAATGAAAGTGGAAGAGTAGCAGTAAGACAAAACAGAGAATGAGGGAACTTATAGTGATATATTTCTTTCCCATGCTTTTGAAGGGAAAGATTTTTTTAAGAATACCACCGTTAGTCCATGCTACTGGAGGGGCACGGGTAAGATCATACAGAGGCAGGAGGAAGACAAAATTAATGTGAGTGAGAAAAAAAAAGACCACGCTAACCATGGAAGACCCTGTAGCACAAGTGAGTTAGAAGGGGCCAGCAAGCACGAAGGAGATTATGTAGAATGAAAGGAGGGACAGTTGAACGGGAGGGCTCTAGTCCAAAGGGGCGCTAGAACCCATCGAAAGGAGAGGAATGAACTTAGTTTACACTAATATTGGGGTCTGTAAAAGACAAAAATATAAGGAACGATAACGAGTATAAATATAATTCAATATAATATCAGGTGTGAAAAAATATTGACCAAGAAATTCGTGTATAATCTTCAGTGGGCAACCTTCACCTAGTAATATAATACGAAACAAATAGTACCGGTAAATCAAGCAAAGTTAAGACTTCGTAGCAATTAGGCTAAGGCTGCTGACTTCTCCACACCGTGTAAGTAATGGTGATAGAAATTGCAAATTTATCCCCAAATGAACTCACTATACTGATACAATTATGTTGAATAGCCCTCGAAGTGGCGAAACGATAACATTGAACGATTCACTCACTGTGGGGTCGTGAGATAACATTCCTTAATTAACTTCAAATCATCATAAGTAAATGAAGGATATAAGTACTTTCCTAACATTTAGAAATAAATGGTAAACGTTTTGATTTAGTATTATTGCCCGTATGAAGGCCAATGCCAAAGTTATATAAAAGTATCAACTCGTTTAATGTCTGGAATCACACCATCGTTCACTACAGGCTATTTACATACGGTGGATCTCACATCATCGATGCATGTAGCAGGGGGAAGAATTACCAAATTAACTCTGTCTTAAACTATATTCGGTATACCCACGATTCAAATTTTGTATCCATACCAGTTTTGAATCGTTTGACCCAGCAATAGGACTAACCAAGTTTCATGAACGACTGTCAGAAAAAGTTCTGTGAGAAGTTAGGTAACATTTTGTTAGGTCAACACTCAACAGAATACAAAGTATCAGTGCGTATCTTCTATGCAAATTCCGAGTAGATGAAGGTGAAAAAAACATTGCCTCAGCCGTTAGTGCAAGTTTAATTGATACGGTGAATGATTATCCCTCAAGGCGACGGTTATGCTCAACACTTTTATACTGCATAATTATATCCCTAATCACCATACGCCGCAGAAAGAAGACAATTATAATCGATTTGATCCAAATGCAGCGAGACTGAGACAGTCCTTCCCTGTCATCTGCTCGGAACTGAACCAATATAATAGGTATATCTTTCACTGAAAAACTGCCAAGTAAAATCAACATACATATTAGAATGAACACTGTAAAGTGAAAAGGGTAGAGTAAAAAAAATAATAATAGACACCAATGAAGACCCTCGTACACACACACATACACCATACCACGTGTACCCTATTATACATTATAGGTACATTATACTTTACACATTATAGGTACCGTCATATCCCTTTAATTTTTGTTGCAATGACAATATCTGGTATTTATTACTTATATGTTCAGCCATGGCTGATAGTGCTGGAGTGTTGGAGAGCAGCAACTAAACAGTTCGAACAAGTGAATTTTCCAAACCACTCTCAACGTTGAGAAAGGATTATAACTCACTTTTTCGAACACTGTTCAGTTGCTCTCCAACACTCCTTGGATCCTGGTCCAGCACTATCAGCCATGACTGTATGTTGTCTATCACGACCAGTGTAAGTGTGTTATGCAAATGATATAGGCTAGTTTCGTAACCGATGAAGTACAACGCAACCTTGTCAGAGGATTACACCACCACACACGTGACCAGGATCACGTTTACCTGGTACTGTGTATGTATCCACCCTCTCCCGGCCAACCCCGACATGTGGCACCGTCACAACAGTGGATACGTATACGAGTGGTGAAGCAAGGCAGGACTTGTTAACCTGATTACAAGCTAGCGAGAGGGTGGATACAAACACCTGACCGCAGCTGTACTGTACACTCAGACTAAGGTATTGACGCCTCTCCAACCTCAATATGAAACCCGTGAGGTGTGAAACTGAAATACTTTAGTACGGTAATTAGTAAACTTTATACTATACAGGGGACTATAAGGGCTTCAGTTTCACACGTCAGGGTTTTACGGTTCACAGTAAGGTTTGCACGGCCTCAATATCTTCGTCCGTGGGTATAGCCTACACCAAAAGGAAGGTGATCTTCCAAGTATGTCTTGTCACGTCGCTGCGAGTTGCGTACACATAGATACTGATTAAGGGAATCAATATTCATTCCTACGATAAGGAGAGAGTGGGTGGACAATTATGTCTACCAGGACCTGATTCATCAATACAGTACAAGAATACGACTACACCAATATAGCTAACTGAAGGAAGCACGTACGACATGCGATCCCTAACATAATAAGAACACGGCATTTCTTAAAGAACTTTCCAAACATAGGCTACCAACAAATCGCATTCAATTACCAGTATTATGTATGCATTGTTTCAGGAATATTACTGGAAATATTGTGCTTAGTAAAGAGGCTAGTTAATTCAATTGATATAGTGACAAATACAATAAGAGAATAAGTTTTGAGTCAAGAACCTTTACGAAAAAAGTGGTAGAGGATGGAAACAGTCCGTTTCCACAAGCACATGATAGCTTACTATACGTTATCACCTAACAATGTCCGTTTGAAGCACTCGTCCACACACAAACTTTACTCATCATGCAACCTAACCCCTCCCCCACCATTCAGAGCTAAGATTCCTGTGCTGGCTGGGTCGTAGCCACACAGCTGTTCCACTGAATAAAGAATGAAGAACCACTCGACACACGTGTCTCTGGCACCCTCACACAATACAACCACACTGCAATATATTCTACTGGTATCAACGTCAGACACTTACAGAAGAGTTCTGTACTGTCAGATTATCTTACCACCAGGGGGTGATGTTGGAGAAAGGGGGGGGGGGGGGGTCAGCTAAAGTTCAAATTAAGGGAATAGCTTCCTGTGGCGGATATGGAAAGATATACTTTTCTCTAAACAATACTAAAAAAATTGGTATCATGATGTTTCCAAGAATCAGTAGCTCTCCAATTTGACCTCAAGATATGATCGTCCTTAGCATAATACAGTAGTACATCAATCTTAGGAAATGAAAATCCTGTACGCACGTATCGATGTGGCAATACAATAAGTCAACTTTATGAAGCCTGATTCAAGTGGACTTGGGGATACCGGTACTGCCCTTATGAAGCTATACCACGAAACCGATTCCCCATCACTATAGTAGCTGTTGTGCAGAACATTTTGGAGAGATCAATGGTCACCACTGTACGGTATCGGTATCAATAAATCGCGTGCCAACTACAGTACCCCGTTAATTTTGTACAGTGTGTACCGGTATATATATATATAATTCTGCTCAACCCAACTAGGTCACATCCCTCAACCTCTAGTCATCACTTCCAGGTGGTATTGAGCAGGGAGCATGAGCAATTCATAAAACAGAAAGGTGGAAGGTCTGATCTTTTACTCTGGGTCTGGGGTCCAGGCTATATAACCTTTCAAGCACAACAGTCATGACTTTGTAACTTACCAAGTTTTTATTATGGTAACAATGACCTACCACTGACAGGATTCAAACCTCTTATCATGAGATTATTGTCCCAGCAATCTACTCACTTACCCACCTCAACTCTCACCTAACTAGGAAAATGGCTCAATTAGGCTATGGAAAATCTCTCATTCTGCAGCACAGTGAGTCTAGTATGAGGAAATAATTTCATCACCTGCTGACTGTTATATCTATTCACTCGAAATGAACATATACCGTACCACAACTTTTCCAAAATATTCTGCTTTTCATTAATTAATTTCTCTTACTTTAAAGTAAAGGAACCATGACTAACGAAAATAATAAATAGTGCCAATATAAAAATCTAATCATAGTTATTGGAGGACTAAGATATCATGAAGAGTGAATATTACATGTAGCCAACTTGTAGCTGTACCAAAAATGGACTTCCAAATGAGAGAAGTATAATACCCTACGTGCTATAACAGCATACAGGCATTCCATACTGGATTATAGTATTACCAAGTACCGTACAGTATAATAAATAATTGTAGAGAAAGATGACAACTTTTTGTTGAACATGGGAAGACTCATCAATCTTCACAAAATTTATAACTTATCCAATGACAACACTTTACATTACCATACAGGTACACATTGTAAGTTAACAAGTTATGATTATGCCTTCCAACAAATCAGGTCTGGCTGTTCACTTAAAGCAAACTAAACAATAGCTTTTCCTTTACAGTACATACGTAACTTTTCACATCTTCAAGTATGATATAGGCCTAGTACAGTATATCGTAGCATATTCTGGTCGGGGGAGAGATTCCACACAGCACATTATAGTATACTTAAGATACAACAATGGTTGATCAGGCATGGTTCTTATTCAAAGTTTCTCTCTCCTAATCTTAATCAACCAATCATCATTTTCATTTCATGGATGGAACTAAAAAAAATTTATCAGTCTAAACACATTCAATAATCTTTCGGTTAATTGAAGAATGACTCAATAATAATCACGTAAACAAATTATCTGTACCAATCTATCAAGCACTGTTACACTATATATATATACCAGCAACTGCCAAACTCCTCACTAGTAATACAACTCACTTTGACATAGAACACACACTTAACAGCATCTACGTAACTTATTGGCCCACAAGTGTCCAATTCATATACCGTAATGGTTTGAATGTTTGGACAAATCTTCACATGCTTATTAACACACTTTTTCCAACCTCGACAGCTGACCGACTCTTCAGGAGGAAACAAATTCTGACCAGTCTAGCAGTACCGTATATATTGAAACTCCTGTGTGCCTCTGATGTCATAAAATAAAAATAACTACCGAGTATCACCAAAATTGAATTCCTCACATAAGAATATCATTAATACCAGTAACATCCACCTTCAATCAGGCTAATCACAACTTTTGACACCTGTAAGTTAACACTTTGTAATTAATTACAGTAATCAAACTTCAGTCACTAATACTGTAATACCGGTAGTACCTCATGTCATGGTTATACAGTATTTCACTCTACAAACAGTGTCTTGGTACAATACAGTATGTTTTTTGGCAATATACCGGTACTGAGCTCTCTTTGTCATTGGAAGACTGAATTGTGAAAGAAGGAAGACCATCATCCTATGCCTGGAAAACACTGTAGTATGAGGCAGAAGGTGACGGAGAGGAGGAACAGCAAAAACGAAGAAAACCGTCAGATAGAATGAGATGAAGGTGGGCAAATAAGGAGAGGATATAATCCAAACCACAAGAGATAAGAGTGAGAGTAAAGAGGGGGAGAGGCAAATCACTACGGTATATAAATACAGGTGTTGTACAGTAGGTGAAACACGCAGTTATAATTTCAACAAGCTACACAGGCTGGTAGGAAGGTTTCATAGTGTGGGGAAATTAGCACCAAAATTGAGGAGGAGGAATGTAAAGACTACCGTAATCATGACAATAATAGATAACTTACCCTATATGGGTCTGTTCTTAAGTTCACTGACAATATGTAATACAGTCCAGCAAAATAATACAAGAACCAACAAAGATAACTTATAGGAACAGGGATAGAAAACAAAAAAGAAAAGACAGGAGAGGGACAGAGTGAGGGAGGCTGATGAGATA
The DNA here is from genome assembly GCA_034508575.1 of Petrolisthes manimaculis. Taxonomy (NCBI): domain Eukaryota; kingdom Metazoa; phylum Arthropoda; class Malacostraca; order Decapoda; family Porcellanidae; genus Petrolisthes; species Petrolisthes manimaculis. The sequence continues at coordinate 28,428 of JAWZYT010000647.1, read as the reverse complement.
AGAATGTATACAGTAGAAGAAAGATGGGAGGGGGGATGATAATGTATGGTATGTGGGATTTAAATTTTTGCACTGTCTCCATTTCCTAGCAAACATTTATACCACAACGAGATGGGAGGTAAAACAAATCAGAGGAAAGGAGAGGAAGGCTGGCGATTAAAGTTAGTCTACAAAAGGTGTGAGAGAGGTTAGTGATCCATGGTGTAGTTAGTGTTGGTGGTTATAATTAAGTGCATTAACTCCATTTCCAAGCAAACCTATATGTCACAGAGATAGAAAATAACGCAGGGGAAATAACGTATCCGATACGTCAACGAGACAAATATATTCAGTGTTAAGAGGAAGGAGAAATGATGCATCAATTCCATTTTCAAGCAGACCTCTAAGTTATGTTACACAGAGATGGAAAATAACGCTCCAAAAATAATGTACCAGATTTAATTTAGTGCATTGACTCCATTTTCTGGCACACCTTTATGGGAAGGAGAAATCATGTAGTCTATGTTGTTGTAGTATTAATGGTTCTAGTTTGGTGCATTAACTCCATTTTCTGGCAGACCTATATATGTTGCACCAAGATGGAAAATAACACAGGGAAAATAATGTACCAGATGAGTATGTGAGATAATTAAATGCACAGGAAGGAGAAATGATGTATGGTATTTTGTTTAGTGCATTGACTCCATTTTCAAGCACACCTTTATGTCATACGAAAGTGGAAAATACCACAAGGAAATGTATGTACCAGATGTGTAAGTTAAGTGAAATAAATAAATGCACAGGAAGGAGAAATGATGTATGGTATAACGTTAGTGTTAGTGGCTCTCGTTAGTTAGTTTAGTCACTTTAGTGTATTGACTCCATTTTCAAGCACACCTTTATGTCATACGAAAGTGGAAAATAACGCAGGGAGAGTAATGCACAAGATAAGTTTCACGGAGTTAGAGGAAGGAGAAATGATGTAAGGTATAGGTAGTGTTTAGTTGTTCTCGTTATTTAGTTTACTATATTGACTCCATTTTCAAGCAGACCTTTATGTCATACGATAGTGGAATATATCACTGGTCAAATAATGCACAATATAAGTCAGCTGGGTAAACAAATGGTGCACAGGAAGGAGAAATTATGAATGTTGTAGTAATAGTGATTCTCGTTATAGTTTAGTGCATTGACTCCATTTTCTGACAGACCTTTTATATGTTGCACCAAGATGGAAAATAACTCCAGGAATATTTAATGGACTAGAGCATCGACTCCCAATTTCCCGACAGACTCTAATTGGGAGGAGGAAAGAAATAATGAAATGTTGTAGTGGTTTCTAAGTTAGTTTTAGTGCATTGACTCCATTTTCTGGCAGACCTTTATATGCTGCGCCATCTATCCCGCCGGCACCCAACTACACCACCATCATCATCAATCCCTCATATTTAACTCACTATTCCTTAGTTTATTTATCATACATCATACATTCCCTGCATCCCCTATCACCACGGTTTAGGGTAATGGTGTTTAATACAGAGGGTGTGTGTGTATATATGTTGGGGGAGGGGGGGTTGGAATTATGAGGTTACGGTAACAGAACATACAACATTCACCAAAGAGAGGGTGAAAACTCTCAACTTACCTCAAAAGGACTTGCTCTTGTTCACGCTATGGAGGTAACGACCACATAGTGTGCATTATAACCACGGCACTACACGCGGCACCTTCCAAACTGACAAAGAAATCCACTAAAAGGGTGAAAATGGAGGATAATTCCTGGCCTCAAACAACAAGACGCGCCACAACCACCAGGGGCCAACCCGAGACTGCCGCGCCCTCCGCCCCACAAAGTAGTCCCCACTTTTCACACTCCCATTTCTCTCTTTATTCACTCTATTTTAGCAAACAATTCGGGACCGAGTGTATTGTATTTATTAGTAGATTAATAGTCTGATGATAATTTTGTGGTGCATAGTCTAAATGGCGAACTAGTTATGATATATTGTCATTATACGATTCGAAACCTTCGTTAATCTTTTTAAAGTATGTAAAGAACTACATTTTAAAATTTTAGCTATATAATATAGAGCTGGTAGCAATTTTATTATATCTAGTAGAGCAGAAGCGTATGGATACATGGGGTAAATATGTGCAGGTCACTGGGGCCTCCTGCCAAACCGAACAATATTTTCAAATTTTACGTACTTTCTATGGATTATCATGTAGTAATATCTTACGGGAAAATAGATATATATATAACCTCTATATTTATATATCAAACTAAGTGGATCTTGGACGTATAGAGGAAATATTAAAGAAAATAGAGTTTAAACAAAGAAAACTTTAAACAAAACGTTCTCTTTGATGTGAGTGACTAACTATTTTATAAAACTTTCGTTGCCTACAAAGTTTTATTATTCGATTTTCAACGTTTATATTTGCATAGATCGCTAAGTACCTTTACCAAGTGCTTATAAATGACAATTAAAACATTCAACTAAAATCTTAATATCAATACACCACTTAATTAAGCTTTATGTGAATAAAAAACTAAGTGGATTTGGAGCATCACCACACAATATTCATATTTAACTTGTTAGAGCTATGTATGTTTCGTTTCAAACTGCGTGTTTGATTATATTTGGGTGTCAGCGAAGTCCTAAATGGAAAAAAATTATATACTACACATACAATACCAGGAAGACTCAATATGTACACTTATTAAAAAAAATTCTTACTCAGCATTGACCTTAATAATATCACCCATTGTTACATTCTACAGCAGTGTCATTCCATCAGGTATTGTATAGTACTTGTTAGCAAGGATTACAGACTATGAACCTGGTTAGCACAATTGGTTCAACCTTTTAATGCTACGTACAGTAGGCCTACACTTGCTCTCAATTTGTAACTCATCCGCAACTGAACAAAAGAACTTTATATGATATTTGTCTTAACTATCTTAGTAAAAATGAAATTATGAAATGATGCAGTGCTAACCATAAAGAAGTGAAGTAAAGAAAACTCATCATAGTGACAAACGTACTGTACATGCAGAGCTATACAGTATACTACACTTCCTTCATGTTCAAACCAATGTGCTCTAATAATGGTGCTGTGTGCAATATTTTAAAGGTTTTAGCACCCCCGTGGACCTAAACCATTCCCTTTAAAGTGTTCAGCTGTTCCTTCTTTCCTTGCATTTCTTTTTGTTCAGCTGTTCCTTCTTTTCTTACATTTCCTTCGTGCTTGTTGTCCCACTTCTGTATCACCTCCTTCGTCCTACAGTGTCTTCCGGGCCTAGAGAGGTCTTCTTTTATCCTTAATACGTACCTGAATTACTTCTTTTTAGGGACGTGTTTACCTATCGTTGCTTATGAATGTTTTTTATTTAGCAAATAGTAGATATCTCCTGCTAATAAACCCATATTTAACCAAGGGCTACAGGTGCATTTTAGGAGGTCGTGGTTCTAACATATTGCCAGAAAACGAAAATACGGAGGGAAACTGTTTCGTGAAATAATTTTGAAGGAACAAGTTGCACCCATTTCACCCCCTTTTCATCTGAACTAGTAAACGCAGTTGTGTTATTATCTAGTCAAGAAAAGTATATTCACCTTATAAATCCGCATCACATCAGGTCAGCTCACTATCCGATGATTGGTATATTTTGGTACAGCCACAAGCAAATATCCACCGACAATTTCCTGCCATCATAGTAAATATTTTGGTAATAAAGAATAAAACATGTATGATTTTGCAGCACCTCATAATAATAATTGAGGGGGTTGAGTTGACATAATGTGTTGTTGTATGATTATATTTTAATATGATACGGATTTATTTGCACGATGAAAGGAAAGTGTCGGTGGTTATTTGATTGTGCATGGATGTACATTTTCTACTGTGATAAGCTGAGGTGATTGCACTGTACACTGTGTAGCACAAAGTTCTTCTTATACCTTCGTCGTGGCCCGGGGAGTCAGTCTTGTACTACCGTAGGCTAAAAAAAAAATATTACACTTGTCAATTTTATCACATAGCCACTGCATGGATCACTCAGCTTGTGTTATAATAAAGATAACTTACAGAAATATGGAAAATCATTGGGTGGTCTTCAATGAGGGACTGAGTGTATAATTTATAGGATAGAGGTGGATACAAGATTTAATTTATGTTGTATAATAATATGTCGTTCAATGAAAACACTAAAAACAGCAATTTCGTTTTACTTCTATTTTCAGAGTAGGTGAAGACAGAAGAAGGTAATGTTGGGGTAGGAAGGAAGGAAGGAATGAAGGAAGGGGGAAGGAATGAAGGAAGGAAGGAGGGAAGGGGGGAAGGAAAGGATTGATTGATTGATGGATATTAGGCGCCGCAACATCGAGGTCCTATAGCGCCAGAAAAAGGTGATAAGGGAAGGAAGGGAGGGAGGAAGGAATGAAGGAAGGGAGGAAGGAATGAATGAAGGAAGGAATGAAGGATGGGGGAAGGAGGGTCGCATAGTAAGAGTTATAAGGGAATGTGATATTATATACACTTACTCACTCAGACCCTCACCTATGTGCTTTCCCAACATGAGGGGCGTATCTACCAACCCTGAGGAGTGACATTGACGCCCTTACTTCCTGTACTAATAAGGCGTTCGTTGTGTTTTATCATTATTATCCCCCCAAGAAGCACGCACGCAGAGCAAAGAAAATATTATGTACCAGGTGTGTAAGCTTTGAAGACCAGGTGTGTAAATTTGAAGACCAGGTGTGTAAGTTTGAAGACCAGGCAGGTGTGTAAGCTTTGAAGACCAGGCAGGTGTGTAAGCTTTGAAGACCAGGCAGGTGTGTACAGACTTGTAGGGCATACATACATATATACATACATATATACATAGGGCACATATACATACATACATACATATACAGAGAGAACACAAAGAAATACAAAGGACATTCAAAGAAGCAACAAATAGAACAGGTCTATTGGTCTATAAAAGGCTATTTCAATACGTTATACTCACTAGTCAACAAAGGCGAGGGAAATAAATAAAGCCTAAATAAGGAAGGATATAGAGTGAGGAGGAGGCAGCCCACAGGTGTGTAGAAGAGCCAATTTTTGTTTGATTGGCAGGTAGATATATACGTAACAATGACTTTTATTTGGGTGGATGTAAGAAACATTTTATTTTGATTGACAGGCAGATGTATAAGAGCCAATTTTCGCAGGTAGATGTATGTGTAAGAGTTAAATTCGTTTGGTTAGTAGTAAGAATAATTTTTGTTAGTTAGGTTGGTTAGCTGACAGGTAGATGTGTGAGGGTTAATTTCGTTTGGTTGTCAAGGTTGGTTGATAGGTAGATATGTAAGAGTTAATTTCGTTTGGTTGGCAGTAAGGGTCATATTTGTTAGTTAGGTTGGTTGGTTGGTTGGTTGATTGGTTGATATGCCAGTGCTACTCTAATAAGAGGGACCAAATTTGTGCAGGTACTGTATTTTCGTGACTGTGGAGTGGGACCTGTGTGTGTGTGTGTGTGTGTGTGTCGCCTTAGGACTGATCATAGGGGTTAGCTGCTGCCTACGTGGAAGTGGCTTTCTCTCTCACTGCCATCACACACGCACTCACTCACTCACTCACTCTCTCCTCCCCACTCCTCTCTCTCTCTGGTTTCACACGCGTACTCCCTCTCACCGCCCCCTTTCTCTCTCTCTCTGGGTTCTCTCTCTCTCTCTCTCTCTCTCTCTCTCTCTCTCTCTGGTTTCACACACACACACACTCTCTCTCTGGTTTCACACACACACATACACTCTCTTTCTCTTTCTCTCTCTCTTTCTTTGGGTTCACACTCGTATACACTCCCTTTACCTGCCTCTCTCTCTCTCTCTCTCTCTCTTTCTCTCTCTGGACCTTGAAAGTGAGTGGTTAGTCATCAGAAGCGACACACATCCACTACAA
>JAWZYT010000647.1:15000-20000 GCA_034508575.1 Petrolisthes manimaculis | reverse complement strand
TTAACTATGGGTTTTATTTAAGTGTGAGGTGATGGGTCAGGGTTACATGTTTAGTAAGGGGATGGTACCCTATATTTATGGTACATTGGAGTGTCTTGATTCCTCCACAGTAAGCCAGGAAATAGGACTTGGATTTAAAATAGGAATGGTGACATGTTGCTTGGAATAGTTTAAGGGCCCTGTGATCGTGTATGAGAATTGGAGGCTTCTGATTCCACCTGACTATGCCACGAAACAAGATAATTCCATATAGGTGTTGTTTCGTGGCAATGTTTGAAGGACCCATTTACCTCCAATGTTCTCAGTTGGTCCAGAATAACTAAAGGTGTTCTTCTATCTATAGCTTGGAATCGTTTAAAGTTATCATGTGTTACTCCAGATTTACCAACACCATGCATGCAGTGACTGTATGTATGTATGTATGTATGTATGTATGTATGTATGTATGTACTTCATGTGTTTCTCCAGATTAACCAACACCATGCATGCAGTGACTGTATGTATGTATGTATGTATGTATGTACTTCATGTGTTACTCCAGATTTACCAACACCATGCATGCAGTGACTGTATGTATGTATGTATGTATGTATGTACTTCCCGGCCCCGTAAAGGTCACCCACGTCAGAATTCATTGTGTTACAGTAATAAGAGGGAGGAGGACCTGGACTGTCTGTTTGGATTTGATTATATCCGTTGTTGTAACACTCAGATGAAAGTTCCTCCATTTGATTTTGTACAATTGCTGACTGGGGATTTTTTTTTCTTTTTTTCATCATTCATCTGAAATTGTTTTGAAACGAAGTGAAGCAATCTTTATTCACCTCGTGGCTTAGATAGAAGGTTATGATGATATAGAAGGGAATTGTTATCTGTTCAATAAACTCGATATATCAATTAACTATTCTAATTTGTTATGTCTCAGTGTTTCAGATGGTCAGGAATAACTTGTATAATTTTTGTTAAGTAGGTTTGTAGCGGGAAAAAACACGAGGTAGAGTATTATTGGTAGAACTTGGAAGATAATCATTCATATATTATGCCTTTGAGAGATTGATATTTTTTAGCCACGTTTTATTATTCAGCAAAGATAGAAAGTAACCATATTCTAATTTGTGTGAGCCGGGGATAGCAACAGCGGCGGTAAACCCATCATTTCCTACTTTCACCACTAACTCCGTGTCGTGGTAACGCTCTACCTCCCCCTCCTATTTGCCAGTCACCACCTGCTGCTACCTACCTACCTGCCTACCTACCTACCTGCCTACCTACCTACCTGCCTACCTACCTACCTACCTGCCTACCTACCTACCTGGCCACGGCGTTTCTTTGTTTCCTTTCCCTTCCCTTCGACTCATGGCTTCGATTATCAATATTCTGAGGCTCCCATTAGCGTTACATCATCCACACCATGTATCTACTCTACTATATAGTTTTCACACCTTTCATCCTCACCATCACCTGTCCCTCTCGTGTTCATAATTATATCATAGGGTATCCGTCCGATGAGAACTATAGGGTCGTCGATGTTCACTTGTTTGGATGTTTATTGTCAGTTATAGGAGTTGCCATCTACCACCACCACCTGCCACTCACAAACGTCCTTCCCACGCTTGTATCTCCTTTTATGTGGTCAGTGTTAAGTTGCCGCATTTACCTCACGTTGTTGACATACGGCTGTGATGTCTACACGCGTTCTCGGTACATTTAAAGCAACATTTCCGACTTTTTCCTTAGCATGTGGCGTTGGCGGTCGGTCACCATCTGGATTTATCCCTCGCTGTGGCCGGGGTGTTGAAGGATGTCGACGAGCCTAAAGAGAATGATAATTATGGCCTAAGAAATAAAGCTAATGAGATATTGTGTGGTGTATAAGGGAGCGTTCTAATCATCACAGGTGCTATTATATTCCCCGAGGGGTTAAGATCCTCCTTGTTTGGTGCTTGGGGAGTGGTGGTGGTCGAGGCAAGAGGTTTGTTGATTATCTCGGCCACTTGTGAAGAGGAAACGGATACAAAGATAATTGAATGGGTCGATGGTCAGTGATGGGGATTCTTTACCAGCATCAGTTACAAAAAATATAGACAACCGTTACTATTAATTTACTACTACTACTACTACTACTACTACTACTTCTACTACTACTACTTCTACTACTACTACTACTACTACTACTACTACTACTACTATAACTGCTTCTTCTCTCCATCATTCCCCGTCTGGCCTGGGAAACAAGTCCTAGGGTATCTCTCTCTCTCTCTCTCTCTCTCTCTCTCTCTCTCTCTCTTTCTCTGCACCACAGGACACTCACAAACACATACAAACTAACTCGTACACACACACATACACACACTTACCCACCTACACACACACATACACACACAGACATACACCATACCCTTCTACACACACACACACACACACACATACACACTTTACTTTATATTACACAAACACACACACACACACACACACACTTTACTTTACATTACACACACACACACACACACACACACCAGCGCAGGTATAAAACACTAAGAAATCAGATTATCAGGGAGATTAAAGCAGCCAAGAAGACCTTCTATCCCAGGAAAGTGCACAGCCTTAAGGAAGTCAACATAGGACAATGGTACAGGACAGTAAAAGATATTTGTGGTCTAAACAGTAATCCCTCTTCCTTTCCCTTTATTTCTCACTTATCAGGTGAGGAAGCAGCTGAGACCATTAACATTCACTTTGCCAATATTTGTCAGTCCCTCCCCAGTCTTGACCTCACCACCCTGCCTGCCTATCTGCCTTCTCCCACCCCCCCTCCCAGTGTTCAAACTTTTGAAATTGCCAACAAACTCCTCAATTTTAAATCTAAAAGATCCACCACCCCAGTCGACCTCCCAATAAAAATCTACAAGGAGTTTGCAATTGAACTTGCCACACCCCTCTGCTCTATTATCAATGCTTCCTTAAGTCAGTGTAAATGTCCCACTCAATGGAAGACAGCATATGTCACTCCCATCCCTAAGATCCCCACCCCACAATCCCCTAGTGACCTCAGACCTATTGCCATTACCCCCATACCCAGCTTAATTTGTGAAGATTTTGTTTTTAATATGGCATATGATAACATCAAAAATTTAATTGACCCAAGGCAGTTTGGCAACATGAGGAAGTCATCCACCTCTCATTGTCTAGTAAGCTTTTTGGATTTCTTGCATAATGGCTTAGACAAACGCAAGACGTCACTGGCTGTTGCCTTTGTTGACTTCAGGAAAGCTTTTGACCTTGTTGATCACTTCACAGTTATCAACAAAGCCATAGCACTTGGATTACCCCCCTACCTGGTATCATGGCTGTGTGATTTTCTGGTTGGACGTCAACAGGTAGTGAGGTATAGGGGTGCTGTATCAGGGTCACAACCCCTCAGTTGTGGCGTCCCTCAAGGGACCAAAATGGGCCCCCTTTGCTATTTAATCCTCATTAATGATGCCCTGACCGAAACCCCTGCCAGGTGGAAGTATGTGGATGACTGTACAGTAGGGATTACAGTGGATAACACCTCACCAGACTATACACCACTACAAGGTATCCTGGACTTGCTGCAGGCATGGACTACAGTCAACAAGGTCACCATCAACCTTGATAAGACTGTAGTTATGCATTTCAACACTGCCACCACCCAAGTACAACCACCTTCAATAACTATGGGTGACCATCCTCTCCAGTTAGTACAGTCCACCAAACTCCTAGGTATCACCATCGACCATAAACTCAACTGGAAGGTACATGTGAATAACACGGTCAAGTCAGCCTCGTACCGTCTCTACATGTTAAGACGACTGAGGTCACTTGGGACACCCATGTTGGAGCTTAGTACTATTTATAGCTCCTTCATCCTACCCAAATTGACCTACTGCTCACCGGCCTGGTCATCCTCCATTAATACCACCCAGAAACTCCAACTCGAGAGAGTACAAAAAAGAGCATGTAAAATAATACTGGGTGGCGAGTACACTGGGTACAACAATGCTCTCTCCACCCTCAACATGTTATCCCTCAGTCAGCTCCCCCATCAGACACTACTCTCATTCGGCCAGGGACTACTACAACATCCACGTCACCGACACTTCCTTCCACCTACAATACCTCGTCCACCTCGTGCACTCCGTCACTCCAACATATTACAGCCAATAAGAGCCCGCACTGATAGGTATAAGAACAGTGCCATCCCAGCCATTGTTCACCTACTCAACAACACATAGTCTATACAATATACTGCCTTGTTTCCTTCTATATATTTTATGTTTCTTTCCAGTATTTATATATGTACATCAATTCATCACTGTATATTTTCAGCTTCAGGCTGCCACTCTCATCAATAAAACCGTTTATTATTATTATTTATTATTATTACCATTCATCAACAAAGAACAATATTGGATTAATTCCTTATACGTATAGAGGTATATAATTAATACCTTATTATAGAGGTATATAATTAATACCTTATTATAGAGATATATAATTAATTCAGGTACTTATAATAAAGGATACAAAGTGTTTATCTAGACTGAACCATGAGTCTCTTTTTTTATCCTTCGTTCCCACACTTTCTTTTTCTCTTTAACACTTTTATTTTATTATGTACACTTTTCTCTTTTATCTCCTTTCCACACTTTCTTTTTCTCTTTAACACTTATTTTTATTATGTACACTTTTCGCTTTTATCTTTCCTTCCCACACTTCCTTTTCTCTTACACACTTTTATTATGTATACTTTTCTCTTCTCTATCCTTTCAACACTTCTTTTTCTCCTCTCCCACATGCACTTATTCTTTCTTTTCATATTTTACACTTTTCTCTTCTCCCTTTTCTCTTATACACTTATTATTCTTTCATCATCTTTATTACACTTCTCCCTTCACCCTCCTTCCTTCCTACACTTCCTTTTCTCTTACACACTTTTTATCTATTTTTTCATATTTACACTTCTCTCTTCTCCTTTC
>JAWZYT010000647.1:0-12500 GCA_034508575.1 Petrolisthes manimaculis | reverse complement strand
GGTAATTTTGGGTCACGTTATAGTATTTTTGTTTCACGTTATGGTAATTTTGTGTCACGTTATGGTAATTTTGTGTCACGTTATGGTAATTTTGTGTCACGTTATGATAATTTTGTGTCACGTTATGGTAATTCTGTGTCACGTTATGGTTCTTCTGTGTCACGTTATGGTAATTTTGTGTCACGTTATGGTAATTTTGTATCACGTTATGGTAATTCTGTGTCACGTTATGGTTCTTCTGTGTCACGTTATGGTAATTTTGTGTCACGATATGATCATTTTTCTGTGTTACGTTACGCTCACTTCGTCACGTTACTACGGTCTCCCAGTGTCCCCGTTCTGCTGGTCCCTCTCTTGTCACGTCCGGTCCCATCTGTCACGTTCAGGCTCCATCTGTCATATTATTGCGGTTCTGGCGGTATCATATTACAAGCCCCTTCATCCCCTCGTCAAGATACTCTCCCTCCCTCACCTTATAATCTCCAGGCCTTATACAACCTCATACCACATCCGTACTGAAAAATGTTGGATTCTTCATCATTAATTAAGTTTGTGCTCAGAGTTATACCGGCTTTGGTAAATGGAATCCTTGAACATTTTAACAACTTAATTAAAGGGAACATCAAATTTTTGCTTTCGTATTTACTTTATGTAACTTTAAATGCTAAATGAAGAATAGCAATAACATTACAGTAGCAATAACAATAACTATATACATATATCTTACAGTATTAATAACTAACAATAACGAACAACAGGGAAAGATGGCAATAACAACTAACCCCTTAATTAACTAAGAAGAGCAATAACATTAACAATATCTTACATCAATAATAACAAGCAATAACAATATCTTACATCAATAATAACAAGCAATAACAATATCTTACATTAATAATAACTAACAATAACAAGCAATAGGAAATAGTAGCAATAACAACTCAACCCTCCTTTCTTCCCTTCCAGTCCGTGTGTGTGTGTGTGTGTGGTGTGTGTGTGTGTGTGTATGTGTGTGTGTGACCTGAGCTGACCTGAGGATAAGAGGATAACCACGAGGATGAGATGACGATTATAAGGATGACCATCACCACAGGAACTATTTGATATATATATATATATATATATATATATATATATATATATATATATATATATATATATATATATATATATATATATATATATATATATATATATATTGAGTGACGTATGTGAGGAGATATGATACAATTTAACATATAATATAGTAAGATGCAATAGAATATGATATAATATGGTACAATAGAATATGATATAATATGATACAATAAAATATGATATAATATGATACAGTATAATATGATACAATGAAATATGATAAAAATATAACTCAGCACAACACAACACCATACCTATAAGAGAGGGATGTAACCTTCCTATAATCTAAGTGGCCTATACATGACCAGTACAATTTATCATGACTCGATTTCATACAATATACGAAAATTTCTAACATCATCATCAACAACAACACAAAATTAAGAGGAAAGATCTACCTGGTAACTTCAACAGGAATTAAAGGTATAATACACTTTTGGTACATTGGAGCATCTTGATTCCTCCTAAGTATGCCAAGAAACAGGACTAGATTATCAAAAGCAATGGTGGCCTGTTGCCTGGACTAGTTTGGAGGAATGATTTACTCCAGAATTGACACTACTATACTACTACAACCCCCTTAAGTTTAACACCAGTTTGGATGTCTAATTCTTGAGTACACTCTGGAGATCAATTTTTCTGTCCTGGTTTTAATTTACAACATTTTTATTTATAGGGCTAACTCACAATTTATTATATTTTTATAGATTTTATTTACGATGTTTTATACAGGTTTGGATGTCTAATTCTTGAGTACACTTGAGAAGTCAATATTTCTGTTCTGGTTAATATACAACATTTTTATTTATAGGGGTAACTTACAATTTATCATTATTTATAGCTTTTATTTATGATATTTTTTTTACAGGTGGTAGAATGGTGAGATCACGGGTTGGGGGGTATAATGATGAATGGACGTTGGAATCCCGGCCATTCATCACAGTTTCACAATCGATATATATCAATCTGACCTTGGTGGCGACATAGTAGAATTCACCATATGTGTACTACTACTATACACGTTGAGGGCATCACTAAATTCATTAACTTTACACCAGAAGAAAAAAATAAACTTGTCTCTGTTTCGTCAATTTACTTAACCTTATATACCAAATTTGGAATATATCTACCTTATCTTAAATTATCTTTCCTTACTTTAGTTACCTTACCTTAAGAGATAAATTAATTAATTTATGTGTCTCATAAACCTTTTAGAATTCCAGATAAGAGAAGAGAAAGGGTTTGGACTCATAAGTGATGTAATTTAATTGTTTAAATGGATTATATACATTTGATTGGGTCACCATCGTAAGTCTTACATCAGACAAATGAAAGGAAGGCATTTGATGATGGTTTTAAGGGGAGGGTTTGTGTTGGTAATTCTGGAGCAACTGAATCCTCCAAACTATTCCAAGCAACAATTTATTTTATCTTCGGGTCCTGTTTCCTTGCATATTTTGGAGGAATCGAGGAGCTCCAATTTTCCCCCCAAAAAAGAATTACCACCTTAAGGGAGAAGTATAATATCATGGCGCAGGTTGGTAATGAGTCCAAGCAACAGTCCACCATTATTACTGTTATTATTCTGGTTCTCTGATTCCTATGTACTGTACCCAAAGTATACATAATATTATATCCTCTTAAAATGTACGATTCCAATGTGAAAAGTCTCCCTGATACTTTGGGGTGCTTAGATTCCTTTAAATTATACCAGGCAACAGGAGCAGATGAGTAAAAATAATGGTGGTCTGTTGCCTGTAAATATTTGGAGGAATCAGTTTCTCCAGATCTGCCAACACTGAACAAGTCTTCCCCTTTAATTAAGATAAGTTCATAATATAAATATTTACTAGTCCCAAACGCAAAAAAAAAAAAAAAAAAATGCTTCTAAGAATTATCTAAAGTCTTAAAAATAGTACAACTTCCAGAAACCAGCAGTTATTATTAGCCCGGGACATTATCGTGGCCTTGAAAGCATTTAGGGGGTGCGGGAGTATGGGACAGGCTTGGGGGATTCTGGGGGGTGCGGGAGTAGGGAGATAGGCTTGAGGGGGTTAGGGGGGGGGACGGGAATAGGGGACAGGCATTCTAACCCCCCCCCCCCCCCCCCACAACGAGCCTGTTCCCCTACTCCTGCAATCCCCCAAAACCCCCCAAGCCTGTCCCTCTATTCCCACAGCCCATTAACTATCATCTCATCAGACGTCGCAGCTTCTTAATTCACTATCAGGCTATTGGAAGCAAGCCTGGATACATATTAAGGATAGCGAGTGTATATGTTGGACGAGAAGGTATGTGAATAATATACAATCTATGAATCCATTCCCCTGCAGGTATAGAATGTGTAAATCATTATAAAAGTGTTAACGAGGAAATTATTCATATTAGTCATGACGATAAAGGCACGTATAACAGGTAAAAGAGTGTGTAGTGTATCTGCATAGATGTGTGTATGTGTGTACTGTGTATACATACGTTGAGATGTGTGTATCTGTCTGGGGAGTATGTGTACATGAGCGTATGAGCTTGCGCAGGGCGGTGGGGGAGGATGGCAGCGCGCAAGACCAGCCCCTCAGTGCTCCCCTGGACTTCGGAGAGTGAGTACATGTCGCTCCAGTCCCGCCCTCCAATCATGTTTCCCTTTTCACAAGCTTGTGTTTTCCCTTGATTCGGCTCGAGTAGGGGATAGGCGAAGGGTGTGGAGTGCGGCACAGGAAAGGGAGCGAGAAGAAGGAGGTGACAGCAAGGGAGAGAGCGGTGGAAGAGAGAGAGAGAGAAGAGGTTGTAGAGAAAGAGAGCGATCTGGAAGAAGAGAGAGAGAGAGAGGAAGGTCATACCAAACGCTAGAAAAAATCTACACCAGGCCTTGTAATTATATGGGAAATTATACGCAAACGCCAAAGGCACAGTGAAAAATAACAAAATAATCACAGTGGCATAATAAAATAGAAGTGAAGTGTGGTAGCTAGGTGGTGGGGGAGGTCATGCCTCTGTTTGGATCCAAGAAAGAGACAGCAAAGAAAGCGCCCAAGAAAGATAAAGAAGAAGGGGTCAAAATGCCGTCGGTAGAAGACAAATACGTGATGAAGGACCTATTGGGAACGTGAGTAATCCTTCTATTTCTTTTTCGTACTTTCTTCCGGCCGAGTCTTGTCAAAATTAATCTTGTTGCATACTCCTGTTTTTTGTTTTCGTGCCAGCAGACACGGTTTTGTTTTCAGGTTTTTATCTGTTTTATTGTTCGAAAATGAAAATGCACGCTTAATTTTTTTCAAACTTTAAAATTTTAATTAGAAGTGGGGTAATGAGATGCGGATGGAAGGCACTGTCTGTGGAAGGCACTGTCTGTGGTAGCCTTTCTAGTACGTCAAGTTGAACTGCATAAAACTTTGCAGAAATAAGCAATTGGGATGGTGGAAAGTCAAGGAAACTCATAGAATTAAGTAGCCTACACAATTCTATAAATAATCTACAAAAAGTTTAGGTCCTGAAGTTGTAGTTAGTAGTAAGATGAAGATTTTATATATTTTCAATATCTTTGTTTTGACGCTACTTGTCACTTCTGAAACTTTATTACTTCTTGAATGATGAAATGTATACCGTATGTTTTAACGTTACTTCATGTTGCCTTATGAATGCTTATTAGGTTTACATGAGTATATATTAAAAACTCCTGCATACATCATAGCTTTGTATATGCCATGATAATAAATAATATTTAGGAAGAATAATTCTGACTGCTTGGCTTACATCTGCGCAGTACGGTACTACCTTCGTGATTGAATGTTTTCAGAACAAATATTCGACTGAGAGACAAGTGTGTGAGTTACCTACACGAAAACAGGGAGGGAAAACGAGAAAGTTTATGACGTATGTAAATTTTATTAGCCTACATGTCAAGTTAAAGGGCATGGTTCATATTATGTCATACCAATCAATGTAAAGAAAGAAGTATTGGTACCGGTATTTAAAACTTGTAGGCTTCCAGAAATTCCTTTGCATTACTACTTTTTTCTCTAGGCATAACCTTGAGAATGAATCTAGGACTCCAATGCAAAGGAAATTAATGACTAAATTGATTGTCAAGCTCTATGGATAGAGAAAAGTAGTGGAAGCAGGCGATAATATGTGCACAAGTGTACTGTACATACATGAATATAACTTTTTGAAGAAACATTTATAATGATATTGTGTTGTCGGTGTTTATGATCTAGAATGTAATGTAATATGTTTCTCGTGAGGTGAATTATGTAATGTTTGGCGTAAGTATTACATGTCGGTACCTTTAATGGTTCTCACCGGTAAGAAAGATCGTATCGTAGGTTAAAGAAAATGCAAATGTAAACAGCTGTTGTTAGGAAGATGAGGGGATGGCAAGGATGGATAACCATCATTTAGTTGCTTGGTAATAAGTTGATGAGGTGATAAAAATAAAATAAGGATGCTGTCTCCATGGTATTTGTTTGATAGTGTGTTAGATACGAGTGTATACCTGTGGAATGCAAGGTCGTTTAAGTTAATTATGTGGCATTATCTGGTGATAAGTATGTAGTTAATATAACAGTATCGGTATTTTTTAAAGATAAATCTTGACTGAAGATTTTTGGAGCGCAAATTTTATGTATTTTATTGCACGCATCAAATCTTTGCTTCATCTTATTATTTTATTTTTAATGTCTCTATATAATAAGTATAATTTTAGTACCTTTTTCCTCGTAACAATATGACACGGCGTAGCTTACCTGGCTAAGCATCTAAATGGGGATAATGGGGATAGTAATAATTTATAATTGCCACAACCATTTGACTCCTGTTGCTTACATCATTTATTTAGCATATCGTAGGAGTACAACATTCTTCTTCCTACACTATGGTGAGGGCTACAACCATAAAATCCTTTCACACGCTGGTTTATGGTGGGTTGGGAATTATGGGCTCTTATCAGCATGTAAATCACCCTTTGTGGCCAACTGTGGCACGACAACGAGAATTCCTGCTAAGATCACCTTACTACTTCCATCTGCTTCCCCAGCGGGGTTTCCTGTACCGTACTCAAGTTACCAGATTCGAACCCTAATTAGGGAACTACTTCTGGATTCTGTATCACAGGTACACGTACTGTACAACTTGGAGCTTTTAGTTTTACAGTTTGTAGCAGGGACATATCTTTTGTTCTTGTATTATTCTTTGGTCTACGCCTCTACGGTATGGCCGAGATAATCATCATTTTCATTAATGGTTCTGAAACTATTCCCAGGTCAATTAGATAATCCTAAAAACAACCTTTTGTTTTTTTAGAATAAAAATGCCAAACAATAAAAAGTCTTAAAAGATGGTTAAAACTTCCTGTACAGTAATGTAATGACTCCATTTTTCTTGTTGTGAATCACACTCTACTGTACATAAATCTGGATTCTCCAACTGTTTGGCCGAGTCAGATTAAGACAGGGATATTTCAGTCACAGTTTGATCAGCGTAGGCATAATTCATAGGCTTATTCCCTTTTCCCACCCCTCACGCACATTGAACCTACCGGAGTATATAGCCTATATGAGGCTCAGTCATTGAGTATAGCCAATACATAAAGTTGTTCTTTGTGCTGTGGTTTTCAAAATACACTGTACGAACTTACTGTATGTAACTTATATTTTTAAAACCTTGTTTAGTATATCGTCTTTTCATTGTGCGATATTCATTTGATTATCGTTTATCTGTCATGAGCGTGGATATTGCCTCAACATTGACCCAGCAGTCACGTGTTTACCTTTTCAAGACTCTATGCAGCTTTAAGCTTTATTCCAATTGCCATCACGAACCGCTAATTTAGTAACCCGCCAGTCCACTTAGCCCTCTTATTACTCACCTATCCACTTAGCCTACTCATTACCTCGCCGTCAGAATAACCTTCCCACTTAACAACCTGTTTAGGCTCTTATCTCTACCCGCCTTCTTACTTGATGACCAATGTACAGTACGCACGGTGCCTACTTAACTACTTACCTACCTATCTTGCTTACCCTCAGGTGATGGCGTAACCCTTCCTTCCTTCCTTCCTTCCTTCCTCGGGTTGTCTATCGGACTTTTCTCTGTTTTTTTTAGCAGTATAGGCTTACACCTCACAATCGTACAAATCTTACCATACCATACTTAGGTCTACTTACCTATTCGTTTATGGAGCAGATACGACCAGTTGAATGTCAAACAGCCACTAATAGTATGAATCTTCAAGCCATGCGAACAGAGACATTTACGTATATTATCGTCTTGCACGGGTTTGTATGGTGCAGCTGCAAATGTTAAGACAATTAGGTTTTATTTTGTCGTCTATAATATATTCTGTGAGGGAAGGCAATTAGGCTATGGCACCGAACTGACCTATCATTATCGTAACTCTTTGGATTCACACTTTTCGGAATGAGAAGACCGATCGTGGTAGGTGGGCAAGGCGGTGGGAAGAGAAGAGGACTTAGAGGAGAGGACTGTACACTTTACCGTGGCTAAGACTTACCACTTACCTTGCTTCTTATCTGGTTCTATATTTACCTCCATTCTTGCCTACCAATTAGTCTAGAATAAATTTGCTTACCCTCCTAATAATTACCATGTACCAAACTTGTGTTATTCCCTCCTCGCTTCAGTTTCTTCTCTTTGTCGGTTCTCCAGTTCTCCTATAACCTGTTTCTTGTTCTTCTACATGTTCTTTCTCTACTCCCTCCCACCCTGCATCCAACATTTTCTCTTTATCTTATTTTCCCCCTTCAATAATCATCTCTCTAACACACACACATATTTTGGTGCCATCTTCCTCGCTCTGACCTTCTTTTCCTCACTTTTCCCTTCTCTCCCATCCAGTACAGGAATGTTCGTAGTGAGTGTAGACTACCGGTACTGCAATGGGACGGGAATAGGCCTAACCATGAATGGATTGAGTGTAGCCTATCTAGTGATGTACCGTAAGAAAAAAAGGTACCGGTACCCAATTTCTAGCTAGTCTTTTTTTTTTTTTTTTTTTTTTTATAATACCGTATGTTCAGTTTCGGGCAGATGACATAAAAACGACCAGAGCTGAGAATGATGGTGGTTCCCCTTCCCCATTTACTGTACTGTAATGTATTGCAGGATTTATAGAGTCTATGAATCCTGCTGTATTGTATGTATATATTTGGAATTGTATGGTACTGTAAGTTGCCCCCTCAGTGTAATTTGGGTGTATAATTATGTATACTGTATGTTTTTGGGAGTGTATGTTTTATTAGAGTGATACAGAATTATTAATATACATCTGTCTAGTTTTATTTCCTATATACTATGTTTTGGGAGTGTTTGTTGCTTTAGAGTGCTACAGAATTATATATATAACATCTGTCTAGTTGATGTATAAGAAGACCAGTAGGAGTAAAGAGGTGGTCAAGTCAATCCCAGACCCTCCACACATGCCAGACCTCACACATTGCCTACACCTTTCCTTCTTGAATCTCAAATCCGACCTGGCGCTTACACATACAAAACACGTGTAAACATTCCGTACACGACAACACCTACACACACATACACACACCCATTCAACCGCACTAGGCCACCATGGGATTTCAAATTTCGGTGACCGGGTACGAATCGGTTTAGATAAGCGAGGCGACACCAACAGACTCGCACGCTAGGCTAGGCACCCCCTCCTCAACCCCCACCTCCCACACCACAGGTCCACACCCCAACCCAGTCTGGCCTTGGTGGGGTAATTAATCACTTAGCGTACATAATCACAGCTTAACACGCCCACTGACACTTCCACTCTCTCACACATCTCCACTCTACTCACTCTCCACTTACCAGCAGTCCTACTCCACCGCTAGACTAGCCTATACCAACTAGCCTAACCAAATAATCTCTCTAAGCACACACACTTTCACAGCTTGACTCCCCCCTCTCTATCTCTATCTCTTACATAATGTCATTTTTCTTCTTAACTTCCGAAATCCCTCCTTTCTCCTTACGGTTACCCTGCATCCCTCTTGCCCTCCTCTCCTTTCCCTCCTTTCCTCTCCTCTCTCCTCCTCTCCTTTCCTCTCCCTCTCCTCTCCTCTCTCCCTCCTTTCCTTTCCTTTCCTCTCCTCTCCTTTCCTTTGCCTTGGTAATCTAGTGGTGGACTGCAACTGGAGCAGACTTTTTAATAGCCTCATTCCTCGTGGCCTCACATCTCGTCTAAAACCACCACTCATTTGACCTCATGCATATTTAGGTGGGCGAGTATTAACACACACACACACACACACACATCGGTTGCTACTATCACTAAGCGATCTCTCCTCCTCTCTCTCTGGACACACGCACACAGAGGTCAGGGAGAGGAAGGGGAGATGGGAAGTCAAACATGTTAGTTGGTAGGTAGCCTGTGTGCAGAGAGAGAGAGAGAGAGAGAGAGAGAGAGAGAGAGAGAGAGAGAGAGAGGTATATCTTGTATGTGTGGCAAGTGACAGATGTGGCAATGAACCTATGATTCGTGTGGGTGTTTATATTCCAGCGTGTGTATAAAAATGTGTGTGTGCCATATTTACAAATATATAGGACTACAGTACAGTGTGTGTGTGTGTGTGTGTGTGTGTGTGTGTGTGTGTAGACCATGCTATCTGAGGGGTGTGTGATACTAAGTCAGGTGTGTAGGAACATATGTGATAGAAATATCATATGAAGTCGTAAATGTTGAGTCCTTAAATAACTTGAACACACTTGCTCCAGTTTAACAAGTGTGATTTGAGACGTGTGTGTGTGTGTGTGTGTGTGTGTGTCCTGCTAGACATGTTTAGTCGTTATTGCTTACATTATTATTATTATTATTATTACAGGTATTTTTATTAATATTAATATTATTGAATTAGGCAATGGAATCAATACAATTTCCTCAGGTTAGGAGAAATGCACAATAGAAAGGACGTGTGTTCCAAAATTATAAAAAAGACTGAAATGTAAACAAATACTCCAGCCCCAAGCAGACAGAGCCGTAGATAGAGGATATCTCTATCTACGTCTCTGCAAGCAGAGCGATTACCCTGACCTCTGGTGGTCGTGGGCTTCAACTTATCACCCACCATCACAACACTCGATTGTTTTCTCAGCAGAGGGTCGTCGACAGTCGCAGATGTGGCACCGACGGCAGTACTTTTGTGATGTTATGATAGAGACGTAGAGATGATGTTGTGAGACTGAGAAGGTTTGATTGTTCTTTGTAAATAGCCTAGCTTATCATCAACCAAATCTTGTTGAAGATATTCTGTATATTTTTGTTTATTATTGGTTAGCAGGGATATCACAGTGAACGAGATCAGTACTGCGCAATGCCATATCTACGATTCTAAATAATCAAAATAGAGAGAGAGAGAGAGAGAGAGAGAGAGAGAGAGAGAGAGAGAGAGAGAGAGAGAGAGAGAGAGAGAGAGAGAGAGAGAGAGAGAATAGGCCTAGCTACATTAGGTTACTGCACTGTGGAAGAGTTAGCATCCACAACTGTACATAACATAGCTACCGTACCTTACCTTCCTCTGCAGGGGTCAAAGGTCAAGCTCAATAAGTCAGGGGTGGGTGATGCATAGGTCATGAGGCAAACGGGACGTAGGTTGAACAGGGAGGAAAAGGTCAGATGTCAAGGTCACTTATATTTCTTCCATATAGGCCAGACACGGTTCTCGGGATTGGTAGACGATCGAATATGATGCATTTCTTATATTATGGTTTCACATTTCGACGTGTGGTGTGTGTGTGTAAAAAATAAAATAAAAATAAAACATGAGTTGGTCGGAGAGAGAGAGAGAGAGAGAGAGAGAGGAAAGAGAGAGAGAGAGAGAGAGAGAGAGAGAGAGAGAGAGAGAGAGAGAGAGAGAGAGAGAGAGAGAGAGACAGGAAAAACAACACGAGCCAATAAGAGGCACTAGGGAACTGAATTAAGGGTTAGGCTATATTTAGGAGACACTTTTGTTGTTGATCCTTCATACCAGTGTAGGCTACAAAACAAATCACATTCCCATTTACGGAGGGAGTCTTCTTGTTAATGAATCATTACTGGCCCTGTGATCGTGTATAAAAACTGGAGGCTTCTGATTCCTCCTGACCATGTCACGAAACAAGCTCCTTCCATATAGCTTAAGGTCCTTCAAACATTACCACGAAACATTACCTACATTAAATGAGCCTGTTTCGTGACATAGTCAGGAGGAATCAAAAGCCACCAGGTCTCCTACACAATCACAGTCCCTCAAGGAGGCAGGTTCAAGGTCGTGGTAGTAAGGACAAGGTCAATACTGTAAATACACTCGAGGATTAAAGTTATCTCCTCTGCCACCAGAGGTCGGTGAAATCGCTTGACTTGTGGTAAAGTATGAATAATAGGCCTATAATTATAATAGACTTAGTTTTCATCATCTGTGGATATTAAATTTTCATCATCTATAGATAATATATAGCTTTCATCTATGGATAATACTGTATATAGCTTTTATATGGATATTATTTAGTTTTCATCATTTATGGATACTACATAGCTTTTACCATTTATGGATAGTAGGTACTGTATATTGTTTTCACCATCAACGGTATGAATAATTAATATTATATTGTTATCATCATCTATGGATATTAATTATGTATTGTCATCATCATCTATATATTGTCATCATCATCATCAAGTATAATGATTCCAGGTATTATATCCAACAAGATAATTGCAGTAATGGTGTGTATTGTACTGTATAACATCAGTTTCATTTTCTTTGGCCTAAGGGCTGTTGGATAAAGGTCAAGAATATAAGGAGAGTTGTAGACTTAATTTTTTGTTATATATATTCCCTTAGGCCTGTACTGTATATACCTACTACGTTATACCATAAAGTAAATAAGTCTTGCCTGAAGAAAGATATACACCTGCTTATTATAAATACTAGGTTGACTCAGCTCGTGTAATATTCCATCAGGTTATATTAATCAAAGCAGACATGGCTAGGAAATTTGTCATAGATCTTGAAGGTACTGTAGCCTATTTATTTAAACTTCTATTTTCTTGGCTTTGTGGGCATGTAAATGGTTTAATAAATTTAGGTTCGTTCTCTTCGTTCGGTCCTCATCTCCCTCTCTTCTATGTAGCCTATTAGTATCTTTCCTCTCATTATTATTATTATTATTATTATTATATTCGCCTTTTGAGTAATGATTTTCACCCCCTATAGTTTGCCTTCCCACTCCCCCCCCCTTCCTCTCTCTCTCTCTCTCTCTCTCTCTCTCTTGCCGGTAGAGTGAATGATCTTAACATCAGACTTCACTCAGCCCCTTTATGTGACCTTTAAAATGTCGTCATGTGTATAGGTGACTCAAGGCTATAT
>JAWZYT010000646.1:42500-72500 GCA_034508575.1 Petrolisthes manimaculis | reverse complement strand
CTGTATTGCCAGACACGACAAATAGGCTTCCAGTTTCTTTCTCCCTCAACCCCACCCTTCACTTACTCCCCCTTCTCTCCCCTCCTTCCCTTACTCTTCCCTCCCTTCACTTACGCCCCCTTCTCTCCCTCCCTCCCTTCCCCCCTCCCTTCCTCCCTAACTTCCCCCCTCCCTTCCTCCCTAACTTCCCCCCTCCCTCCACTTCCTTACCTTCCTTCCTTCCCCCCTTACCCTCACTCCTCCCTTCCCTCCCCCCACTTGCTTCCCTCCCTCCCCCCACTTCCTTACCTCTCTCTCCCCCCACTCCCCTCACCACTCCCCTCACCACTCCCACCCTCTCTCCCCTCTCTCCCTGTGACCACCCACGTCGCTGCCTCACTCCCTCCTCTTTATCTCTCTTTCTTTCCCTACTCTTGTTTCTTTCCTCTCCCCTTCTCTCTCTCTTTATCTCATGTTCTTCTATCTCCTTTCTGTCTATATGTATGCATCATTATTTTCTGTTCTTCCTCCTCCTTCTATTTCCTCCTTCTTTTCCTCCTCAATTTCATCCTTTTCTTCGTCCTCTTCCTCAATTTTTTCCTCTTCTTCGTCCTCCACCTCAATTTCCTCCTTTTCTTCCTCCTCCTCATTTTCTTCCTTTTCTTCCTCCACCTCAATTTCCTCATTTTCTTCCTTTTCTTCCTCCTCCTCATTTTCTTCCTTTTCTTCTTCTTCTTCCTCCTCCTTGACCCTGAATGACCTGGACCACGTGTGGGGTCAGGGGGGGGGACGACTTGGATTGAGAGGAATGGTGACTTGTGACCTCTCTCTCTCTCTCTCTCTCTCTTTCTTTTTCTCTCTCTCTTTTCCCTCTTGTTTTCTCTCTCTCTATTTCTCTATTTCTAATTTTCTCTCTCTCTATTTCTCTCTCTCTTTTCTCTCTCTCTTTTCTCTCTCTCTTTTCTCTCTCTCTTTTCTCTCTCTCTTTTCTCTCTCTCTTTTCTCTCTCTTTTCTCTCTCTCTTTTCTCTCTTTCTCTATTTCTAATTTTCTCTTTTTTTCTCTTTCTCTTTCTCTTTTTTCTCTTTCTCTTTCTCTTTTTTTCTCTCTTTTTATATTTTTCCAACTACTGTATACCTCTCTCTCTCTCTTCATCAACCCTCCTACCCCTCACTACCCCCGCTCCCTCCCCCCTATCGAGAGTTTGACCCCACCTGACCTCTCATGACCTTTGACCCCTGCCAGGATTTATGTGGGCTAGGGTCAATCGGGTGTCCCTTTGATGTGCCGCCCCCGGGGGTTTGTAGGGTGGGTGGGGGGGGAAGGGTTTGGGGAGGAGGGGCTGGGGGGGGGGAGGGTTTGGGTAGGAGGGGCTGGGACTGGGGGAAGGAGTTTGTTTCGAGGCATAGTCAGGAGGAATCAGAAGCCTCCAATTTGTATACACGATCACATACATACATACATACATACATACATACATACATACATACATACATACATACAGTCGCGGTCAATAATAATCATCCACATATAAATTATGGGCATCTCAAACATTTTACTGTCTGATGTTTTCACGTTCACATATGATGTTATTGTTTTAAGTAGTGTGTAGCTGCTTGTAGTAAATTAAAAGATGGTAGTTAACCTATTTATTGGAAAGTTTATCAGCTAAGGAACAGAAGGAAGCTGTCAAACTCTTACATGAGTTACCCCTATATGGATGATTATATTTGACCACGACTGTACATACATACATACATACATACATACACACAAGATAGATTTAAGGGTTGGCAGCTAAGGGTTAAGAAGTATATAAGTAAAGGTGGTCAGTGAGGGAGGTAACGAGTGATGTGACCTGACCTGACCTGACCTGACCTGACCTACACCTAGCACGTGACCATGCATTATATGACATACATACATACATACATACATACATACATACATACATATATACATACATACATACATACATATATACATACATACATACATACATACATACATACATACATACATACATACATACATACATACATACATACATATATATATATATACATACATATATATATACATACATACATACATACATACATACATACATACATACATACATACATATATACATACATACATACATACATACATACATACTGTGTGTGTGTGTGTGTAATTGAGAGTGTGTGTACCTGAGTGTGTGAGTATGTGGGTACCTGAGAGAGAGAGAGAGTGTGTGTGTGTGTGTGTGTGTGTGTGCTGAGGGTGTAGTCACGGGTGTTAGGGGTGGTGTTCGCGAGGGTGTGATGTGTGTGGTATCAGAGTGGGGGGAGGGGGAGTTTACAAATGAAGGGGCGGGAGGTCAAGTGAGAGAGAGAGAGAGAGAGAGAGAGAGAGAGAGAGAGAGAGAGAGAGAGTTACAAGGAGTTACAAGGACAAGTAGCACCTCAAAAGGTCTTACGACCCATACCAAGGAGGTACCGTAGGTGTAGTAGTAGTTGCTAACTAATAGTGAGAGATAAAGTATAGTAAAGAGAAGGCTCTCCCCACCCACCTCTCCCACCCGCATTGCGGGTATGGAAATGGAAATGTACCTAACCCGGGGGAAAAAAGGCCGGGCTAGGAAATTTGTGTATAGGAAAGGAGGAAACAATCCCTATAACTCTACCAGGCTTGGCAGAACTTTGTCTAACTGTTTCTTGAACTGTTCTATCGATGAAC
This sequence comes from Petrolisthes manimaculis, assembly GCA_034508575.1. NCBI lineage: Eukaryota > Metazoa > Arthropoda > Malacostraca > Decapoda > Porcellanidae > Petrolisthes > Petrolisthes manimaculis. The sequence continues at coordinate 69,798 of JAWZYT010000646.1, read as the reverse complement.
TATCAACTACCTCTGCTGGTAGCTGATTCCAGACATTGCAGATTTTATATGTGAAGAAATTACCTAACGTATTATGGCGGAAGCGTTTCAAGTCTAGTTTCCATCCATGGTTTCTAGTTGCATTAGTGTTTAAGCTAAACAGACACTGATAATCAATGTTTTCATATCCACGAAGGATTTTGAAAACTTCAATTAGTTGACCTCTCAAGCGTCTGGTCTCTAATGAGAAGAGACCTAGTGCCTGCAGCCTTCTCTGATAGCCCATGTGTTTAATTGATGGGATCAGTTTGGTGGCCCTAGCCTGGACTCTCTCAAGCCTCGCAATGTCTTTCTTGAGAGTCGGCGACCAGAACTGCACAGCATATTCCAGATGTGGCCGAACCAAAGAATTGTACAGAGTGAGGACTATCTCTTTATTTCTAAATCTAAATTGCCTCTTTATATAACCAAGAAGCCTCTGGGCTTTCTTCTCTACTGCGAGGCACTGCTTGGAGAATTTGAGGTCACTGCTGATCAGTACACCTAAGTCTTTCTCCAAGTCAGTACTACTAATTTCACTTCCCAACAGAGAGTAACTGGCTCTCTGGTTGGCTGGGCCTATGTGCATCACTTTACACTTGTCCAAATTGAATGGCATCTGCCATCGTTCAGACCACTTTCCTACTTTCTCTAGGTCTTTATGTAATTGTTCTACCTTTTCAAATGATGAAGCATTACACCCTAACTTGGTGTCATCAGCAAATTTTGCAATTCGACTGACAATGCCCACATCTATATCATTAATGTAGATTATAAAGAGTAGTGGACCTAGAACTGAACCTTGAGGAACCCCACTTGTGACTGATGCCCAACTTGAGGCTTCCCCATTGATTACTACTCTTTGGCGCCGGTCAGTTAGCCAATTCTCAATCCATTTAGCAAGCATGCCCCTTATTCCCAGTGCACGGGTTTTTGCCATCAACCTCTGATGAGGTACTTTATCAAAGGCTTTCTGAAAGTCCAGATAAAGGATGTCTATTGCCCGGCACTGGTCATACTCAGAAAGCATACCGTGGAAAAATTCAATCAAGTTGGTCAAACATGAACGCCGACGCCTAAAGCCATGCTGTGAATCATACAATAAATTATATGATTCAAGATGATCTACTATTCTATCTGCAACTATACCCTCCAATACCTTTCCTACTACAGATGTAAGGCTGATTGGACGGTAGTTTCCAGGAAGATGGCGATCTCCCTTTTTAAATATGGGAGTCACATTTGCTTCCTTCCAGTCAGATGGGACCTCTCCTGTTTCAAGTGATATATTGAAGATAGCAGCCAGCCAGAGAGAGAGGATACTAATGCGAAATGAGGAGAGAGAGAGAGATTTTGATTAATTTAGAGAGAGAGAGAGAGAGAGAGAGAGATTTTGATTAATTTAGAGAGAGAGAGAGAGAGAGAGAGAGAGAGAGAGAGAGAGAGAGAGAGAGAGAGAGAGTACCATTTGATAAGGCTATATGTAATTATGTGAAGTTTAAGTAGAATATAAAAGTTAAAATATTTAAATAAATCAATAAATCATAAATAAATAAATAAATCATGGTGAAATAATTATATAAGAAATGAAGGTTATAATCAAATTAGGAAAAAAAATGAAAGAATAAATATAATTAAAATAATTATGTGGTCAATATTGTTATTTTTTTTAAGTTACCCTTAATAAATAAAATAATAATATGCATAGTGTTACGTTCTCTTACATACTACACTATACTATTCTCTATCTCTCTCTGCCATTTTTGAAGTATGACTAAAATAGTTTGATAAATTTATAGTTTTTGTTTTTTTTATTTGATTTTTCATTTATTCTCATAATATATATAAGTTATTCGTTTTTCTCAACCTCACATTTATACATCCATTTCACACACACATTTACAAACACACACACAATACACATATATATATATATATATATAATATTATATATGCAAAACAACCACTGGAGAAAGGAAACAGGAACAGTGAGTACTTTCGTTTAATACATCTTCAGACAGAGTCTGTCTGAAGATGTATTAAACCAAAGTACTCACTGTTCCTGTTTCCTTTCTCCAGTGGTTGTTTTGCATCTATTTGCTTCATGGTGTATTTGAAGTTACTGCATATATATATATATTAAATAAATTATTTGTATATTTTTTTTTATCAATTGATTATTATTGTTTTTTTTAATAATTATTACTATTTTTTTTAAATAATTATTTTTCATTTATTAATTATTTTATTAGATTTATTTATTTTTTTTTTCGTCGCCGCTGCCGCACCGCCGTCACCGCGCCGCCCCGACGCCCCGCCGCCGCCCCGCTGCCAAGCCGGCGTCCCGCCGCCGCCGCCACGCCGCCGCCACACCGCCGCCACACCGCCGCCGCCGCCGCTGCTGCCGCTGCTGCCGTCGTCGTCGACATTTATTTATATATTCATTTATTTATTTATTATAATTAGTTTTTTTTAAATAAATTATTTGTATATTTTTTTCATCAATTAATTAAAAAAAATTAATAATATTTTTTTTTTTTATTAATTATTTTTTAATTATTAATTATTTGATTTGATTTATTATTTTTTTTCGTCGCTGCCGCCGCCCCACCGCCGCCGCCTCGTCGCCGCCCCGCCGCCCCAGCAGCCCCCGCAGTCCCGCCGCCGTCCCGCCGCCGCTCCTGCCGTCGTCGTCGACATTTATTTAAATATTTATTTATTTATTTATTATAATTAGTTTTTTTTTAAATAAATTATTTGTATATTTTTTTTATCAATTAATTATTATATAAAAAAAAATTTATATAATTTTTTTTTATATAAAATTATTTTTATATAAAAAAAAATTATATAACAATTTTTTTATATAACAATTTTTTTTATATTTTTTTTTTATATAACAATTTTTTTATATAACAATTTTTTTATATAACAATTTTTTTATATAACAATTTTTTTATATAACAATTTTTTATATATAACAATTTTTTATATAACAATTTTTTATATAAAATTTTTTTATATAAAAATTTTTTATATAATTTTTTTAAATAATTTTTTTATGTAATTTTTTTATGTAATTTTTTTTATATATACTTTTGTTTTTATATAATTTTTTTTTATATAATTTTTTTTTATATAATTTTTTTTTATATATTTTTTTTTTATATAACATTTTTTTTATATAACATTTTTTTTATATAACATTTTTTTATATAAATTTTTTATATAATTTTTTTTTATATAAAATTCTTTTTATAAAAAAAAAAAAAAAAAAAATTATATAATTTTTTTTTATATAAAATTTTTTTTATATAATTTTTTTTTTATATAAACATTTTTTTTTGCCTGCGGCGCTGCTCGCTTCGCTCACCCCGCCCCCACCCCTTACCTACCACCCACATCTTGCCTACCTACCTCTCTGCCAAATATAAAGGGCAATGTCTCTTGTATCTCTGGGGAGTAGTGAAAATGCCACATTTTATAGTAAAATCGTTAAAAATTGTATAAATTTGCATAAATTAGCGTTTTTGAACTTTTGAAAGTTGCAATTTTTAATATACATTGATATATATTTTTTGATATATATTGAGTTTACACACACATGCAAAATACTTGGCATAATATACAACACATCCATGACATTCAAATAACATATCATGGCCATCAAAAACAAATGCATGCAAAAATGTAAATCCCTCAGATCACTTGCCAGCTCAATATTTGGACACAACAAAGAAACCACAACTACAATATGCAAACAATTACTATATTCGATTAATGATGGATTATGCAAGTCCTGCCTCAGCCTCAAACCTCACTGAGACTATCAACACCCTTCACACCCATACAGAATAGAGCCCTAACGTTAAAGATAATGACAGACTGCACTGCTACCACACCTACAAACCACCAACCTTACTGAGACTCATCTCCAACACCCTTCACACCCATGCAGAATAGAGCCCTAAAGATAATCACAGGCTGCACACCATAAAACCAAAATTAAGGATCATCTTGACACAAACACTTTAGTCCATGAGCTGAGCCTGGAACTTCTGAGAGTATCAAAAAGGTGAATAAATATTATGTGCACTTTCAGCAAGGTGGATGTCTGAAGTGTTGCGAAATTTGTAATCGTGATGTATCGTAAATTTTTCACCGAAAATCGAGAATAAAGTAATAAAAATCGCAAGTCTTCAACTAAAGATCATATCAAGAGACTTCTAGTTGGTCTCATCTTATTCGTTTCTTAATTCTGCATCTTTTGGTGTATAATACATGCAACTTAGGACACAAATTTGCTTCATAATATGAGAAAAGTGAAGGAAAAGTAGACCAATTTGTAGTATTTTCTTACGACTTTGTTTACAAACTTTCTTTTGTTTCTGCCCAATCCATATCTGGACGACGAGAACACAGATTCTATGTATTTGGTCAGTTCTCGTCACTGAAACCAAGCGCTCCAAAGACGGTCTTGGTACCCCAATCCTCCGCTTGGACGACCAGATGACGTCTTATATTGTATCACCTTAATCTCCTTGCCTATATAAAATTATATAATGAGGTTGGAATATTTTTATCACGTGACAATGGATCTCCCTCCTTTTTTTTTCCCCTCTTGATTGTGTGTGTGTGTGTGTGTGTGTGTGTATGTGTACTTGGAGATTGTCAAGTGTGTGTGTGTGTGTGTGTGAGTTCTTTCACTTTGGACATGATAGGTTTGTTTGTGTGTGTATGTTTACTTAGGTACTGCCAAATATGTGTGTGTTTGTGTGTATTCACCTGAAAATCGTCATAAAAATCATTAAAATACCCTAATGTGATGACCGTAAGTTATATACAAACACTAACATTATCCTACCAACACCAAATTGTCGATATTGTACTGTTAAACAATCAAGTAATGAACAATAACAACAAATAACGGTATAAATAACCATTTTAGAAGCAATAAATCATTGCATGATATGTTAGCAACTAGCAGTGCCTGATAGAGAAGCATCTGCCCCTGTGGCCCAATGGATAAGGCATTGGCCTCCTAAGCCAAGGATTGTGGGTTCGAGTCCCACCAGGGGTTGGAAACATTTTAATAACATTATTATTTTTTGGACACGCATTTTTTGCCTTAACAATCACTCTATTTGTGTGTGTGTGTGTGTTTCCAGTGTTGTGGGTACCTAACGCGAATTTTCTTTTAGGGACATACAGTAGTGTTTTGTGTGTTGTATTGATTCCTGGTTGGGGAGAGTTGGCAGATGTCGCTTTCTGAGTGTGTGTGTGTGTGTCTTTCTTCCCTTCCCAGTCATCTCTTATAATATTATATTAGTGTATACAAAATATCCTTATAGAAGCCAACTGAGATTTTTGTACTGTGTTTGTGTGTGTGTGTGAGTGTGTGTGTGTGTTTGTGAGTGTGTGTATTTGTGAGTGTGTGTGTGTGTGTTGTGTATCTTTTGAGTATTTCCTGAATTTCCTTAATATTTTTCTAATTTATTAAAACCTTAATTCTCTAAAACTCAATTACACGTCGAAAATTACTTACTCTACCATAATTTAATAAAACAAATAAACCAACTTGAATGACTTAGATACAACAATATATTTTAAAAAATACGTACAGTTAAACACAATAGTAGTAGTAGTAGTAATAGTAGTAGTAGTTTTAATTTTGTTATTATTATTGTTATTATTATTGTTATTATTATTGTTATTATTATTATTGTTATTATTATTATTGTTATTATTATTGTTATTATTATTGTTGTTATTATTATTGTTGTTATTATTGTTATTATTATTGTTGTTATTATTATTGTTGTTATTATTATTGTTATCATTATTATTGTTGTTGTCATTTGGTTACTGAAGCCACCGTACGCGAAAAACATAAACAAAGCAAGATAAACACACATACATACAAACACACACACATACAAACACACACACATACAAACACACACACACACACACTAACAAACAAGAATTCAGTGAAATATATATTATGTTACGACAATGATTTAAGTTGTTTGGTTACTGCGTGGTTTATTTACAACATTATAAACACAACAAACCAATAATTCAGCACAATATAAAAACAATAATAATAAAAAAAAAACATTAATTCACTACAATATAAAGAAAATAAACACACAAACACAACATTAATTCAGCACAATACAAACTAAATATAAACACACACACACACACACACAAAATTATTTCAGTACAATACAAACAATATAAACAAAAACACACACAACATTAATTCAGCACAATACAAACTATAAAAAAACACACACAACAATAATTCAGCCCAATATAAACAAGATAAAAAAAACACACGCACACACAGCGATAATTCCTCGGTACTCTATAAACAATAAAAACACACAAACACACACAACAGTACCTTAACCAAATACTGTGAGCACAATACAAGATGTTTGGTTACTGAAGGCAGCGTACGCGTGTCACCGTAGTCGCCCCTGTGGCCTAATGGATAAGGCATTGGCCTCCTAAGCCAGGGATTGGGGGTTCGAGTCCCCCCAGGGGTTGATGTGTTTTATCATCATTCATTTTTTATTTTTATTTCCCGGTGAATGTTGTCGTGAGGTAATGCTGAGATACAGAAAACAATATTATATCGTATTTTGAAACCGTAGGTCGAGATTTAAATGGCTCGGTGGATGGCATTTGTTTACAGGGAATATTCGAATTTCTATGCATCATTTCTTTCTTTCGTTCGTTCCCCGTCCTTCATCATTTATATTTCAAGTCAGATATACTCCGTTGTGGTGTATGTGTGTCTCCCAGATCTGTGGAGTAAGGTTGGAGGACGGAGGAACACTTTATAATTGACCAAGGGACGAGAGAAACAAAATTACAGTCATCTTCCTGTTAAAATTGGAGAGTTTTACTAAATTCCTCCAAACTATGCCATGAAACAAGATACAGTCCCCAGCATAAGTTAGCTTCATATCCACCTGTGTATGTATTACTTATAGTGAGGTTGTAATACCATTTTAATGTAGAGATGAGATATAATTTTATAGTCTTCATATGATAAATTACATATGTTGTTAAAATACGAATTGGTTCATGAAGAATGCAACTTTCTGGTACCGCTAAACTAAAAAAAAAAAAAAAAGATCACATCAATAGAGTATTTTCTTTTCAGAATTATTAATAAAGCATGCATTTGACAAATTTTCGGGCAAAAAATTCCGGACACCCCGTATATGAAACAGGATAAGCGTTGTAATGGGTTCACTTTAGTATGTCAAATGATTCGAAACTTCAACAAGACCTGGATACAAATTTTGGATTGCGAGTGTACAACAGAAAACGAATTAATATAAAAAAAAATAACTCAGAAATAATAGGGAATGAAAAATCGTTGGTTTGGTATTTTATATTATTATTATTATTATGGTTTTCTTTCAGACAAATGTTTAAAAAGTTATATTTTCCGTGGAAGTGACGGGGAAAAAATTAATTAAAAGAACATATTTTCCTTTCAATTTGACCGTGAAGGAACCCCCATTGTCCCGACTCCCTACCTCCCCTCCTTCTCTTCCACACCCCTCCCTCGCATTCCTCCCTCCCTCCCTCTCACAAACCTGCTCTCACCTCCCTTCATTCCTCCCTCCCACATCTCCCTTCCTTCCCTCCCTCCCACACAAACACACACACTACTCCCTTCCTTCCCTCCCTCCCCACACACACACACTACTCCCTTCCTTCCCTCCCTCCCCCCACACACACACTACTCCCTTCCTTCCCACCCTCCCACACACCTGGCCCTCCCACTAATTGCTTTACCTGACAAAACATAACATCTGGGGCATACAGGGATGTAATTAATGACAGAAGTATCGTGGTGTGAAGGATATAATACACTTCAAGGTGGTATTTATATATATAATACACTCGTGATACATAATTTCTGACCAGAGTGTGAGGAGCAGATAGCTTCGAATCGCCTGCCTGGTATTGCTCGTTTCCCCAACCCAGTACACTTGTAGAGGCTGAGTTCGAATGCAGGGTGTGTGTGTGTGTGTGTGTGTGGTGCCTGCCGTTCGTCTCTGGTCAGAAATTACGTATCACGAGTGTACAGTGTTGGTAAATCTGGAGCAACTCATTCCTCCACATCGGATAATGGTCCCCTCACACCCTCCTAATAAGTTCACATAAAAAAATATATGTAGAGGAAATTTATTGACAAAACCACGTGTAGGATCTTCACCCGGACAACGTCGGGTATCGCTGCTAGTATGAGATAAAAATCCTAATGAAAGACAACAAACAATAATAACAATAAGAAAAAAATATCCTACCTACCTGCCATACAACAAACAAACAAACAAACAAAACAATAATAATAATAATAATAATACGAGAAACAAATTCCCAATTGGTGATATCCCGTTGAAAAAAAGTCAGTCACTCCTCGTCTCATTGTAGTTTTCTTTGATTCATCTTATCCACCACGTTTTCTGTGTTAAAGGTTGAGTTGTGAGGAGTTTTGTTGTTGGTGCGTTACTGCCGCCACATCGCCAGCCAGCGTGGTGGTCTGTCTTGCCTAGTTGATGACAGCGATTCATAAACACGGGCACAGTCAAACTCTTATTTACATCTTTTTATTTTTACCTTTACAAGTCTACTACTGTCTTATAATAGTCTTGAGGGTGTGGGCGCTGTACTTGTATTAAGATTAGTTCAATTTTGTCTTTAGATTAGTTACGTGTTGTGTCCTTGCTGTGTGTCTGTGTGTGTGTTTTCCAGGCGTGATAGTGAAGTTTATAATCGTGTGTGTATGCGCGGGGTAGTGGAACAGATGCCAAGGTACGATAATTTTCACTTCTAAGGATATTGCTATATTATTATTATTATTATTATTCTCGTGGTTGTTTTATTTATTATTGGGGTTATGGTTTGTTTTCACTCGCTGTTGTTGTTGTTGTTTTTGTCAGGATTTATTAATGTTTGTATTGTGTCTACGGTGATTTTGTTGGAGTAAATGTTGTGTGTGTTCTTTTGTTTTCCTCTGAGTCCTTGCAACGTTATCCCTCCAGTCTAGACTCTCCCTCTCTCCCCCTTCCCCCTCCTACCCCTTCCTGCCTCTCTCTCCCTCCTTCCCACCCCTCCTACCCCTTCCTTGCCTCTCCCTCCCTCCCTTCCACCCCTTCCTTGCCTCTCTCTCCCTCCCTCCCCCCTCCTACCCCTTCCTTGCCTCTCTCTCCCTTCCTCCCACCCCTTCCTTGCCTCTCTCTCCCTCCCTCCCACCCCTTCCTTGCCTCTCTCTCCCTCCCTCCCTCCTTAGTATTCTCTCCCTCCCTCTTTAGTACTTCCCCACACACACACACTCTCTCTCTCTCTCCAGTACAGTACTCCGCAACCCTCGCTCTCTTTCTCTCTCTACAGTACCCCGCAAACCTCGCTCTCTTTCTCTTTACTATCTCCTTTTATCCTCTCCCTGGCATTCCTTCTTTCCTTTCTTTTCTGTACTTCTCCCTTCCCTTTTCCACCCCTTCAGTGCCTCTTCCACTTTGCTTATCCACCTCATCACGAGTGTGTGTGTGTGTGTGTGTATTTAAGGAAGGGTATAAGGACAAGAAAGATGGTTGCGTGGAAGGGTCGCTTTGTTATATAATTTATAGACTGTAGGTTAGTAGGTGAATTGGAAGATAGACCTAATCAACACACACACACACACACACACACATGTACCCTTAACAGTCCTCCTTACCTGTACGCACATACACTCACACGTATCCTGTCAGTCCTACACATACACACACACACACACACACATAAACAAACACACACGTGTCCTCTGAGTCCTACATACACACGCGTACGTTCCCTACCGGAGTGGACTTTGTTACCTGCATCTCCAACAGCAACACATAACCAATCAACCCTAAACAACACCAACACACACCCAGAGAGAGAGAGAGAGAGAGAGAGAGAAGCCTCCTCACTCCTCACCTACTAAATCAGTCAGTCAGGGAAGGGGTTGATGACGAAATAGCTCCTTTCTCATCCATGCATAACAGGGTGTATGTATGAAACAAGGTGGGAAAGAGGGTCAGAAGGGATGATGATTGAGTGGGTCGTTTGTGGGGGAGTGTCGTGTTTACATTCTCTCTCTCTCTTTTCTCCTGACTCTCCAAAGCCAACCAGTCAGTCAGCCAGCTAGCCAACCAGTCAGTCAGCCAGCTAGCCAACCAGTCAGTCAGTCAGTCAGTCAGCCAACCAGCCAACCAGTCAGTCAGCCCACAACAACAACAACAACAACAACAACAACAACACAGTAAAAATGTTATATCTAGGTAATTTGGCAACACAAATAATTCTTCATATTCATTCTTATTCTTAAATTGACTGTTTGGGTTGTTTGTTGATTTTATAATTATGATGTATCGGTATCCTGGAAGCAAGTACAAAAATTAAAAAAAACATGATTGCACAGTGTATAATTATATTTATTATCTGGTATTGTAAAAAGTCGGCAGCAACAAATAAAAATGAATACATAGAAATAGATAATAATAAATATTGAAAATAAATTAATTCACTTCCAGATTTTCCCTATAAACACGACGAGGCAGTTTGATTATTTTAGAGGATGTATAACTACTATAATGGGAAGAAGTTATAGCATGTAAGAGAGAGAGAGAGAGAGAGAGAGAGAGAGAGAGAGAGAGAACGAACTTTTTACCTCATGTCCCCACCTAAAATTCCTCCATCCAACCCGAAACTGGCAAGGAAGGGAGAGATTCCACGAACAATAACAGTGAAACATAAACGGGGAACTTGAGAAGGCAACGTTGGAAAGAAAGATACCGTATAATTATATAAAAACTTAAATAATTTGTATGTGTTTTTTTTTTCAGTAAAGGGGGAAGGTTTATAATTATGTATGACCAGGAGAGAGAGTGAATATATTAATGTTTATAGGAATTTAACCCTATTATTATTTATATTATTATTATTATTTAAATGTTATAATAATGTTGAGAATTGCAAGATGTTGTTTTGAGTCGCAGGAAGGGAATTACAAATAGCAAAAGTAATGTAATAATAATAATAAGTGTGATGGTATTTATTTTCGCTGCCTAAAACATATTCACGATTCACCTCAAAATAAAACAATACACAAGGCATATTGATGTTATGGTGTGAGAGTGTTATAGAAGTGTTGGTGTTATGGTGTTATGGAAGGTGGTAGTGGTGGTGGTATGGTGTGAGGGTGTTATGGAAGGTGGTATATTATAGTGGTAGTGGTGGTGGTGAATCTGGTGATGGTGGCTGGACTGGTGGTGGTGGTGGTGGTGGTGGTGATGGTGAGGGTAATAGTGGCAGTGGTAGTGGTGTTGGTGGTAGTGGTGGTGGGGATAATAATAGTGTTGGTGGGTAACTAAAAAAAATCGCTGACAAAAATGTTCACCCTTCACTTCCCCATCCATCCATATAATAATAATAATAATAATAAGACATACATACAGCCATACACTCAAGAATCAGTCAGTCAGTCGTTGGGTTAGCCGCGGGGTTTATGTCTCTCTCTTGGCTTACGAGAAAATAGTCTCCACTTTCCTTAGCAGGTCTCGTACTGTAGTCCCTTCACACACACACATATACACACACGGACTTTGGCAGAGGGAGAGAGAGAGAGAGAGGGAGAGAAAGAGAAAGAGAGAGAGAGAGGAAGAGGTAGGCTGGGTGGATGGGTTGGTTGGGTGGTGGTAGGTTGGGTATATATATATAGTTTTCTTCTTCTTCTGTCCTTTCTTTCAACGGGGACTTGTCTATTTTTATTATATTTTTCGTCATCAACTTGGACTTGATTTCCTTTAGCGGTAGCGTTCCCCAGAGTGTTGGTTGGGGCTTGTACTAAAGGTAAATAAAAAAGAACTTAAAAAACAACAACAACAAGAACCTGAACGCGTATAGTGTCATTATAATCTTAATCCCAAAAATCACTAATAAAAAAAAAAAAAAGTAGCAAAAATCTTATATAACAACTCGACTTAATTCCATCCATCCCATACCTCTCACTTCCTAGTTATGTAAGCAAAGTGATTGAGAGGATAATTACTTCTATACATCCCATATTTTTCACTTCCTGCATGATAGATAAATAGATAAGGTGATGGTGTGAATTATTACTTCTATACATCCCATATTTTTCACTTCCTGCATGATAGATAGATAGATAAGGTGATGGTGTGAATTATTACTTCTATACATCCCATATTTTTCACTTCCTGCATGATAGATAAATAGATAAGGTGATGGTGTGAATTATTACTTCTATACATCCCATATTTTTCACTTCCTGCATGATAGATAGATAGATAAGGTGATGGTGTGAATTATTACTTCTATACATCCCATATTTTTCACTTCCTGGGTGTGTGTAAGTAAGGGGATGAAGAGAGGTATAGATATCAGTCAAGTCTTCCCTTTCTTTCTTTGTTGGTATCACTTTAGTTCTGGAAGCTATGAACCGAATGCCTAAACCTAACCTAACCTAACCTAACCTAACCTAATATAACCTAACCTAACCTAACCTAACCTAACCTAACCTAACCTAACCTAACCTAACCTAACCTAACCTAATATAACCTAACCTAACCTAACCTAACCTAACCTAACCTAACCTAACCTAACCTAACCTAACCTAACCTAACCTAACCTAACCTAACCTAACCTAACCTAATATAACCTAACCTAACCTAACCTAACCTAACCTAACCTAACCTAACCTAACCTAATATAACCTAACCTAACCTAACCTAACCTAACCTAACCTAATATAACCTAACCTAACCTAACCTAACCTAACCTAATCCCTCCTTACCTTACCTTACCTAACTGTGAATGGATTAACGGAGGTATAGTTTAGACTTCGGAATATTTATACGGAGATACTTCGATGTTTATGAGTGGAATAATAAGTACTCGTATCACAGGACTGAAATACACCTATGATTTAGAGTCGAGATTATAAATTGAGTGAGAAGAAAAAGATAAATATAATTAAATGAAGGTAAGAAGTGAAAGGTTTATTGCAATAGATAGATAGAGATAGATAGATGCTATATAGATAAAACTGAGAGAAAGACGACAAACAGACAAACAGACAGACAGAGTGAAGGTAAAACATGTGTTGGGTTGAACATGTGAAGAGATAGACAGAGTACTGTGTGTGTGTGTGTGTGTGTGTGAGGAGATGGAAGTGATGGGGTTGGGGGTGATGGGGGGGGGTCGTTGAAGGAGGGGGGAGTGCCAGTCTGCTCCAGCCAGAGTGGTGGGAGGAGGAGGAGGAGGAGGAGGGGGGGTGTTGAGATAGGGTTCAGGCAGGAGGGGGGCAAGGGGTGGGTGGCACTTGAGTACTGTACTACTAGCATGGCGGCCCGATGGATGATGATGCCACACACACACACACACACACAGAGTACATAGCCACCTTCACCTACTACTACTATTGCCAATATAAGCGTGTGTTTCCCTGGTCCGTTTTGCAGGAGAAATTTGTCTCGTCATGACACGGTTTGGCCCTGAGTCCCCAGTGTAGGGTCCTGAGGGTGATGACGGCGTGTTACCCTGCTAACCTTGATCCCTACCCTGAACCAAACGTAGGACACAAGAAATAGGAGTGAGATAGAGGTCAGGTAGCACCTCCTACCGGCCTGTACATGTACTCTTCATCCCCTGGCCGACAGGACAACATAAGAGGCCGGTGTTGCTACGGAGTACTTTGACCTAAATTCCCGCCATAGTACCTACGGCCCCACCAGTGTCAACAACCTCCCTCCCCCTACCTCCCTCCTTCCCGTCCAGCCCCGCCCCTCTCGCCGTAGTCATAGCAATGGTGGTGGTGGTGGTGGGGATGTAGAAGTGTTGGTTGGGGGAGGAGACTTTGAACCAACCAACAGACGCCTCACTCTGCTGGAGGAGGAGGGACAAACAAACTTGGCGTCAATTTGCGTAAAGCTTCACCGAAAGCAGAGGGAGGAGGGAGGGTTTGGTTGTTGTCTTTTAGAATAATGCGTATGTGGATGGATGCGAGAAGCTGCGCGAACCCTCAGAAGAAGAAGAAGCTGTAGGGAGACAAGGAGGGGGAGTAGCTGTGTGTGTGTCTGTGTGTGTGTGTATGGGGGCGGAAGGAATGTAGGGGGGTCTCTAGTCTAGGGGAAGGAAGGAGAAGCAAAATAGGGAGAAGAGAGAGAGAGTAACAGCCTGTCAGCCAGCCAGCCAGTCGTGAAGGGGTAGTAATAGGTAGTAGTAGTAGGTATTATTGTGGCGGGACTAGAGCCTTTACCCCACCACATCAACAGCAATACATACCAACCCAGGCTTCACACTCACCAACCTATCGTCTTATTATACTCCCTATGCGTGGGTCTCCTCTCTCTCTCTCTCTAGCTTCCCCCCTCCCTCCCTGTCTCTCTCTCCCTCCCTCTCTCCTCTCTCTCCCTTCCTGTCACTCTCTCTCCCTCCTCACGTAACGCATTTTGTTGATCTGTGTCTGTGTCGTCGTCGTTGTCTTGTTGTTATTGAGGTTTATTTTGTAGTTATTGTTGTTATCTTAGTTGTCTTTTCAAAACCCTGCTTATTTCTACCTCTCTCTCTCTCTCTCTCTCTCTCTCTCTCTCTCTCTACATATTGTCCAACATCGCGTCAACACAATAATATACTGTTTCATATATATTATTGTTATTGGTATTAGAAGAATAGATAATTATAAGCATTTTATACACGACAAATACACGAGTATATATTTATATATATTAGAAGAAGATATGCACACACCTCTTGTACACGACAAATAAAAAGCAGAGAGAGAGAGAGAGAGAGAGAGCATTATATTTATTTCTATGGTACAGTGTAGAGGACATTCGTAATATGTAATCCCTGACCGGAGACGAACGGCAGGCATCACACACACATACACACACACACACACACATTCCCTGCATTCGAACTCAGCCTCTATAGGTGTACTGGGTGAGGAAATGAACAATAACAGGCGAATCGAAGCTTTCTGTTCCTCACACTCTGGTCAGAAAATTAATGATGTATGACGAATATACTGTACTCAATATGACGAGTGTACTGTACTCAATATGACGAG
Source organism: Petrolisthes manimaculis (assembly GCA_034508575.1). Lineage (NCBI taxonomy): Eukaryota > Metazoa > Arthropoda > Malacostraca > Decapoda > Porcellanidae > Petrolisthes > Petrolisthes manimaculis. The sequence goes on along the minus strand of JAWZYT010000646.1, from coordinate 54,632 downwards.
TGTACTGTACTCAATATGACGAATGTACTGTACTCAATATGACGAATGTACTGTACTTAATATGACGAATGTACTGTACTCAATATATTTACTTATCCGTTGTTATTTTACAGGAACATAAAAGTAAGTGAATCTTCAATGATATACATGGTTATTCAAAATTTTAGGGACAAAATTACAGGGTGATGTCCTGACAAGATATTTATTAAACCTATTTCCATATGTATTTTTCCAAATATTAAAAGGTTAATGACAGACATGATAGCCAAATCCATAACTCACACACTCACTCATTCACTCATCCACTCACCCACGCACTCACCCACACACACATTCACTCATCCACTCATCCACTCACTCACTCACTCTCTCACCCATTCACTCACTCACACACTCACTCACACATTTTAGGAAAAGAGAAGGAACAAATAAGTGTCCCTCATTCTGGGGGCCAAATCATTTTCTTTTTCGTTCCTTGGTCAGACTACTGCATGAATGGTTCTCCGTCCTCCAGTCTGTTTGCTGAGGGTTGGAGGAAGCTAACAAATCGGGATATAGTTTATAGTAATATAATAAATCAAATCCCTCACATGCGTATATCAAAATCGTACTGTAAATGCTTGAAAAATAACAAAAATGATAACATAAATAACATAAATAAAATAAATAAAATAATCCTAGAATATACACGTCTACCCCCTCAAAATATAAAGAAAGAGAGAGAGAGAGAGAACGGGTCTGTGAAATACAAGGTGCCAAGGAAACCACCAAGTCGAATATCGATATTTAGGAGTAACTCAACTACTCAACTTATGGTACCCTGTTGTCTTCTCCCTGCCTATTGACTCTTGCGTAATTTTGACGTGACGTGAAGCGTGCGTCTCGGTGTCCTCCTGCCTGGCGTGATGTGTGTGTGTGTGTGTGTGTGTGGGTGGGGTGGTGGAGAGAGGGGGGGCGTCGTCTCTGTGGGGGTGGGTTGGGGGGTGAAAAGAGGGGTTGTTTGTTAACTTGTTTTAGGAAGGTATTTAGATATATAATATATATATGTATTAATATTATTGTTTTTATAATTTCATACATAGCTCTCAATTTTTTTTATACCATAGATATACATATGATAACTAATTCTTATATATATACAATAAATAGATAATATTCACCAACAATACAGTAGCTTAGGCAATTAATTATATAGATACACATAAAAAATAAAAATAAACACTTCATTTATTTCCCACACGTCTCAGATTCTATACAAACCAATACTCACTTTTCACACACTAATAATAATAATAATAATAATAATAATAATAATAATAAATTGCTCTTTCTTTGTGTTGCTGGATCAATACTTACCACCAAGGAAGGAAGGAAGGAAGGAAGCCAGATCTCTTTGTTTATGTTTGTGTGTCGTGTTAGAGAGGATGGTTGGTTGGTTGGTTGGTTGGTTGTTGTGTTATAGTGATGGTTGGTTGGTTGCTTTGGTTGGTTGATTTGTAAGTTGGTTGGTTGGTTGGTTGGTTGATTTGTAAGTTGGTTGGTTGGTTGGTTGTATTAGTGATGGTTTGTTGATTTGTAAGTTGGTTGGTTGGTTGGTTTGGAGGATTCAGTTGCTCCAGATTTGCCAACACTGTACTTGCCTTAAGAGCACCTTGATTCCTCCAAAGTATACCTGGAAACAGAAGGAAAAACAGATGAACCAAAATAAGTAATGGAATCCTGTTATTTATTTATTTATTTTTTCTAAGGGGGTGCGGGAATAGGGGGACAAGCTTGGGGTGGGGTGGGGGGGTTAGGGGGTTGCGGGAATTGGTGGACATGAGGCTTTCGACCCACCCCAAGCCTGTCTGTCCCCCTATTCCCGCACCCCCCAAGCCTGTCCCCCTATTCCCGCACCCCCTTAGAAAAAACAAATAAATAACAGGATTCCATTACTTATTTTGGTTCATCTGTTGTTACTTCTGTTTCCTGGTATACTTTGGAGGAATCAAAGTGCTCTTAATATAAGTACAAAAAAAAAAAAAGTATTGGCCTATTTCCCCCTTAAGAAATAAAGCAACATAATAATAATGAAATATAAACTTCTTTTTTTTTTATTTCCATGATTGTTGCTATTTCATATTTTCCCTCTAATTTCATTTTTCATTTCTTGGATGTTAATGTAAGGACAGATAGGGATTTACACACACACACACACACACACACACATCATGGGAGATAGGTACACGACATACGAGACCGCTCTCATCAAGGCCTCTTTCTTGACCTTGGCTCTCATCACCCTCGACCTGACTTCCCTCACTGACTATAAAAACAGTTTGGTAAAAGACTTATAATTATCTCCCATCCCAGACACAGACATTTCCTACCAGACAACAACCCAAAACCCAGACAAGCCATGAGACATTACAACAGACTAAAACCAATATGGGCTAATACAGAAAGATATAAAAAGAGTGTTATTCCTACACATAACATAATAAACAATCCATAGACGTTAGCAATCCCACATCATACTCACCATCACCATTTTCTTTGTGTATGTCTTTACCTATTCCATTTCTTTTAAATGTATGTATATTTTCAGCCTATGGCTGCCCTCATGTTAATAAACCTTTTATTATTATTATTATTATTTTACACACACAAACACACACACACGCACACGCACACATGCACACTCACACACACATACCAAACAATAGCTAAATTGGCAAACATACCTAGAGCAGCATGTGCTATTTATAGGGAGGGATGGGGTGGGGGAAGTATGTTGTTGTCCCACCTCCTCATACAACCGCCTCATACACCTTTCCTCACCCAAGCTCTCTGTTCTGTGTGTGTGTGTGTGTGTGTGTTCCCCGGTTTTTGTTTCTGCATACGTTATTGTCTGAAGATTCCTGTTGTATTATTTACTTTACATAGAAATTTTTATTTGTTTGTTTTGTTTGGTACATAACTCCGAACACACAACTAACCAATCTCAATTATTAACCTTTACGACAACTGTTTTTGAACATTTGTACAAAATAAGTGAAAAAATCTATTTCTCTATCCAAATAAAAAGTTTGTTTTTATTAATTAAAGGAATACATTTACATCGTTGATAATATTTGTAGCACCAAAATCCTCGTAAGTTGTTATTTATTAATTTTATTCATATTTTTATATATATATTTTCCTCGTAAGTTGTTATTTATTAATTTTATTCATATTTTTATATATATATTTTTTTATCTATCCCTGTTTCCTGGCAGACATTGGAGGAATCAAGTCACAATAATGTATGAACCACAAAACTATGCTACACCACTTAAAGGAGAGATACATTTTTTTTGGTACATTGGAGTGCCTTGATTCCTCCAGAGTACGCCAGGAAACAGGACCAGATTAGCAAAAACAATGGTGGGCTGTTGCTTGGAGGTACATATCACTTGTTCCAGATTTATCAACACGTGTATAATTATGTAAGGTAATTAATAACATCACCGTACGTCACACAACTTATAACTAATTGACCCTCGATAATCTACATGACTTTTTCATTCATCCCTCGTGTTCGTAAATCATTCATTATTTTTTTTCTGTTGGTAAATTGGAAGAGAGAGAGAGAGATAAAATTTAATAGTGTGTGTGTGTGAAGGAGAGAGAGAAAATAAAATGTGCGTGGGAAGGAGAGAGAGAGAGAGAATGTGTGTGTGGAGAAGAAGAGAGATAAAGAAAATGTGTCTGTGGAAGAGGCCAGAGAGAGAGAGAGAGAGAGAGAGAGAGAGAGAGACTGTGTGTGTGTGACGGAGAGCCAGCGCGAGTGTGTGTGTGTGTGTGCGTGGGACGTCAGACTATTTACTCCTAAGATCTTATGAGTTACTATCTACCGCGGGCACAGATGTGAGTGACCAGGACTGATGTGAGTGAATTTGGAACCTTCTGTGTGTGTGTGTGTGTGTGTGTGTGTGTGTGTGTGTGTGTTTTGATATAATCTCTCTGTATGTCTATCTCTTTCCCTTCTCTCTCTCTCTCATGTGTGTTTGTGTGTGTGTGTGTGTGTGTGTGTGTGTGTTTTGATCTCTCTCTCTCTCGTGTGTGTGTGTGTGTCTCTCTCTCTCTCTCTCTCTCTCTCTCTCTCTCTCTCTCTCTCTCTCTCGTTGTGTGTATGTGTGTATAATTAGGTCAGCAACCACTTACTTCAAACCCTCTTAAACCTTCCCTTCTATTTTTTTTTGTGTAGTCACTCACTTATTTCCTACTCATCTCTTTCTCTTCTCATCATTATATATTTTTTCGTGTGTTGTCATAATAATTTGAAGATGTAAAAAGCTGTAGCGTGTGTTTGTTTATGATGTGTGTGTGTGTGTGTGTGTGTGTGTGTGTGTGTGATGTGTGTGTGTGATTGTGTGTGTGTGATTGTGTGTTTGTGATTGTGTGTGTGTGATGTGTGTGTGTGTGTTTATGTTTGTGTGTGTGTGTGTGTGTGTGTGTGTGTGTGTGTGTGTGTGTGTGTGTGTGTGTGTGTGTGTGTGTGTGTGTGTGTGTGATGTGTGTGTGATGTGTGTGTGTGTTTGTGTGTGTGATGTGTGTGTGTGTTTGTGTGTGTGATGTGTGTGTGTGTTTGTGTGTGTTTGTGTTTGTGTGATGTGTGTGTGTGTGTGAAATATAGTTTTGGCAATCTCAGGGATGCATTACTTAAATTAAGAATGAGAATGAGAATGAAAGAATGAAAATCAGGCACGAAGGAAATGAAAGAAGGAAGGAAAAGAGAGGGAGAATTGATTGAAAATTATTTGAAATGTCCAAAAATTCTCCTAAAAAAAACCTTATTAAATCACTGCCCACTTCACATCACTTAGGCAATACCCATTCAGAGAAAACTACAAAACAGACCAGACACACTTGTACTGAGAATATGTATGTATGTATGTATGTGTCATCTGTATGTATGTATGTATGTATGTATGTGTCATCTGGGGAGAATACTGTATCTATTTTGTTGGTGAATTGTAAGGTTTCTGATTCCTCCAAAGTATGCCAGGAAACGGACTCAGATGAAGAAAACTAATAGTATCCTGTTGTTGCCTGGATATAGTTTGGAGGAATCATTTGCTCCCAAAACCAAACCTACTTACTTACTACTTACTTACTACTTACTTACTTACCCCCTTAACCAAATCACGAGTGCTCTTGCAGCCTATAGTGGGAATACATTTTTACCCTTATAACATATATCCAGAGGGTCGAGATTTGCTTTTGTTTTGCCCTCACCAACGTTTGAGAGAATTCCCGTATGTTGTAACAGAGAGAGAGAGAGAGAGTGAGAGAGTGGTGGGTGCAATGTAAAGTGATATAGACAAGGGAGAAAAAAACAGGATATATATAGATTAGGGAGGATGTTATAGTGATGGATAGAAGGGAAGGTACTGTAGGTGCAAGGTAATATAAGGAAGGTAAGAGTGGATAATTATTAAGATTCGTATTTGGTCAACATAGTCAGGGTCAAGTATGTATAATCATGGTTAAATTAGAATACATTCTCTTACACCATGTACAGTATGTAAGTATGTATTCATGATTGATGATGTGTTTTAAGTTGACAGGTTGAACAACAAACAGTGTGTGGGAAATACAGACAGATATGCTGTAGCTTGGGAAATCCTATATCTTTATCTAGACTCACTCACATCCTATTGTTGTTATTGTGAAGAGTTACAGCATCTCCACTGTAATTGTTCGTCGTTGCTTCTCGGTCGTCACTCTCACTCACTAACACTTGTCTTTTTTCTAGTCTTTCAGAATTTGTGAAGAGGAATTTGTTATTTTTCTTTTAGCACTGTGAATGTGGGTTCATCTCAGCAGGGTAATGGAGAGAGAGAGAGAGAGAGAGAGAGAGAGAGAGAGAGAGAGAGAGAGAGAGAGAGAGAGAGGTGTGTGTAGATAGATAGATAAAAAGAGAGAAATAGATAGATAAACAGAGAGAGGTAGAGCTAAAAGAGAGGTGTGTGTGTGTGTGTGTGTGTGTGTGTGTGTGTGTAGATAGATGGATAAAAAGAGATAAATAGATAAATAAACAGAGAGAGAAGAAGAGCTAAATGAGGTGTGTGTGTGTTTGTGTGTGTGTAGATAGATAGATAAACAGAGAGAGAAGAAGAACTAAATGGTGTGTGTGTGTGTGTGTAGATAGATAGATAGATAAACAGAGAGAGAAGAACTAAATGGTGTGTGTGTGTGTGTGTGTAGATAGATAGATAAACAGAGAGAGAAGAAGAACTAAATGGTGTGTGTGTGTGTGTGTAGATAGATAGATAGATAAACAGAGAGAGAGGTAGAGCTAAAAGAGGTGTGTGTGTGTGTGTGTGTAGATAGATAGATAAACAGAGAGAGAAGAAGTAAATGGTGTGTGTGTGTGTGTGTGTGTATATGTGTGTGTGGATAGATAGATAGATAAACAGAGAGAGAGGTAGAGCTAAAAGAGGTGTGTGTGTGTGTGTGTAGATAGATAGATAAACAGAGAGAGAAGAACTAAATGGTGTGTGTGTGTGTAGATAGATAGATAAACAGAGAGAGAAGAAGAACTAAATGGTGTGTGTGTGTGTGTAGATAGATAGATAAACAGAGAGAGAAGAAGAACTAAATGGTGTGTGTGTGTGTGTAGATAGATAGATAAACAGAGAGAGAAGAAGAGCTAGAAGAGGTGTGTGTGTGTGTGTGTGTGTGTGTAGATAGATAGATAGATAAACAGAGAGAGGTAGAGCTAAAAGAGGTATGTGTGTGTGTGTGTAGATAGATAGATAAACAGAGAGAGAAGAACTAAATGGTGTGTGTGTGTGTGTGGATAGATAGATAAACAGAGAGAGAGGTAGAGCTAAAAGAGGTGTGTGTGTGTGTGTGTAGATAGATAGATAAACAGAGAGAGAAGAACTAAATGGTGTGTGTGTGTGTGTGTGTGTGTGTAGGAGTGTGTGTGTGTGTGTGTGTGTATATGTGTGTGTGTGTGTAGATAGATAGATAAACAGAGAGAGAGAGAAGAAGAGCTAAAAGAGGTGTGTGTGTGTGTGTGTGTGTAGGAGGGTGTGGGTGTGTTGTGACTCCTGCCTGTTATGGAGTTCTGTTGTACGTGGAAGGCAAATGGTGGACGACATTTCTAACCAGTCATCGTCCGTCCACTCCACTCCACTCCACTCCACTCCACTCCACTCTATAGACATACCAGAAACTCCACCTTGCTCCACTCCACTCTATAGACATACCAGAAACTCCACCTTACTCCACTCCACTCCACTCCACTCTATAGACATACCTAATACTCCACCTCACTCCACTCCACTCCACTCCACTCTATAGACATACCAGAAACTCCACCTTGCTCCACTCCACTCCACTCCACTCTATAGACATACCTAAAACTCCACCTTGCTCCACTCCACTCCACTCCACTCTATACACATACCAGAAACTCCACCTTGCTCCACTCCACTCCACTCCACTCTATAGACATACCAGAAACTCCACCTTGCTCCACTCCACTCCACTCCACTCTATAGACATACCTAAAACTCCACCTTACTCCACTCCACTCCACTCCACTCTATAGACATACCAGAAACTCCACCTTACTCCACTCCACTCCACTCCACTCTATAGACATACCAGAAACTCCACCTTGCTCCACTCCACTCCACAGACCTACCTGAAACTCCACCTCACTCCACAGACATAGTAGAAACTCCACCTTGCTCCACTCCACTCTATAGACATACCAGAAACTCCACCTTGCTCCACTCCACTCCACAGACCTACCTAAAACTCAAACTCACTCCACAGACATAGTAGAAACTCCACCTTACTCCACTCACATTCCAAAAACTCCACCTTACTCCACTCCACTCCACAGACATAACAGAAACTCCATCTTACTCCACTCCACTCCACTCCACAGACATACCTAAAACTCCACCACTCCCCTCCACACACATACAAGTATTTTCCCTTTTTTATGCAAAGCGAATGTTTGTTATGGCTTGCAACACACACACACACACACACACACACACACACACACTGTCTGCTTTCCTTAATTCTTCATTCGGCATAACATATAATTTCTCACTATCTGACCTCAAAACACATAAGTAGGACTAATTAAGATGAACATTACAATATATATTTTTATTTTATACTGTACCAATTTCTTTACTCCGTCCTTCCTCAGTTGGGTATAGGAAAGATTAATGGATTTTTAGTTAATAAGACGATATCTATTGACTACATGTATATAAGTGTATGTATGTATGTATAGTACGTACGTATAGTATGTATGTATGTATAAGTAAATGTATGTACAATACATTACGAGCCCATAATAACAATAATTGTCCCATAATTATCCAACAAAATGTAATAAAGAAAACAATAGCCAACCAAGGAGATACACACACACCACTCTGGTATATAAATGGTATATATATATATATACTTTGGGTAAATATGGATCAAATTTTATTCCTCCAGACATTTCCAGGCAACAGGACACCATTAGTTTTGTTCATCTGCTCCTGTTTCCTGGCATATTTTGGAGGAATCAACACACTCCATTGTATCAAAAGTTTATTAATTACCCTCTTATTAATCTTTCGTGTGTCGTGTTTTTTTTTATGTTGCTATTGTACGAGTTATTATATATTTTTTTATCTTGAGACCAAGGTTGAGACAGACAGTTTGGTCTGTCTGTCTTAACCTTGCTTGTCTGTCTGTCTGTCTGTCTGTATGTATATATGTATGTATGTATGTATGTATACCCATGTTGAGTGTGACGCCTCTTTGCTGTTCATGTCTTGTGGTTATTAATTAGTTAGTTCCAGGAAGGTGTATGTACTGTATGTATGTATGTATGTATGTATGTATGTATGTATGTATTCCAGGAAGGTCTATGTACTGTATGTATGGTATGTATGTATGTATGTGTGTGTGAGGTCAAGGAAGGTGTAATATGTACTGTATGTATGTAAGTATGTATGTATTATGATTACTAGTGAGTTAGTGAGTTTGTAATCTGTATGTTTGTAATCTGTATAACAACAACACAGACTGAGAAAGAGATTAAATAAAACCCTAAATAATAATAATATATTTCTCCTGATGTTGTTTTTCGAGCTCTTTTCTTTTCCCTTAAAAATTTTCTGACTACAAAGAAAGAAAGCTATTCTAATTAGGATTTTTTTATATACTCACGCTAGACTCTTACAGCATTTCATTCACTCCGTTTTAATGGTAAATACACCGTAAAAATGAGTGAGTTCTGTAGCTTCGTTACAGGCGTTCCTCTGCATATATCACAATCTCCACTACTACTTACTACTACATATACTAACTAACTACTATGCAAGAACATTTCATACCTACGATTACTGTTGAAACAAACGTAGGCAAATTCTCTCTATATAGACAAATCGCATAGAAGGTTAAATGGGAAGGAAGAAAGAAGAAATAAATGCTGAATAGAAGAAGAATATCCACTCACCCACAACACCACCAACCAAGGAAAAAGGGAACGGGGAAAATATACTCTAATATCTGGGAAATCCGGGAGAGTTTGGGGTTGGTTGGTGGTGGTTGTTGTTGAGTTCTGGTGGATATGTTTCGCAGGAGATACGGCCAAATGAAGCGCTTCCGCAACAGGACCACATAAACACTGGGGTTGTTGTTGTGCCGCTGCTGCCTCGGTGGGGTGGGTAGGGTAGGTGAGGGGACGGGGTAGTGGGGGGACGGGAAGGGACGGGGTAGGGGGGACGGGACGGGGTAGGGTAGGTGAGGGGACGGGAAGGGACCCACCGACCAGGAAGAGTAACCCCACATGTGAACGAACAAACGAACGCATTTTGTTGGTGTTGGTGTGGTTGTTTGTGGTTTGTCTCGTCCTCTGTTCACTCTGGGGTTTCCTCCGTCTTGCAACTGGTCCTCAGAGGGATGGAGGACACTCGTAGAACTTGTTGGGTTGAATTGAAGATGAAGGATGGATAAACTAAGAGAAATAAATACACTGAGGTACTGGTGAGCGTGCGCGAGTCAGCCAGCCAACACACACACACACACACACACGCGCACATGCCTTGCCAGCCAGCCAACACACACACACAGAGAGAGAGAGAGAGAGAGAGAGAGAGAGAGGGAGAGAGAGAGAGAGAGAGGGAGGGAGAGAGAGAGTCTGATTACATCGCCTAACAAATCGTTCTCTTGACTGTTTTCCATCATTACAATAAAGATCACATTCCAAACAAACATTTAACCGGATAAGCACTTAAACAAACCTATAAATAAATCACCAAACAAATAACCAAGCAAGATAATAATAATAATAATAATGATAAAAATAATAATAATAATAACAATAACAACAACATAACGTTTCAGCCACAAGACTAAATCCTAACGCTCTGACTACCGATATATAATTATATGTATTCTATGAACCGTGTATGTATGTATGCTTGGGTGTGTGTGTGTGTGTGTTCAGTGAATTATTGGAGGCGCCACCGGATTTCTTATGAAGAGGATAATAAGAAATACACTCTGGGTAAATCAGAAGTAATTTAAATATTCCTTCAATATCTTTCAAGCAACAGGCCACCATTCATTGTTTTTGTATATCTTCTTCTATAGCTCCTGTTACCTGACATACTTTGGAGGAATCAGGGAGCTCTCTAATGTAGTACCAAAAGTCTATTATTATTATAAATAAATAAATAATAATAAAAAATAAATTAAAATAATAAATAAATTAAATTAAAATAAATAAATAAAATAATAAAAATAATAAATTATATAATAATAAATAATTATTATCCCCTTGGTGGGTGTTAGAAATTGGAAGATATAGATAAAACTTTAGGTATAACTGATGTATTTTTTAGCATTAGGATTATCGATTACTTACTACCTGACTCTATATTTCAGTGCTCTCTCTCTCTCTCTCTCTCTCTCTCTCTCTCTCTCTCTCTCTCTCTCAAATAAAACACAATGAACTTAATCAATGCCTTTTGACTGTAGTGCATAATCGTTCTTGACACACGACCTTTTAAAAAGTTTCCAAGTCTTACCATACAACTTAATAGCCCTTTCCTTTGTGTGTGTGTGTGTGTGTGTGTGATAAGTTTCCCACAGTGACGTCAGGGGGATTCTTCTTGCATCACACACTCACACACACACACACACACACTGACACAGAAGGCAGTAATGACGGAAGGAAATGAGCTAACTTAAGTAAAAATAAAACGATAGGCACAAAGGAGGAACGGAAGGGCACAATAATAATAATATTAATAATAATAATGATAATGATAACAATAGGAAAGAAAGACGAAGGAAGGAAATATTGCAAAACAAAAAAATAATACAAGTCCAGTACAAGGTTTATTGACAACACAACTATACCAACTCTTCAACAACAACAACAACAACAACACAATACCACTTGAGGGCAGACCAAAAAAAAAAAAACCCAGTGGGTCAAGTGTTTGTGCTTTTAAATAAATAAGTGCTTGAAGGAGTGCTTGAATAAAAGGAGGATGGATATATATGTTTTTTTGTTTGTTTGTTTTTGTTTTCTCTGTCTGTCTGTTTGTCTGTTTGTCTGACTGACTGACTGACTGACTGAGAGAGGAGAGGGAGGAGAGGAAAAGGGAGAGATGTACAGGTGTTAGAGGAGAGATAGAGAGAGATAGGGAGAGTAGGGAGAGATGATTGCCATAGAGAAGCAAGAGTGAATTATAATCTTGGTGGTGGTGGTGGGAGAAGGGGAGGGTGTGTGTGTGTGTGTGTTTTTTTGGGGGAATGCATTAGAAGGGAGGGAATGGATGGAGGGTAAAAGTGTGAGATTTGCCATGCAGGTTTATCGATAGTCTGAGTGGGTTGGTTGAGAGCAGAGAGAGAGGGAGTGAGGGGTAGGGGATGGAGAGAGAGAGAGAAAAAAAAAAGAGATCACACACACACCAAGAGAGAGAGAGAGAGAGAGAGAGAGAGAGAGAGAGAGAGAGAGATTTAACTTTCACTGTCACAGCTGAATGTTGTAAGAAAGATAAAAGAAACTATAAAGGTATGGAAGAGAAACCCACTCCAACGTATGTACGAATGATTAAGATAACA
>JAWZYT010000646.1:2500-37500 GCA_034508575.1 Petrolisthes manimaculis | reverse complement strand
AGTAATATCCCTCCTCCTGTTCCTCCTCCTCCTCCTCCTTCTCCTCCTGCACACACATAATATCCCTCGTACACCTTCCAATATACAGGTGGCTGCTGGTGTGCTGCTCATCATAACAGAACGCTTCGACTTAAACAACGAGGATGACGACGAGTGGAACGACCGCATGAACACGGCCGTCACCTGCATTATATTCGTGGTCCTCCTCGTCAACGTGTTCGTGTCGAGTTTCGGGGTGGACGTGGTGAACCCCAACACCACAAACAACCTCATCCCCCACCTCAACCCCAACACCCCACCTTCCTCTGGCGGCATCGTTACACTGCACTCAACATAAAGGAATAGTGTGAAGGAATCAGTTGTTCTAGATTTGACCGCTGTTTACCACCTTCTCAATTTAATGGCACAATTATTTATTTTCCTTCGTCATTCGGTCAGATAATTATCGTAGGTTTACTTCCTCCGTCCTTCAACTTGGTGTCTGTGGAATTGAAGGACACCCAACCATGTAAATATGAGGCAACATGGGATTAAATCAGTGAGGGCACATAATATAATCTCATGTTGGGTGTTGAGTGTGTGTGTGTGTGTGTGTGTGTGTGTGTGTGTGTGTGTGTGTGTGTGTGTGTGTGTGTGTGTGTGTGTGTGTGTGTGTGTGTGTGTGAGTCCACCTACAGTATAGCCTAAGAAAGTGTAACTATATGAGTTCAAAAAGAAGCTGTGATTAGAGTAAAACAAAGAGTCATCATTTTAAGATTTATATTGTATTAGAATAGCTACATATATAGACATTATCAAGTGTACAGTTAGCTACAGGAATTCTTATACAGGCCATTTGGGATGAGAGGTAATTATTCTGAAAGTACTGCAATGAATAGTCTATAAAATATTATAAAAATAATACTAATACTAATAATAATAATGTTGTAATGGAGCTACGTAGTTTTACATTTTCTATGAAAAAATCATCGTCTTTTGGAATGTTTCAGGCCAATAGTACATTTTAAAAAGGTGTCTTAATTCTGCATATACTGTAGGCATTGATCTACTGACTGATTCAAGCAGTACCCAAATATTTTTACTATAAAATTTGGTGATAAGAGAATTAATGCACAAAATTTTTTAGTAGTTACGAAGCCTTGATGTCACAGTGGTGTATACGAATTCCTGAGACCGACTGTACGTATACCTGTGCATATAGAGAACTATCCAATATATTGTGAATAAGAATAATATCATATCCAATACAGGTTGATTAATATTGTGTTTGTTTACTTATATAAACCTTACTGTCCTATAATATTGTTTTATACGTGTCCAGAAATGTTATAACATGTCAGGACACAAGCAGATATATTTTTAAAACAATGATAAAATTATAATATATGTAACTAGACATGTGACTTGTACTGTGGTTATTTTTCCAGCACTTAAACATACGTGCATTTGGTGCTAATTTACTGTTCCTTTTCACTATATTTCCAGTACCCCTCTACCCCTAATACCCCAACTATATCACTCGCCGACCACCTCAGCAATCTATACCTATATTATTTTTTTTTTTTATATAGACGAGGATGCAGTGCTTTGAATCTAATCTATGTTTTTTTTTTTTACTTATATATTTAGCGAAGGAAAATGTCGGTGTAGGTTATCTCGATTTTATATCCTTATGGAAGAAATATATATGATAAGGGAGAAGTAAAATTTGGTGCATCTCACTGTTTTCACGCCACATTTGGCTCTTATTTATTATGTAGCAGGAAACTGAATAATTAAAAGCCATAACATCATATCACTGTGTGTGTGTTGTCAGATCCAGGTTGAGGGAAAAGAGAAACAAAATTAAGTCATACGCACATTTTATTTATGTACTTTATACATTAATTTAAAGGTGGAGGTGAAGTTCTAAGAGGTAGGTGATGAAAATGGGAAGGAAGACAGAGAGAAATATTATAGCATAGATATGGAGTTTATATGTGGAATGGGTGGAGCAGATTATTCTCTATTACTGACATGCCTGCTCAGTGCGGATAATGGTGGAAGTGACAGTGTGATAATAAGGTTCATAAACGGTGGTGGTGGAGAAGAAAGTGGAGTGAAGGTAACTGGTGACCCAACTCGTCCTGACCAGAGCCCTAGCCAAGGTGGAGGTGAAGTAAACAGTAGAGTACACTTGGTTGGTGATCATGTCTTCCACTGTCTTGTATATGGTGAGATCAGCATTGGCAGACTTGACGATGGTCTCAGAGTGTGGCACGGTGAACAGGTTGTAGCTGCAAGGGGAATAATTATAATGATGGATTACTTGTTGGATGGGAAAGATTAGCACACTTTACAGGCAGTTTATAATTATAGGTCACATGCTGATTGAGAAGGACAGAGATAGGAGGTACTGTACAGGAAGGAGTATCATTGAAAGAACAAGAATAAGGAAGGTTGATTTTCTTAAAGTGATGGACTCGGAACGAACTCAAAAAGGACAAAAAAAAGATACATAAATATCTAATAAATAGATAATATAATGTTATGTACATGCCTTCGTTAACCTACAAAGTGTGTAGCTACTTAAATATATTAACATTATAAGACTATATTTATATCTATTTTTTTCATAGTGGTATATAGCCTACCTTGTCTGGGTGACTTTGACCAGGACGGTGGATGAGAGGGTACTGGTGATGTTGTCAATCTGATTCACAACAACAACAATGGTGGAGGGGACGACGGTGGTGGCGGTGATAAGGAGAGGTTCCACAGAGGCCGTCACTGTCTCGTATACCACCTTGGTTCTGGGCACTGTCATGGTCGTGTACTCGGGAATAATATCAAGGGTCTGGTATGGTACTAGGTTTGTCTGTACATGGATGCTGGTGGGGATCAAAGTAGCATCGATATATTTGCATTCCTGAATTATCGGACATTCATAAAAGGTGTCTTGTGGTGCCGTAGCTTCCCAGGCACTGCAGCAGACGGCCAGGGACAACACCAGCAGATCTACGATGGTGGAGGACATCATGACCAGAAGGTGGAGGTGGTGAAGGTGGATGTGGTGAAGGTGGATGTGGTGAACCTGGAGTGGTATAATTCACAATGACTTGAAGACCAACCTACTGAGAAACCCCCCCACTTTTTTTTAAAGTTTTTATAGACACTGAAAGTATTTAACTATAGTCTGTTCAAAATTTGTGTTCCTTTTGGCCTCTTATGCTTAGATAGATAGATAGAAATAGATAGATAGATAGAAATAGATAGATAGATAGAAAGAGATAGTTAAATAGATAGATAGAAATAGCGATAGATAGACAAATAGAAATAGCTAGATAGATATAGGCTATATAGTGGAACACAACTTTTATAGTGGAACACAACTTTTGAACAGACTATAGTTATTCTGGACGTTTGCAGGAGGTAGCTATAATAACTACCTCCCTCTTCAGCAATACAGAGTTACCTCCTAAACGTACAGGACTCCACAATAAATAATGACTTACTATCTATAAACAGCGGGTTTTTTTCTCAGCATGTGATGGTCAGGTTTGGTTTGGTTGGGGCGGTCGGGAGTGAAGTGAGGATTGGTGGCAGGCGGCTCAAGGCTTTTATATATTTTAGGGTTGACTGTTGATGAGGCAGGTGGGTTTGTGATGGGTTTGTCTTGTAGGGGGTTGCCAATAATGTGTTCCTCTTTACTCTGTCTATTCTGCCATTCCCCTTCCCACCCCCAACAAACTCCTCCCCCCAAGAACCTCCCCCTCCCCCCAAGAACCTCCCCCCAAGAACTCCCCCTCCCCCCAAGACCTCCCCCTCCCCCCTACTACTACTACCTACCCAGCTTCTCCTTCATCCCTCCCTCTTCCTATGACTTTATTTGCCCCTCCTCTTCCTCCTCTTCAGCTTACCTCCACTCCCTCCTTTCCTTCCAGTTCTTTCCTTCTCATTCACCTCTCTTCCTATATCTCTATTTTCCCCTCCTCCTCCTCCTCCTCCTCCTCCTCCTCCTCCACTTTACCTTCACTCCTTCCTTTCCTTCTATATCGTTTCTTCCCTTCTCTTCCTGTGTCTCTCTTTATTCCTCCTTCACGTTGCCTCCACACTTTCGTTCTTACAGTTCTTTCCTTCGTGATTCTCCCTCTTCCTCTTCCTCCACTCCTATGGTGTTCTGTTGCTTGAAATAGTTTGGAGGAATCAGTTGCTCCAGATTTATCAGCACGAAATTTAAGTCTCTTTTCTGGCATATTTAGGAGAAATTATAATATACTGTGTGTGTGTGTGTGTGTGTGTGTGTGTGTGTAGGCTGTGAGGATGTGTGTGTAAGCTGTAAGGATGAAATGAGTGATGAGAGTCGAGGCTGTGAGGAAGGATGTGTGTGTGTGTGTGTGTGTGTGTATGTGTGTGTGTGTGTGTGTGTGTGTAGGATGTAATATCATATGGGCTTGTTACTGATTATAATTTCTAATGTTGTATTGTTAACATACATTCCATACAAGAAGGGCTGGTACAACAACATCCCTCTAACTATCCTATACCTGCCCTTCTTAAAGAAATATATATATAAAAAAGACAAGTAAGTTTTCCCAATGATAGACGTCCAAGTGATGATGACATTAAAAAAAAAAAAGTAAATAAAAAAAATAAAAAATAAAAAATAAATAAAAAATAAATAAATAAAAATAAAATAAGATAAAAATAAAAATATAATACAATAATAAAAATATATAATAAAAAAAATGAAAAAAAAAAATGAATAAAATAAATTAAATTAAAGGCCTTAATGACCAACACCAAGGTCAATAGGAAATATAAATAAACAAACAAACAAATAAAAAGAGAAAAAAAAAAGAGATTAAATCCACCAAACTAATCCAAGCAACAGACTATAATTTATATGATCATTATTTTTGTTAATCTGGACTTGTTTCTCAGGAGTCTTTGGAGGAATCAAGGTGCTTTTAAAATGAATTAATCCTCTCTACATTACACACACGAAAATATAATATAATATAATAGTACATTAAATTAACTCTCTTTGCATATTTATACACACACACACACACAGACGAGTATATCACACACACACACACACACACACACACACGAGTATATCACACACACACACACACACACACACACACGAGTATAACACACACACACACACACACGAGTATATCACACACACACACACACGAGTATATCACACACACACACACACGAGAGAGTAGCGATCGGAGAGTAGATACAGACCGGAGTAGACAGAGAGAGAGAGAGAGAGATAGATCGGAGTAGAGAGAGAGACAGAGACAGAGAGACAGAGAGAGAGACAAGAGTATAAGGAGTGGAGGCATATACAGGTGGGAATGAATCATGTCCCAACCATCCCCAACCTTTCAACCAATAATCCCCTGACCAGACTCACCTCACCTCACCTTCCTCACCTGGTATCTATTTTTTTTTTTTTTTTTTTTTTTTTTTTTTTTTTTTTTTCACGATTAAGGTTTTTTTTTTTTTTTTTTTTTTTTTTTGGTAAATCTGGAGCAACTGTTGAATCCTCCAAACTATTCCAAGCAACAGAACACCATTATTTTGTTTCGTTTATCTATATAGTCCTATTTTTTGTGTTGGTAAATCTGGAGCAACTGAATCCTCCAAACTATTCCAAGCAACAGAACACCATTATTTTTTGGTGTGTTCATCTGGTCCTGCATGTTTCCTGGCATACAATGGAGGAATCAAGGCACTCCAATGTAATAAAAGACGGTAGGTATGGTATCTTTTAAGGCCCCTGTGATCGTGTATGGGAATTGGAGGCTTCTGATTCCTCCTGACTATCCCACGAAACAAACTCCTTCCCAATAGGTGGCGTTTCGTGGCAATATTTGAAGGACTCGTTTATCTACAATATTTCTGACTATTTTTTTTTTATATACATCACAAAGTCCCTTAATTTAATTTACTACATTGGAGTGCCTAGATTCCTCCAAAGTATGCCAGGAAACAGGACCAGATGAACAAAAAACAAATAATGGTGTTCTGTTGCTTTGAATAGTTTGGAGGATTCAGTTGCTCCAGATTTACCAAGATTTTTTTAAAGAGTTCAGGTAGCCAGATGTCAATTGGTCCTTGGAGAATTTTCCCTTTCGTCTAAATCTTCCGTCTCCCCTTTCCTCTAATCCTGTGACCATTATTCCTTCCTTTATTCATTATACTGGCTCCTTGTTTCTTATTTATGTGTCATCTCCTATTTTCTCCTCGGTCTCCCTCTCTCTACCTCTCTATATTTAAAGGTATAGTTTAAGTACTTACTTTTGGTGCATTCGAGTGCTTTACTTCCTCCAAAACATGTCAGGAAACACCCCCAAATGAAGAAAAATAATAATGCTCTCCTGTTGCTTGGAATAGTCTGGAGGAATTATCAGTTGGTTCTGATTTACCAATATAATACAATAGAATACCTCCTTAACACTGGGACCAACTTGGCGTATGAAGTAGATGAAAAAAACAAAACAAAAAATATATATATAGTTTTTGTTGGTCGTGGTTCAAAATTAGGATATGAAGGGTCAGTCCATGGATCAGTCAGTTCTGGACCTCACCTGCCTAAATGAGGAAAGGAACCCGCCTCACTCTATGTTACTAATTATACTCCCTATAATATCCTGGTGTGGAGTGAGGGAAGGTGTGGGGAAATGTAGAAAAATGTGATGAAATGAGGGAGTCTGTTGGTGAAAAATGTGATGGGATGAGGGAGTCTGTTGGTGAAAAATGTGATGGGATGAGGGAGTCTGTTGGTGAAATATATCATAGTGTAGAATAGAATGAGGGAAGGTGTGATAAAAATTATGTGGAAAAATGAGGGATTATTGTGTGGTGAATATATTATGATGTGATGGGATGAGGGAGTCTGTTGGTGAAATATATCATAATGTCGAATAGAATGAGGGAGTGTGTGGTGAATATATTATGATGTGATGGGATGAGGGAATGTGTGGTGAAAATTATGTGGAGAAATGTGCAGGAATGAGAGAATATCGTGTGGTGAATATATTATGAATGTTACTATATTTATTTACCTTGATGGTGGTGGGCAAGGCCTTGGTGGTGGGTATGTTGCTGAGCCAAATATCGTAAAAAATACAAACCTGTCATTAACCCCCATCACTCCTATTTTGTTTCACTTCATTTCTCCCGGTAATAACTCCAATCATTTGTTGTTGTTTTTTCACTTCTTCTTACATTACTATATCGCCACCTTCATAAAAAAAGCAAACTACCTAAGTCATTTTACCTCTTATATTATTTAGATCCTATTGTCAGATGTGATTCAGGCAAAAATGAAGATTATAATGAAGATTGTTTTAGATCATTTTATTGATGTGGGAAATCAAGAGACCAGCTGACCCCTCCTTGACCCCCTCCTACTCAGACCACAGGCTTGACAGATGACCCCCTCCTCAGACCACAGGCTTGACAGATGACCCCCTCCTCAGACCACAGGCTTGGCAGATGACCCCCTCCTCAGACCACAGGCTTGACAGATGACCCCCTCCTCAGACCCCCTCCTCAGACCACAGGCTTGACAGATGACCCCCTCCTCAGACCACAGGCTTGACAGATGACCCCCTCCTCAGACCACAGGCTTGGCAGATGACCCCCTCCTCAGATCAGACCCATCCATGACCCTCTCTTCAGATCACAGGCTTGACAGATGACCCCCTCCTCAGACCACAGGCTTGACGGATGATCCCCTCCTCAGACCCCCTCCTCAGACCACAGGCTTGACAGACACCCTTTCGTAGCCTTGACGGATGTTGGTGAGTGGACGGTCAATACAAGGCAGCAATAAGGGTATCTTGAGTATGACTGTCACCAACGGTACCAACACTACCAACTACACCACCAGGTCATGGAGGCAAGAGCACAGGAGTAAGTAACAATAAACAACAATCAAAACAATCAACAACAATAAACAACAAGAACAATAATCAACAACGTAAATCAACAACGACAATAACAATAAACGACAATCAACAACGACAACAACAATCAAGAATGACAATCAACAACAATAAAACAACAATCAACAACGACAATAACAATAAACGACAATCAGCAACGACAACAAAAATCAACAACGACAATCAACAACAATAATAAACAATAAACAACGACAATAACAACAATCAATAACGGCAATAACAACAACAACAATTAACAACGACAATACCAATAACAGACAACCAGCAACTACAATAACAATAAACAACAATCAACAACGGCAATAACAACAACAACAATAAAACAACAATCAACAACGGCAAACACAACAACAACAACAACAACATCAACCCCCTTCACCCCATCAACCCCCTTCACCCCATCAATTCCCTTCACCCTATCAACCCATCTCACTCACCTGGCCAATTGAAGGGAGATAACAGGGCAGGTTGAAATTGATAAGTTGAGCCCATCCATGAAAGATGACGTGGGCGAGGGCCAGGACAAGACTGAACCAACCCAGGCGACTCTGTATAAAGTTGAACTCCCTCCACGTCATGGTAGCCGACACTGAAGGCAACGAGGCCACACCCAGGATGCCAGCCAACACAAAAGACAACACTCCTGAACCAATAGACATACAGTTTTTATCATGAGAAAGTGTAGCATCTCAATTATGATATGGATACCTTTTTTTATTATGAGAAAGCGTAGCCTCTTAATTGTTATATGGATACCTTTTTTATTATGAGAAAAAGTGTAGCATCTCAATTATGATATAGATACCTTTTTTATTATGAGAAAGCGTAGCCTCTTAATTGTTATATGGATACCTTTTTTATTATATGAGAAAGCATAGGACCTCAATCAACACCATACAGGGCTTATCATCCCCTTATGGTCTACAGCTTCAGTATTTATAAACATAACAAGGCATTATTTCACATTTGTTTCCATTGTATGCAAATCTCCACTAATACTAATCTAAATAATTAATCTAACCTGATTTGACCTGCTCCTCAACTCACCACAAGTGTAGTAGAGAGAATCATTCCACCGTGAACTTCGACTTCCTCCCACGAAGTAACAAATCTGAAAGAGATTATTCAACTGAGAGACAAATTGGGAAGAGAGGCAGATGATAATAATTAATGCTGATAAAAATAAATATTTAGAATTAAAAATAGAAATGTGGATTACGTAGATTTGAACATTTCAAATATCTTATTGCCGCACCCCCCAAACCCCCCCAAAGTATGTCCCCTACTCCCGCACCCTCTTAAGGACCCTGTGATTGTGTATAAAACTAGAGGCTTCTGATTCCTCCTGACTATGCCACGAAACAAGCTCCTTCCATATAGAGGGAGTTTCGTGGTAATATTTGAAGGACTCATTTACTTCCCATTTTCTTACTACATCACAGGGTCCTTAAAGAGAGGGGTGAGGGGTGGAAGAGAGTGAGGGGTGAGGGGGGGGAAGAGAGTGAGGGGTGAGGGGAGGAGGGGGAGGGGGAGGGGTTGGAAGAGAGTGAGGGGGGAGGGGGTGGAATAGACTACCAGGGCTCGGATACTGACGTGGATGATAGCGTTGAGGAGCATCAGGAGTCCCAGTTGTTTTCTTGACCTAAGCCATCTGTCCAGCCAATGGGGAAACTCTGAATACTTAGTGCCTCGATACAGTTGTAAATACCCGGCCAGAACACCTGTAGAAGAAAACCTCAGGAATTAATGTAACTAGAAAAAACCTTAAAACCTATTAAAGGGGTGTGGGAATAGGGGGACAGACTTAAGGAGGGGTTTTTGAGGGTGTGAGAATAGGGGGACAGGCTTGGGGGGGGGGGGGTGCAGGTGTAGGGGGACAGGCTTGGGGTGGGTGGGTTTGGGGGTGCAGGAGTAGGAGGACAGGCTTGGTTTCTTTTTTAATTGGCTCCTATTTAGCATTCATTTGTGTTCAATTTGGAGTCAATGTAGGCCTCCAACTCACTCACCAGGCAGGTAACAGAGACTGAGGAGTGTGAGAGCAGTACATCCACACGAGACGGACAAGTTACTAGAGGCGACAGATTTAAAGCCACTCCAATCCATGGTGTTGTTGCCTTGGGATAGATTCAACAGGTTGTCACACACATCCCACCTACACACACGGAAAATAATACATATGAAGGAATCTATCTATGTATATAATTATATAAAGTAAGAGTTGTAAGTATGTTTTGATTTATATTGTAAAAGAATGAACATGTAGTGACTGGGGCCGAAGGGGCGTCAGAAGAAGAGACAAATCTAAAGAGCATCAAACTCACTCACAGATGGTGATGAGGAAGAAGAGCATCAAACTCAAATTCACTCGGTCTAGGTCTATAAAATATTTGATAGTTGGGGCGTCGAGCCATTTCGCTTGATGCCTAAACCAGTTCAGGCACCTATAAGCGTAATATGAACATCGATATTTCAGTCATTACACGAAATACCTAGAAATTTTAGCCATTTCATGAACCGACTAAGTGAATTAATCATTTCGTGTAATGCCTGATTTCACTATCTGCCTGTAACATATAATAGACGGTGATATGGAAGAGGAAGAAGAGACAAATTAACAGAGCATCAAACTCAAACTTACTTATACATTGACGGTGATATGGAAGAGGAAAAAGAGACAAATTAACAGAGCATCAAACTCTAACTTACTCATAGACAGTGATAAGGAAGAGGAACAAGAGACAAATTAACAGAGCATCAAACTCTAACTTACTTATAATATAGACGGTGATGTGGAAGAGGAAGAAGAGACACATTAACAGAACATTAAACTCAAACTTACTCATAGACGGTGATGAGGAAGGCCAGACTCCACACCACCAATGACACAGTAAACGCGAACCTCCACGACGGGAAGAATCTGAAGGGAATACTCTCCACCTCCCTGGCCTTGGAGAGACGACCTTGGTCCACGGGGTCAAAACCTAAGTCCCGTACCATCCCACACACCACCCTCCTTGCTGCCTCGTCATTACCACACACAGGAACCTGAAACATTATACCTTTTGACTGAAGATATATAACACATTTGTAAATACAGAATGATTGGTAGTGATAGTGTACTGTTTGGCAATACGGGTTTAATTAAGGGGGACAATTCTTTTTTATTGTTGATACATTGGGAGTGCCTTAATTCCTCCAAAGCATGCCAGGAAACAGAAGACCAGAGGAGCAAAACATAATGGTGTATTTGGTACATTGGTATGTCAAATGATTCGAAACTTCAATAACATCTGGACCACTTATTTCGTGACTGTTCCCTCGTCCTCCTACACTACAACTACTACTACTAATAATAATAATAATAATAATAAATCACCTCCTTGGTTCCTCTGCTTCCATGTGAGAGTGCATAGGCTGACAGAACGTTGAGTGCCTTGACCACCTTGGCTCCTGGCACCAGTGTCTGTAATGCCTCGGCCTGGCTGTGTCTGTTAGGGTCATTCTTATCTGGCTTCCTGAAAAAAGATTACCATAAGTAGTGCTTTGTTATTAATCATACAACAACAACTACAACAACAACTGCTATTAACCACTACTACTACTATTTCTGTTTAGAAGCTTTTGCATTTACACATATGCATTGAGTTTTTTTATACAGAGGACAAATCTCATGCAGACATCTGTACCTGTTACTAACGTCAATGAGAATTTTTCCTGCCAGTAGGTTGATGGGGAGAGAGGAATGGTGCTGAGGAGGGATTGCTACCACCACTACACCACTTTCCTCCTTCCTCAGACCCTCACCCAGCGTGGCTACATTCCCTCCACACATCGTGACACGTTCTCTGCAACAAGGAACCAAATGTTATTAGACCTTGATTAGGGCATTACTCATGAAATTTACACGTGAAAACAGATATACAACCGTATGTCACCCACGGCCCTGCAGGAAACATGTCCCTTCCACTGGTTACTGAACGATATGAACTGGAGAGATTATATTCAGGGCTTTTCTGTTTTAAGGGACCCTGTGATGTAGTAAAACAAATTGAAGATAAATGAGTCCTATAGGAGACAGTCAGAAATGTGACCAGCAAACAAAATCTGGGAAAGAGATAAAATGCAAATAATTTCTTTTAAGTCTCCCCATTACTTTATTTGCAGTATTTCCCCGGACGTGACTGTCTACTTTCACGTTCTGTTAAGGGGAGTGTATACTTTTGGTACATTGGAGTGCGTTGATTCCTCCAAAGTATGCCAGGAAACAGACCCAGATGAAGCAAAATAATGGTATACTGTTGCTTGGAATAGTTTGGAGGAATCATAATCTTCAAAAATGTCAAAACTATACCCTCCCCTTAATTAAGAGTCTCCAAACTGACCTGGTCCTATTGGGGTTACGACTGGCTACCACCACACTGTAGTCAGCCTGGACCAGTCGACCAGTGAGTGCCAGACCAAAGTCCCCTGAACCCACCACTACCACTCTCTTCCGTCCATCAGGTCCTGTAAGAAGTAACAATGGTGTGGGTTGTCAGTCATACAGATTACACTACAATATACTGAGTCTAGAACCTGGTAAAATACACTGGTACCATCAGCTCATGCATTTCTCAGTTTCTTTAGTTAAATTAATGCAAAAAAATACAGTTTATGCCAATTTTTGCATTTCTCAGTTTCTTTGGTTAAATTAATGCAAACAAATACAGTTTATGCCAAATATTTGCACAATATACTGTGCATATTATAGTATAGTAAATTTATCAATGTTTTAGAGGAGTTGGTTTTTCTTGATCCTGTTTTTCTTCTCAAAGCTAACGACAAAAATTTTATGTGTCATCAGTTTTGGAAGGAAAAAAACAAACTTGTGCCTCACCCGTTTGGAAGGGGTTGCCTGAGTCGGCTGGAGTTCTACTGGAGTTACCAATAGAGTTCCTGGACACATATGGAGGGAAGGCTGTACCGAGGCTCATCTTGGATTCCACGGACTCCCTCACATTCCTTTTTAAGTCCTCCTCCCACATCCTCACATTCTTTAAGTCCTCTGTTGACTCCCTCACATTCCTTTTTAAGTCCTCCTCCCATGTATCTGTGGTGTCGTCAAGTTTGGGATGTGGTGCACTGATGGCTATTGATTGCAGTGAGTGGACATGTTTGTGTTGCACCACTGTATGTGAGAGGAACCACCAACAAATCTTAATAAATGTGAAATATCTACTATTTATTCAGTTCATTCTCAGAATCCAATACCCTTTGATATGCAAGTCCTTAGTAACCATACATAAAATCCATACATATATACAATGAGAAATATAGAAACCATACATACCATATCAAAGTTGACCCACCATAATCATCTATATCATGTATATATCATGTATATCATGTATATATCATGTATATAGTGATGTTGTAACATAATTTGAATACAGAGGTGAAATATTATATACTTCTCATGTGGTAAATGTAATATTTTGTTAGAATAGTACATGAAATGGACGCGAATTTAGGCTGACGGCTGTACACATCCATTTATCAACACAACATGATGTAATAATGTTTATGGCGGTTCAGAGACGATATTAGCACAGGAAATGTTGTCATAATTTGTTGTTAATTAATTAAGACCTCACCTATTTCTTCTGGTTGTAATGCTGAATCTCCAGGTTCTGTCACATCCAGGTTTTCAGCAACACTCACGATATTCACTTTATCCATCCTCTTCAATTAATTAATCAGTTTAGTCAATATTTTCCCTTCCTGTAAATAAAGCCGATTCTTTTATCATATCAATATTACTAAAACAACATATATTTTCTTTTATCATATCATTACTACTAAAACAACATATATTTTCTGATAACCCTTACATCCTAATGCAGCAATAGATGAATAATAACAACAACAACAATGAACAACAACAACAACAAAAAAACAACAATAGGGAAATATTTGATGCCAATTAGCAAAACTGTTAGACGACCGGGTCTGGTACAGTTGGTCACACATGAAGCTGGTATGGCTTGTTACTTGTGAGGTGCTTGGCTACAAAAGAAAGGAAAGTGAAAAAAAGATGTAGTTTGTTGACAGACAGACAGTAAAATATCATTACTGTCTGCTTGTCAACAAACTATAACTTTTGCTCACTTTCCTTCCCGTTGTAGGTATCTCACAAGTAGCGAGGCGTACCAGATTCATGTGTGGGCAACTGTACATTAATTAAAAACAAACTAACCGATAATATAAACATGTGAAGTGCTATATATTGCCAACTTACCAAAGCATATGACGAGAGATGGTGAGCCACACACAGTACAGAACGAGACAAGTGAGAGTACAATAGATGAGCCACAACACCTGCTGGATTCGAGGTCTTCACTCTAGTAACCTAATTTGTAATCTGATGTGTCCTGAACTCAAAAACACACACATGCAGTTCAATGAGTAGTGTATTATGCCTATCTGGTTCCGCCCACCCGTGCTAACATTAGGTCATCACCCTTCAACAGAACAATGATTATGAAATGCATATAAAGATATTTTTATCAGTTGTAATCAACGTGGAGGCGAGAGGGAAATAATCGATCAATCAACCGCAAAGTTATCAAGAATGAATTGGAAGCAAGTCACGTGCATGAAGGGTTTATCACACCATGAATCACATAAAATTATCTTTGTTCGTCTCAAGTGCTTTCATGATTTCTTCTCTGCATGTTCTAGACTTGCTTGTTTTAGATTCATTGGTATCTTTATCTTTTTTTATCCATTGGTGTTCAGTAATTGAAGGAGGGAGTTTCGTTTTTTGATTAAAGGACAGAGGAAGAATATTATTATACTGTACAGTCACGAACACTAATAAATATTCAGGTGTGCTTCGAATAACTATAAAGAGACAGTAAATAAATGCACAATAAGATCTCCATTGAAATAAGTTTGTTGGTGAATTGGACTTTTCAAAGCATCAACCAAAGCTGTATATTTATTAGTACTTGTGACTGTACAGTACTCGAGTGTTGCTAAGTTAAGTAAAGGGTTAACTTTGGTTGACAAATTGAAGGGCTACTGATTTAACCAAACTATACCAGGCAACAGAATCATACGAATGAGAGAGAGATTACAGGATTGTGTTTTGTAGAATTATTTGGAGGAATATTGTAGACTCCATTTTACCTACAGCAGAGTAATTCATTCCCCTTAATGAAGGACCTTGTGAACGTGTATGAAAATTGGAGGCTTCTGATTTCCTCCGACCATGCCACGAAACAAACCATATATCCTAGTTGGTGTTTCGTGGCAATATTTGAAGGACTCATTAATCTCCAATCTTCTGACTCCTGATATTACTCGTGTGATTATTAAACTGTATAATGTAACGAAATATAATGATGATACTCGTATAATGTAATGTTATACAATGATGATACTCGTATAATGTAACGTTATACAATGATGATACTCGTATAATATAACGTTATACAATGATGATACTCGTATAATGTAACGTTATACAATGATGATACTCGTATAATATAACGTTATACAATGATGATACTCGTATAATGTAATGTTATACAATGATGATACTCGTATAATGTAACGTTATACAATGATGATACTCGTATAATATAACGTTATACAATGATGATACTCGTATAATGTAACGTTATACAATGATGATACTCGTATAATGTAATG
Organism: Petrolisthes manimaculis; assembly: GCA_034508575.1. Taxonomy (NCBI): domain Eukaryota; kingdom Metazoa; phylum Arthropoda; class Malacostraca; order Decapoda; family Porcellanidae; genus Petrolisthes; species Petrolisthes manimaculis. Next base: position 21,832 of record JAWZYT010000646.1, on the reverse strand, counting down.
TTATACAATGATGATACTCGTATAATGTAACGTTATACAATGATGATACTCGTATAATGTAACGTTATACAATGATGATACTCGTATAATGTAACGTTATACAATGATGATGCTCGTATAATGTAATGTTATACAATGATGATACTCGTATAATATAACGTTATACAATGATGATACTCGTATAATATAACGTTATACAATGATGATACTCGTATAATGTAATGTTATACAATGATGATACTCGTATAATATAACGTTATACAATGATGATACTCGTATAATGTAATGTTATACAATGATGATACTCGTATAATGTAACGTTATACAATGATGATACTCGTATAATATAACGTTATACAATGATGATACTCGTATAATGTAACGTTATACAATGAAGATACTCGTATAATATAATGTTATACAATGATGATACTCGTATAATGTAACGTTATACAATGATGATACTCGTATAATGTAACGTTATACAATGATGATACTCGTATAATGTAACGTTATACAATGATGATACTCGTATAATGTAACGTTATACAATGATGATACTCGTATAATGTAACGTTATACAATGATGATACTCGTATAATGTAACGTTATACAATGATGATACTCGTATAATATAACGTTATACAATGATGATACTCGTATAATATAACGTTATACAATGATGATACTCGTATAATGTAACGTTATACAATGATGATACTCGTATAATGTAACGTTATACAATGATGATACTCGTATAATATAACGTTATACAATGATGATACTCGTATAATATAACGTTATACAATGATGATACTCGTATAATGTAACGTTATACAATGATGATACTCGTATAATGTAACGTTATACAATGATGATACTCGTATAATGTAACGTTATACAATGATGATGGAGCATGAGTATACGGAAGACAATCACACAATCATGTTACGCATTGTTGTTGTTGTTGTTGTTGTTGTTGTTGTTGTTGTTGTTGTTGTTGTTGTTGTTGTTGCTTCCTAATATAACTTCACCTTCTGTCAGTCATCATGATAGTAAGTCTAAATTGGAGTGGATTGTCTGTTCAAACGCCAAATGACTAAATTTTAATTAACCATATGAAAATTATTATTATTATTATTGTTATTATTATTATTATTATTATTATTATTATTATTATTATTATTATTATTATTATTATTATTATTATTATTATTATTATTATTATTATTATTATTATTATTATTACCATATTAGGAATAGGGGGACAGGCTTGGGGTGGATAGAAAGTCTGTCCCCCTATTCCCGCACCCCCCTAACACCCCAAAACCCTCCCCCCAAGCCTGTCGCCCTACTCCTGCACCCCCCAACCCCCCCCCCAAGCCTGTCCTCCATGTGGGCGTGTGTGTGTGTGGGCGTGTGGGCGTGTGTGTGCGTGTGTGTGCGTGCGTGTGTGTGTGGGCGACATCGGGTTGGGTTTTGGGCTTCACGAAACGTAATATCCAACGCTGGATTGTATAATAAATAAATAAATGAATAAATAAATACAACAGCCAAACATGTAATAATATCTCACCGAGGTATCAGTTGACTATCAGAGGAGGTGAAAGGAAGGATGGGCACTGTACGAGTAAACCAACAGTACTAGGGTTATATAACTTAGATAACAGATAACAGTACAGTCACAAGCAAGATTAATATCCACCAACACTTTCCATCCATCGTGCTAATAAATCACTATCACATACATCGAACTATAATCATACTACAATACAACACAGCACCTTACGTCAACTCGACCCCCATTCAGTTATTATTATCATGAGATGCTGCAAAATCATACATACATACACGTGTTGTTCTTTATGACCAAGATATTTACTTATACTACAATGGAAGCAAAGTGTTGGTGGACATTTGATTGTGGTTGTACAGTCGGCGGCAAAAGTCCTGTGGCCTCACCTGCCTCACCAAGATGTATATTGTTCATAAACTCGATAAATACGCATGTTTTCTACTTCTAATAATCTCGAGTCTATGAACATTGTGTGCCTCGGTGAAGCAAGTGAGGCGACAGGACTCTTGCCGCCCACTGTACGTACAGTTGCCAAAAAAGGTATTGCGACAAAATCTTGATAGATCTTTAACCCTAGTAATATCCACAACTATTTGTAGGGACTATAAGCATGTATAACAGAAGGAAATATACATATCCTTCTGTAATACATACTTTTAATCCCTACAAACAACTATGGACATTAATATAATTTAATGTTGTATCAATAGTTGTCGCAATACCTTTTTTGGCAACTGTACATAAGTGTGACGTAACTGATAACAGAATGAAGCAAGTCAAGTCACGACGGGTTCAGTATCACTATGACTAAGAGCTGATATCACAGTTGTTCATCATCATGTGTTGTCGTTTGTAAGCATCCCAACCAAAGAATCTGAACCATATTAAGGGTGTGTGGGAATAGGGGGGACAGGCTTGGGGTGGTTTTGTGGGGTGCAGGAGTAGGGGGACAGGCTTGGGGAGGGGAGGTTGGGGGGTGCAGGAGTAGGGGGACAGTATGACTGAAATTTTTTGACGAATTTGGTCATTAACACTATAAACTGTAATAATAATAATAATAATAATAATAATAATAATAATAATAATGATAATAATAATAATAATGATAATAATAATAATAATAATAATAATAATAATAATAATAATAATAATAATAATAATAGCAATAATAATAATAATAGCAATAATAATAATAATAGCGATAATAATAATAATAGCGATAATAATAATAATAATAATAATAATAATAATAATAATAATAATAATAATAATAATAAAACCAACTTCTGCTTCGGTTTTCCCTCAAATCGAATTATCTAATATCAATCACGGGGCAGACAATTAATAATAGTTATATAATAATCCACCCACAACCTTTTACTTACATAATCCACACATAACCTTTTACTTACATAATCCACACATAACCTTTTACTTACATAATCCTGTTACTAACCAAACACACACACAAACACATGAAGAGATAATATTGTACAGTTGGACACATGAATGGGTGGTACAGCCCAGGTGGTGAAAGATACTTGTCCCATTTGAGTAACCATTGTGTGTCTATTATCAGGTACTTGTTTTTTATTACCATCTTAATTTCCATTGCCATATTAATTTAATGATGATTTTTTTTTTTTTATAAACGGTACACAAATTTAATGATGATCGATGAAAGTTATTATTATTATATATTTAGGGACATTAATTGTGTTATATGAAGAAACTTAGAAGTAAATAAGTCCTTCAAATATTGCCACGAAACATTTTTTGTGTTTTCAATATTGAAGGAGATTGTTTCGTGGCATAGTCAGGAGGAATCAGAGGCCTCCAATTTTCATACACGAACACAGGGTCCTTGATTAAAATGTTTAGACACCCCTACAAAATATAAGTAATTTTCTATGATATACAACTAATAGAAAATGAATAGTAAAATAGGGTTAACTCTCTTATCTTTAATTATCTACCATCTATATCAGATCAGGGTTTGTACAAAAATTAAGGTAAATAAAAAACAAGAAAAATACAAAACAAAAATGTGTTATGAAGTGAGTGGTATAGGAGAGAGAGAGAGAGAGAGAGAGAGAGAGAGAGAGAGAGAGAGAGAGAGAGAGAGAGAGAGTGGGTGGTGGAAGAGAGAGAGAGAGAGAGAGAGAGGCATTAGAAACTGAGTGTATGATAGTGAGTGGCATAACTGAGTGAGTGGACGATAATAAATGGCATAATGGAGTGAGTCTTTTCGCTCATTTATGTGGGCGAAATTACTTTTGTGGGCGAAATTACTTTTGTGGGCGAAATGACTTGACTTGCGTTGGCGAAATGACTTTTGTGGGCGAAATGACTTCTGTTTTGGAATATATAAAAAAAAAACCAGGCCTCGAACATTTATTTATGTGGTGGGACTTTCGTTAATTAATTAAGTTTCACGAGTTATATCAAATCATCGGAGAAGACAGCGACACGACTTTTGTCTCTGATAGTACAGTTGGATACACGAATGGGTGGTACAGCCCAAGTGAAAGATGGTCCATTTCTCCCAATATCAATTTCCTTATTGGTGTCAAATAGGAGACATTATCAGGGGCAGAAGTCAGTATTGAGGATGGTGTGTGTGTGTGTGTGTGTGTGTGTGTGTGTGTGTGTGTGTGTGTGTGTGTGTGTGTGTGTGTGTGTGTGTGTGTGTGTGTGTTCCTTAGTGCCAAATAGGAGACATCAGCAGGGACAGAAGTCAGTATTAAGGATGGTAATAAAAAACAAGTACCTAATAATAGACACACAATGGTTACTCAAATGGGACAAGTATCTTTCACCTTCATGGGCTGTACAGTCGGCGGCAAAAGTCCTGTCGCCTCATCTGCTTCACCAAGACAAGCAGTGTTCATAGACTCGAGAAATACACACGTTTTCATCACCTAATAATCCCGAGTCTGTGAACATCGCGTGCCTCGGTGAAGCAAGTGAGGCGACACGACTTTTGCCGCCGACTGTACAATGAGATTTTACTGGACTGACAAAAAACATTATTAACAAGTGATAAAATTAAATGTGTTTGGATTCCACAATTGTAACGTTTCATAAATCATTAAAATTTCCAACACGTGATAGATTGATTTCTCATTAAAAAAATAAAAAATACTATATATCGAAAAATCTTCATGGTACAGAAAAAAATAATGATATTGGAACATGGACTCGTTAAACTCAGATTAATATTGTGTTATTTTCTTGTATAATTATATATTGTAGTAAGATTTGTGTGGGAAATGTATAAAGAAAGATACATACAACAGTGAAATGTATATAGACAGAGACATACAACAGTGAAATGTATGTAGACAGAGACATACAACAGTGAAATGTATACTGTGTCATGAAGTAGGTGTGCACGTATACTGTATATTAAGTCCTATATATAATCCATATATATATATATATAATTATACACATACAGAAACAGAAGTTGGACAAATACTCACTGCATTAAAAAACAACATTATTATTTTACAGGAAAACATATAACAACACCAAGCAGTATTTCGGGAATTATAGTTTTAATGAACAAAAATGGAGATTCAAAATAACATAAAATCTCTCGGAAATACTTTATTCATAAAATACTATTTGCAAAAAACAGAGACAACAATGCAACACAGAATAAGTACAAAACAAAAAAATGGTCAGAAGGCTTTGAGCATCATCATTATAGCATAGAGTAAGTTTACAGCCATGCAGATACTATTATATGTTTACTAGGTCTGTCCGTTTTCTGTCAGATATAATAATAGTATTTTATTATGCGTGTCATTGTTTTTTTTGTCTGTGCAACTTGATGTGGTCGTTGGGGGGGGTGCGGGGGGGGTTAGGGGGGGGAGCAGGGAAGGATTAGGCTACTCTACTCTTTCTTGGTTGGATACCTATGGATTATTTTATCTGATGATGGTGGATTTATGAATATACAGTCGTGGTCAAATATAATCATCTATATAGGGGTAACTCACGTATGGTAAGATTTTAACAGCTTCTCTCTGTTCCTTATATAGATGATAAAATTTCCCATAAATAAGTTAACTACCATCTTTTAATTTACTACAAGCAGCTACACACTACTTAAAACAATAATATCATAATTATATGAACGTGAAAACATGAGACAGTAAATTGTTTGAGATACCCATATGTGGATGATTATTATTGACCTCTATTGTATTATTGACCCTAGAAACAGCAGCTACAATCCAAAATATGTATCCAGGCTTGCTTCGAATAGCCTGATCGAAAATTTAGCGAGCTCAATCAATTCTGAAAGAGGATAAGCGTTGTAATTGGTTCACTAGTGTGTCAAATGATTCGAAACTTCAACACGAAATGGATACACATTTTGGTAGTCGTCAATTGGTCCACACACAGATGTCCTCCTTCCTTCCTTCTTTCTTTCTTTCTTTCTCTCCTTTCTTTCTTTCTTTCTTTCTTTCTTTCTTTCTTTCTTTCTTTCTTTCTTTCTTTCTTTCTTTCTTTCTTGTTGTAGTTGCTGCCAGAAACACCAAGATAGAAATACTCCGTAGACAGACAGACAGACAGACAGACAGACAGACAGACAGACAGAAATACAGACAGACAGACAGACAGACAGACAGACAGACAGACAGACAGACAGACAGACAGACAGACAGACAGACAGACAGACAGACCTGCCTGAGTGTAATGCATCCCTTTATAAAATTACTGGTGTGTTCACTGCATAATTTAGTGAGCACGAGTCTGTTCAATGTTAAACTTGGCGTCTCTCTCTCTCTCTCTCTCTCTCTCTCTCTCTCTCTCTCTCTCTCTCCCCTTCGCCTCGCTAGTTGGCTCTATTGTTTAATTACCGGATTCTCTCTTTATACCTGCTGACAATAGGAGAGGCAACGTTCACAGCGGCTCTTTAAATGCATTACACACGCTCAAGGCACTCTCTCCCAACCCTGTGTGTGTGTGTGTGTGTGTGCGTGTGTGTGTGTGTGTGTAGGGCGGACTGGCCACTTTTATCAGCTGGGCTCGTCGGTAATGTGGCCTGTGAGTACCTTAAATAATAATAATAATAATAATAATAATAGTAATAATAATAATAACACGTTAAACATAAGGATCTCAATCCCCTAGTATATACCTAATTGCAAAATTCAAAGACAAGCTTGGTGTGAGCTGTGATTATAAATATTTTATTTTATTTAATATTATTTTATTTGAATTAATCCAATATCATTTGTTGATACTTTTCATCTCTTGTGTTAGATATTATTATTTCCATGATTTTTTTTAAGCTTCTCATTCATTTCAAATCTATCACTAGATACACATTTTGCTCTAAGACCATAGCATACTTTGTGTGCAACAGAATAACCAAACTCTTATTTCAGTGAATGTCTAAAATAAGTTGTAATGCATTAGTATGAGGAAAGTGACATTTACAAATTCTTGGAACTCCTCCAACTCAGGCTTGAGGAGACTTGACTTACTAAAATAAACAAACTCCTCTCCAAACATACACCACTCCATCCCCTTCAAACATACACCACTCTTTTCTCTCAAAACATACACCATGCACTCCATCCCTCCAAACATACACCATGCACTCCATCCCTCCAAACATACACCATGCACTCCATCCCTCCAAACATACACCATGCATGCACTCCTTCCCTTCAAACATACACCATGCACTCCATCCCTCCAAACATACACCATGCACTCCTTCCCTCCAAACATACACCATGCATGCACTCCTTTCCTCCCCGTCGCGTCTATTTCGTCGTAGCTGAACATTACTCGGACTCAGCTATTTAAAGGGACCGAATACCCCAGAGCTCTCAGGGTGTAGCAGTAAACTGGATCAACTTCGACATCCAGCTTGCTTCCTTGGCGAGAATTACCAGCTGCAGAATTAGGAGATGTCAGACGCTGCTAAAGGGTTATTGAGCCCAAGTCGCACCGTGTCTAACTCTCCGATACTTGTTGTTTGTTGTTGTTGTTAATGTTGTTGTTGTTGTAGTTCACACGAGGGGACACAACAACAACGAGATAGGAGGAGAGAGACTATATGGAGAGATCCTATATGGAGAGATCCTATATATACTGTACATGTGATGGGAATGAGAAATGGAGAAAGGAGAAGAAAGAGGTGAAGAGAATGATGAAAGACTAGCTTGGGGAAGATTGAGGGAAAAAATGGGTTGGTAGATGGTGTGAGTGAAATAGATGCATTATATAATTACATTGGTGAATAGATGGAGAAATGAATGGAGGCCAATAATGTTAGTGAGTGAGTGGATGGGTGGGATGGTTGGTTAGTGGATGGGTAGTAGCATGGAGGTAGTACTGTGTATATTGATTCATGGGTATAGTAGTAAGGAGATGGGGAGTCCTAGATGGTTGGGTGGGGAGGAGGGGATGGGGGGAAGCGGGCGAAGAGGTGGGGAGGGGGGGGGGAAGGGGGAGGAGAGGGAAGCTGGAGACTATTAAGAGAGAGAGAGAGAGAGAGAGAGAGAGAGAGAGAGAGAGAGAGAGATTGCGAGCGAGCGAGAGAAGGTTTGTTACTTCGTTTGTGGTTCATTCGGTTCAAATCTCCCGAACCTGACGTTTCTTTGGGTCGAGGCTACGTGACTTGTACCCTGCCCTCCCATTGGCCCATCGCTCTGCCCAGCTAAATACAGCCAACCAATCACAGAGTAGCTTATAATCCTTGAACATGTGAGTGAGTGAGTGACGTGACAACACCATATTCACTCCGGCAAGCAGTCCACTCTCCATTCTGTCTCTGTGTAGCCATCATCAAATTATCATCATATTTCGGTGATTTATCGTTGAAAAAAGTATAAAATCAAATGTTTGTAAAGGTGAACGAGTGTTTCAAGGTTTATGTAAGGTGATATAGACGTGATGATGCTGTGTTGTGTAGTGATGAAGTGAAATACGTGATAATGCTGTTTTGTGTAGTGATGAAGTGATATACGTGATAATGCTGTCTTGTGTAGTGATGAAGTGATATACGTGATAATGGTGTCTCGTGTAGTGATGAAGTGAAATACGTGATAATGCTGTGTTGTGTAGTGATGAAGTGAAATACGTGATAATGCTGTGTTGTGTAGTGATGAAGTGAAATACGTGATAATGCTGTGTTGTGTAGTGATGAAGTGAAATAAGGCAGCCTACGTGACTAATAGTGATGAAGAAGAGGTTGGAATCCTTTAACTAGTGATGAAGAAATCTTTATTGATGTAAGTAGCGATTCTAGCATTTTAATAATAAGCACACACACACACACACACACACACATCTAGATACATTTACCATATTTGCCCACACACACACACACACACACAGTCCTCTTTCCCACCATACCAACCAAGCTCCCTTCTCCATCACCATAATCCTCCTTCCCTCCTCCTCCCTCACCATCCTCCTCCCTCACCATCCTCCTTCTCCTCTTTCACCATCCTCCTTCCTTCTCACCATCCTCCTTCCTTCTCACCATTCTCCTCTTCTCCTTCTATTCCCTTTCTTTATTCTTGTGTCCTCTTCTCCATTTTCCATCCTTTTTTTTTTCCATTATACCATTTTTCTTTCTCTTCCTTCATTCATTGCTCTCTCTCTCTCTCCTCCTCTCTCTCTCCTTTCACATTCTTCATCCTTCTCATCTCTTTCCTCTCTCTCTCTCTCTCTCTCTCTCTAATCCCTGGACTCGCGGAGGGATTTATCTTTCTCTCACCTCCCTTTCCTCTCTCTGAATCCCTCTGTAATCTGCCCTCTTTCATTGCCTTATTCTGCTGCTGGAGAGAGAGAGAGAGGGAGGGAGAGGGAGAGGGAGGGAGACAAGCTGGAGAGAGAGAGAGAGAGAGAGAGAGAGAGAGAGAGAGAGAGAGAGAGAGAGAGAGGAAGAGAGTTAGACAGGATGAAAGAAAGGAGGTGGGATGGTAGGATGAAAGAAAGGAGGTGGGATGGTAGGATGAGAGAAAGGACAAAGACAGAGAGACTTAAAATAGTGACTTGTGCATATTAATTTGAATGGAATTGCTTGTTTGGACAATTTTCATTTGTCCTAATTTGTATTTTTTTTTTGTCCTATCACTCCCAAAGTTCGGGCACATTCTTTGATCCTAAATAACTCCGAAACAGTGAATCTGAAACAACTTATATATATATTTACCTACCGGTACACTCGTGATACGTAATTCCTGACCAGAGACGAATGGCAGGCACCAAACACACACACACACACACCCTGCATTCGAACTCAGCCTCTATATGTGTACCGAGTGGGGAAATGAGCAATACCAGGCGATTCGAAGCTTACTGTTCCTTCCCCCATCACCTCCCCCTTCCCTCCCCATTTCCTGTACTTCTCTCACACATATCACACCATATTATTCCCTTCCTTCCTTCCCTCATCACCTCCCCTTTCCATCCCACCATTTCCTGTACTTCTCTCACACATATCCCACCATTTTTATTCCCTTCCCTCCTTCCTCCATCACCTCCCCCTTCCATCCCCTACCTCCCCACCACCCCCTTCCATCCCCTACCTCCCTACCTTCCCCTTCCATCCCCTACCTCCCCACCTCCACCTTCCATCCCACCATTTCCTGTACCTCTCACACAACATATCACACCTTGAAATCATTACTGTTTCTATCCCTTACAAGTCCTTGCACTCAGTACCTGACGAGGGAAAGTTAGAAGTCTTGTATATACACCTCTTTTGGAATAATAGAAATAATAGAAATGTTGGGTTGTTGGGTTTTCCCTCGACAGTTTTAGTATTGATTTATAATATTTTCAGCTTTTTTGCAGGAAATTGTTAAACGTTATATCCAAGGCAAAATATGCACCATATAATATGAATACTATATATATCAATATTAGAGATCAAGTTTTGGATTAGTGGATTTACTTCGACTAAAACAATCATCTGACACTAGCCAGAAAATAATTGCGACGGTACTTTTACTAACTGAAGGAATACAATTTTGTTGAGTAAAAATCATCAATAGCAAGAATACCTCTAGCGTGTGTATGTCCGAGAGAGAGAGAGAGAGAGAGAGAGAGAGAGAGAGAGAGAGAGAGAGAGAGAGAGAGAGAGAGAGAGAGAGAGAGAGAGAGAGAGAGAGAGAGAGAGAGAGAGAGAGAGAGAGAGAGAGAGAGAGAGAGAGAGAGAGAGAGAGAGAGAGAGAGAGAGAGAGAGAGAAGAGAGAGAGAGAGAGAGAGAGAGAGAGAGAGAGAGAGAGAGAGAGAGAGAGAGAGAGAGAGAGAGAGAGAGAGAGAGAGAGAGAGAGAGAGAGAGAGAGAGAGTGAGTGAGTGAGAGTAGTATGGAAACCCTTACTTCTAAAAGAGTGAGGGGGACAGACTGGACTGACAGTGGACAGGACGATGCTTCTCACTGTAATGGACAGAGTGAAGGACACAGACATGGAAACTACATACAGACACTAACGTTATACCACACACACCAACGTGTATATATATATAGTAGTGTTACGAACAAATTACCTCGTTTGGACAGCTATGAATGTGTGATTGCATATGTGTATTTCTATGTACAGTACACACACACACACTCTCTCTCTCTCTCTCTCTCTCTTCTCTCTCTCTCATCATCAGACTACTAGTGAAGACAGACAACTCACCTTTATTCCTTTCAAACCAGTAAAAATAACTTATGAACATTCGTTTCCCATCCCTAATATTTTTATTCATAATTTTTTCCCTTACTTTTCCATTTCTTATCTCCCTCCGTTTTTTAATTTATTTCTAAATTCACTTTTCCCCTCTCCTCCATTTTCCTTTCCTCCCTCCTTTCCTCCTTTCTCTTCATGCATCTATCTCTCCATTCACTAACACTCCTTTCCTATTCTATCTGCACTTCTCTTCTCTCTCTCTCGGATTCCTTTCCCACTGACATCTCTTCATTTATTTACTAACCTTCTATCCCCTCCCAGTCTCTCTCTCTCTCTCTGTGCCAGCTCCCTCACTAATTACTAAAAACGCCAAACATTCCAGAAAATTACAAAGCTCACCCTTTTTATCTTCATTATCCACAACTCCAACACTGAGGAATGGCACAGAAATATTTTGTCGAGTCGAGTATTTCTATTTACAGAGATATACAGAATAATAAACATAATATATATAAACATAATATACATAAACATAATATACATAAACATAATATACATAAACATAATATACATAAACATAATATACATAAACATAATATACATAAACATAATATACATAAACATAATATACATAAACATAATATACATAAACATAATATACATAAACATAATATACATAAACATAATATACATAAACATAATATACATAAACATAATATACATAACATAATATACATAAACATAATATACATAAACATAATATACATAAACATAATATACATAAACATAATATACATAACATAATATACATAAACATAATATACATAAACATAATATACATAAACATAATATACATATATGAGGCATTCACAAAAGTATACACAAACACCTATAGCCACGTAAATACGACCCCTTTTCTGCCACTCTAAAATGCAAAGAGAATCGAATACCTGCAGAATAGTATTAAAGCTATTGGAATTGCAGGTTTAAGTCGGTTGCAAATTTTAAGAGGATTATATACGGACCATGCAGATAAAATTGGTTAATACATTCATTTTTCCAACTCTAAAAAGCTCAGTAATATAATCCGACAAAGGAATCGGACTGTTTGAGTATAGAAGAATGATTTAAGAGCCATTTTGTCAACTCAACAGACGGACTCACTGATTGACAAGCTATATAAAAAAAAAAAACTCTGTTCAAAACTTGTTCCATTTTCCTCTATCTATATGTCTCTATTTCTATCTCTATCTTTCTATCTCTATCTATTTCTATCTATATCTTTCTATCTATCTCTTTCTATCTATCTCTATCTGTCTATTTCTATCTATCTAAGCATTAGAGGCCAGCGGAACACAAGTTTTGAACAGACTTTTTTTTTTTGAGTCTCATTATTTTGTTCTCTTGTGGGAAACACTGCCATTTAAGGGGTGTGTGGGAGTAGGGGGACAGGCTTGGGGGGATTTGGGGGAGTGGGGAAATGAACAATACCAGGTGATTCGAAACTTCTGCTCCTCACATGCACACTGGTCAGAAATGATGTATATATATGACGAGTGTATATATGACTTTGTGTTGTCCAATATATTTACGTTTTTCATGAATATTTTTGCAGATCGTGGAGTGATGAGACAGGGAGACTTACACCCGTAGTTTTAACAAATTTGAGGGCCCTTACTGGAGCTCTATGAACCCTCCAAATAATCCAGGCCACAAAAAAAACGCTTCAGTGTTTTGAATAGGGAATCTGTTGCCTGGAGTAGTTTGGAGAATTCATAGAGCTCCAGTAAGGGCCCTCAAATTTGTTAAAACTACGGGACTTACGACTACACCTCCTTCACCTCAGTTTATCATCCTGGTGGTGATGGACTAATCTATCAGGTGAGTAAGTTATATTTTAGTACTGGAGGAATTTCGGTGCACCTTCCCCTCTCATTTAGCTGCTTATGTTTCTCTCTCTCTGTCTCTCTCTGTCTCTCTCTCTGTCTGTTTGTCTGTCTGTCTCTCTCTCTGTGTGTCTCTCTCTCTGTGTCTCTCTCTCTCTGTGTCTCTCTCTCTCTGTGTCTCTGTCTCTGTCTCTCTCTGTCTCTCTCTGTCTCTCTGTGTCTCTCTGTCTCTCTGTCTCTCTCACTCTTTCTCTCTCTCTAATACCGAAAAACCAAGCCTTAAGTTGAATGAGAAGCAGAAACGCTATATACATTTAAACATGAGGAACATATGTATAATAATCCAGGACACGCAAGTAATATTAAGCCCTGAGGGAGGAGTGTGTTGTGAGTGAGAGCTTCTGGAGAGTGTGAGTAATATTGGTGTGAGTTTGAGTAATGGTCCCCTGGTGGTGTGTCTGAGGCTCTGTAGGCTTCTAAATTGTACTGCACTGTAATACTTCACTGTACTGCACTGTAATACCTCACGTGTAATGATTATGTCCCGCCCTACAGTCACTCACACATTCTCTAATTTTCAACAACATTATTATTATTATTTTTTATTTTATGCATCCTTAGAACAGTAACCTAAAACAATGATGAGTTGGTTGTTCAAGTAAAAAACTCCTCATATTAAGTTATTTTTAATATATTTATATACCGGTACTCGTTGTTGTTGCGCTGCCTAGGATTATTGTAAATTCAATCAATTATTTCTCAAATTATTACAATGATGTGGTGAAACCTTCCTTCTTCCCAAGTTCCCATGCCTATTCAGTGAAGAACACATGGAATTATTTTTATCACGTGGAACATTATCTTGTACGGTACTTATCTAGTAGTTCCTGGCTGTGTGTATTAATTTGAATGGAATTGTTTGTTTGTTTGTTTGTTTGTTTGGACAATTTTCATTTGTCCTAATTTGTATTTTTTTGTCCTATGACTCCCAAGGTTGGGGCACATTCTTTGATTCTAAATAACTAAAAAACAGTGAATCTGAAACAGACGTCGTTTATGTAATGTGTGGTGGCGTTAATAAAAAAGATACAATTATCGCCAGCAGTTTCCAAAGAGATATTTAACATGGGGGTAAAAGAAATAGTCAAGAGAAACCCAGACGAGACAAGAGTAAGAAAAAAAAACACATATGCCTTCCTTTCCTCCGTCTCCCTTCTAATGGTACGTAAATATTCATGAGGGTCTAATTAGGGTAGAAAAAAGTTTATCTAATTAAAGTTGAAGGTGTAGGGGAGAAGGGGGGAGGGTCAGGGAAATAGATATAGGGAATAGGGGGTAGGAGGTGGGAGGTGGGAGGTGGGAAGGAGTAAGGGAATAGGGAATAGGGAATAGGGTGTAGGGGATAGGGGGTAGGGGGTAGAGTAATTAGTAACTAACTCTCTCCATGTGTGTTAATTTATCCCTTTCCTATGATAACACCAGAAGGGAATCGAACTCAGATTCTTTGTTGTTGTTGTTGTAGGTGTCTTGGAGGCTACTGATTCCTCCAACTGTGACACGAAACATACAATCCTCAGCATAGGTATAATGGTTGCCTGTTGCTTGGGATAAGTTTGGAGGAATCAGCTTCGAATCGCCTGGTATTGCTCAATTCCCCACCCAGTACACCTATAGAGGCTGAGTTCGAATGCAGGGTGTGTGTGTGTGTGCGTGTGCATGTGTGTGTGTGTGTGTATGTGTGTCTGTGTGTGAGAGAGTATGTGTGCGTGTGTATGTGTGTGTGTGTGTGAGAGTATGTGTGCGTGTGTATGTGTGTGTGTGTGTGTGTGTGTGTGTGTGTGTATGTATGTATGTGTGTATGTGCGTGTGTGTGGTGCCTGCCGTTCGTCTCTGGTCAGGGATTTTGTATCACGAGTGTACATACATTCCCCTTAAATAACGCTCTATAGACAAACTGTTGTGTGCGTTCAACTGGTAATAGTATTTCCGTAACACCGTTGTCAATTAGTTCACGGAAAATTAGCTAATGAAAATATATTGTGGCTGGCGAGAATAAATGACGAGGGAAATAGTTGGTTGTGGCATTAAGGACCCTGTGATCGTGTCTGAAAAATGGAGGCTTCTGATTCCTCCTGACTATTCCACGAAACAAGCTCCTTCCATATAGGTAGTGTTTCGTGGCAATTTTTGAAGGACTCGTATATCTCCAATTTTCTGACATCACGGGTCCCTTAACCTAACACTGTATTATAGGCTTTTGGTAATTAAGGGGATAGTGTTCATTTGGTATGTGTGTACAGACTTACAGTGTGTACATCCCACCCCAAATCAACCCACCCCCACTATCTCCACCCCCACCCCATCCACCCACCCACCCCACCCCATCCACCCACCCACCCACCCCCAACCCAAACCCACCCATGCACCCACCCAATCTCACCTAAACGTCACCAGATTCACGAAAAGTTAAATTGTGCTGAAAAGTTGACGCATATGTTGGCCAAGTTTAGATGAATTTATTTGCAAAGTGTATGAAATGTTCTAAAGAGATTGAGGTACAGGTACGTTTGGGTTTAATGGTCTTAGATACGAGGTCTTTGAGGCTGAGGAGGGAGGTAGGTAACTTTCATCTTTATGTAAAATGGATGTTAGGGCTGTTTTCATGTCTGTCTGTCTGTCTCCATGGCCATTCTCTCTGTTCTTGGAAGTTACTGAGAATTTCACATTGATATATAAAAACAAAAAACAAAACATAAAAACAAAAAACAAAACATAAAAACAAAAAATAAAACATAAAAACAAAAAAAGACGGAACATAATTTTGACTCCAATACGTCGACGACATTCTCTGGTTCGGGTCTGAAAAATTTCTCACTGATTAATTTCTACTTGAGGAGGAAGTTCAGTGTTGGTAAATCTGGAGCAACTGAATCCTCCAAACTATTCCAAGCAACAGGGCACCATTATTATTGTTCATCTGGTCCTGTTTCCTGGCATACTTTGGAGGAATCAAGGCACTCCAATATACCAAAGAAGAATTACCACATTAAGGGACAGTATCAGATTTTTTTTTAGTATAGTGTTGGTAAATCTGGAGCAACTGATTCCTCCAAACTATTCCAAGCAACAGGGCACCCTTATTTTTGTTAATCTGGTCCTGTTTCCTGGCATACTTTTTAGGAATCGAGACACTTTACTGTACCAAAAGGATACTACTCTCCCCTTAAACATTTCCGTGTCCTGTAGGCGAGACCATAATGACAAAATATAAGATGTAAAAATTCTAAACGACGAATCAAATGTGACAGAAAAAACCCCGAGCTTATCCACTCGGTATATTAACCCAGTGTTATACTTTTTTTATTACGACAAAGAAACGCTACAATGGATGTAAAGCTAATAAGCCAGAACCCCAGGACTAATCAGCCAACCTTTGTCATACCGTTTCCATGTAAAATGTCTTTGATGTTGTAGCCTACACGTAATAAAGACCCCATGTTAATGTATTAGTCCTCACCTGTACCTCTATAGCTCCCCCATCCACTTGGTGTATTCACGTACTGTCCAATAGTTTTATAGAGGAATGATAATAACAATGTACTGTATATTATGTTTACTGCATGTGGTGTACAGTTGCCAAAAAGATATTGCGACAAATCTTGATAGAATTTTAACCCTAGTAATATCCACAACTATTTGTAGGGACTATAAGCATGTATAACTGAAGGAAATATACATATCCTTCTGTAATACATACTTATAAGCATATATAACAGAAGGAAATATACATATCCTTCTGTAATACATACTTATATATATCCCTACAAACAACTATGGACATTAATATATTTAATGTTGTATCAATAGTTGTCGCAATACCTTTTTTGGCAACTGTACAATAAATGAAACACTGCCTTTGAAAAATGTCATTAATATTGTAACTCGATAATTAATGGTTTGTTTCTGAATGGGTCGACCTCAAAATGTCCCTGTCTGCGATTCTGGTGTCAAAGCAAGTCTATTTCTTTGGTTCGTATTATTGCAAGTGTGTGAACAACTTTTGTATTCATCTACAACATTTCGCATTTGAACAATCAACACCCAACCTAACCAGTGTTCGGTCACCTGGCACAGACTTTGACTACTACTACTAAATAAAAATTAATAATGAATATATGAATAAAAACACAAAAATAATGCAATTCGACACAGACCAACAGACGAATTACAGCAACACACACACACACACACACACACACACACACACACACACACACACACAGACACACACACACACACACACACACACACACACACACACACAGACACACACACACACAGACATTCACACACACACACACAGACACACACACACAGACACACACAAAAGGGTGCTATTTTCTCGTTTAGTCAACAATGTAGTAACCAACTAGATGGATGTAAATAGATACCATTTTTTACACTGTTAACGTACGAGGCATACCAATGTCCTGTACGTGTATGTGTGTGCCAATGTATTTTTCTGTACGTGTATATGTGTGTGTGTGTGTGTGTGTGTGCCTCCTCCTCCTCTTCCTTCCCTTCCCTTCCCCCCCTCCTCCTCCTCCTCCTCCTTCCCTTCCCTTCCCCCCCTCCTCCTCCTCCTCCTTCCCTTTCCTTCCTTCCCTTCCTCCTCCTCCTCCTTCCCTTTCCTTCCTTCCCCTTCCTTCCCTTCCTCCTTCTTCTCTCTCTCTCTCTCTCTCTCTCTCTCTCTCTCTCTCTCTCCACCAAATCATGAAAGCATCAAGACCGCGGTAATTGCCGAGAGAGAGAGAGAGAGAGAGAGAGAGAGAATAATATTAAAGAGAGGTAGAGAAGAGCCAAGTGGGTAGGGTAAATGAGGAAGAGAGAGAGAGGTAAATAAATAGAGAGAGAGAGAGAGAGAGAGAGAGAGAGAGAGAGAGAGAGCAATAACAGACCCCATTAATGTTTACTGTGAAACTCTGATCAAACCTCTACTGTATGTATGTATGTATGTTCGTCAACCAGATCTCCTTACCTCCATCAATCTCTCTCTCTCTCTCTCTCTCTCTCTCTCTCTCTCTCTCTCTCTCTCTCTCTCTCTCTCTCTCCAGTTATCTTTCGTGCCTTCTCCCTACCTTTTAGTTGTGCATGTGTGTTTATCATATATTTATAGTCGTAATATTATGTATCAGAGAGAGAGAGAGAGAGAGAGAGAGAGAGAGAGAGAGAGAGAGGTGCATGTGTGTGTGTAATGGTGTGTATGTTGTTCTGTGTGTGCTTTAATTAATATTAGTGTGTTTGCCCGTGTGTTTGCCCGTGTGTGTGTGTGTGTGTGAATGTATGCATGGGTATATGTAAATGTGAGCCGTGTGTTTGCATGTGTGTCTGTGAATGTGTTAAGGGGTGGGTGGGAATTGGGGGACAGGCTTGGGGGGGGGGGGTTAGAGAGGTGCAAGAGTAGGGGGACAGGCTTGGAAGGGGGAGTTTGGGGGGTTAGGGGGGTGGGGGAATAGTGGGACAGGCTTTCTACCCACCCCAATCCTGTCCCCCTACTCCCGCACCCCCCCCAGCCCCCCCCCTAAGCCTGTCCCTCTATTCCCGCACCCCCCCAGTCCCCCCTAAGCCTGTCCCTCTATTCCCGCACCCCCCCAGTCCCCCATAAGCCTGTCCCCTACTCCCTTAAGCATATATGAACAAATTTCCCCACACGTGCTCTCAAATAAAAAGGTTTCAATTACATTTTGTACGAGGAGAGAATAAAAGGTTTGGGTTGCAATGATTATTAAGCAACAGAATCAGTGCCATTTTGCCACGTTCCAAATTTTACACTGTAGATAAATTATTGCACATGAATATATTGAAGTCGAAAGAGAGAGAGAAAGAGAAAGAGAGAGATAAAGAGAAAGAGAAAGAGAGAGAGAGATTGATAGTGTGTGAAGGGAACATATTCTTACAGGGAAGAGAAAACAAATTACATATATATATATATATATATATATATATATATATATATATATATATATATATATATATATATATAATATTAATTTTATATTGTGCCAGTGGAAAATTAATACCAAAAAATATTCAACTCTCCATAAAACCTTCACTGGCCAAATGTTTCCTTTTTTTGCAACACTCCAACACAATATTAAAATAATAATAATAAAAAAACTATTTGGACTTGTAACCTGAATGATACAAAAC
>JAWZYT010000645.1:105000-120182 GCA_034508575.1 Petrolisthes manimaculis | reverse complement strand
AGTGGTAGTGAGTGGGTGGTGCATGGGTTGTGTTGGTAGGTGGGTGATGGGAGTATATAAGGGGTTGAGTGGGTCATAAGGAGAGTGGGTGGTAGGGCTGGAGTGAAATGGTGACTATTATGTGTGTGTGTGTGTGTGTGTGTGTGTGTGTGTGTGTGTGTGTGAGATAGAGAGAGAGAGAGAGAGAGAGAGAGAGAGAGAGAGAGAGAGAGAGAGAGAGAGAGAGAGAGAGAGAGAGAGAAGTACTACCATCCAATACCAAAGTTCAGTGTGTATACGTATAGGGTCAGAGGTCAAAGGTCAGTTTCACAATCACCTCCTTAATACATGACCAGAAAACAGGCAGGAGGGGAAAATGGAGAGATAGGTGAGGGGAAGGGGGGGGAAGGGGAGAGTAGGGGAAGGGGGAGGTGAATTTTAGGTGAAGTGGTAGGTGAGGGAAGGGATAGGTGAGGGGAGGGATAGGGGAAGGGGAAGGGATGGTAAGTGGTAGGGGAGGTGAGGGAGAAGAGAAGGGATATGGGGGGGATAGGGAAAGGGGAAGGTATAAAGGAAGGGTAGGATTGGTCAGGGAGAGGGATAGGGAAGGCATAAGGGAGGAAGGGAAAGGAAAGGTGAGGGATAAGGTAAAAGGAAGGTATAATTGAGAGGCAGTGAAGGTCAGGGAGAGGGATAGGAAAAGGAAAGGCATAAGGGAGGGGTAGGGGAAGTGAGGATAGGGATAAGGTATAAGGGAGGGGAAAAGGTGAGGAAAATGAGGAGGTAGAAAAGAAGAAAATGACGAGGAAGGGGAGAGGAAAATGAGGAATGAAAAGAAAGGAAGAGAGTTTGGTAGATGGGAAATGGTGAAGAAAAAGAGAGGGAGAGGAAGGGGAGAGGCAAGTTATGAAGAGGGGAAAGGGAAAATGAAAGTTGGAAAAAGAGGAAGGAGAAAATGAAAGTTAGAAAGAGAGGAAAGGGAAAAATGAAAGTTAGAAAAAGGGGAATGGGAAAATGAAAGTTAGAAAGAGGGGAATGGGAAGAATAATTTTAGGAAGAGGGGAAGGGAAAAATGAAAGTTAGAAAGAGGGGAAGAGTAAAAGAAAGTTATTGAGAGGAAATAATTTAGGAAGAGGGGGAAGGGAAAAAGAAAGTATGACAAAGATACAAAGAAAGACAACCAACATATTTATTTATCAAGCCAAGTTTATATACCGTAATATTATTTATGACTGTACAAACAAATCTCTTTACTTTACCTTCAGACGTTAGAGGTGACAGATGAAAATATGGGTGTCGATTGTCAGCACATAACTCAAATTCTATTCCCTGCCCACACACACACACAGCTCATGCACTATCACCTTTCTTCTACCCTTACCCCTCCTCCCTATCCCTCTTCCTCTTCTTGTCCCTACTACTACCTCTGTCCCTCCCCTAACCTCTTCATGTATACTACCAACCCTGCTACCCTAACCTACCTTACTCTTCCCCTGCCTGCCCCCTGCCCCCCCCCCCCACACTGCCTAGTTCAACCATCAATCATTTTGTCAGGCCACACAATCAGTTAAGTCAGAAGATAGTGGGGTGATGTAAACACACACACACACACACACAGGCCGGTATATACAAACACCTTTCCACAATATTAACACACACACACACACACACACACACACACACACACACACACAGGCCGATAGCCTATACACACAAGCGCATATTTCCACAATATTATTAACACACACAAGCTGGTATACACACAGCGCACCTTTCCTCAATATTAACCTTCACACACACACACACACACACACACAGGCCTGTATACACACAATATTATTAACATTCACACACACACACACACACACACACACAGGCCGAGATACACACAAGCTCACTTTTCCACAATATTATTAACCTTCACACACACACACACACACACACACAAACACGAGCAGCCAACCGACCTAGAGAGACGAAAGAGAAGAGAATGAAGGGAATTATAGTTAAGAAGACGAGAAAGTGGGATTATCCAAGAAACGATGTAAATTATAAACAAAACAATATCAGGGAATAATAATAAGTGTGAATGTCTGACAGCCTTGGTTGGGGGGGAAAGGAAGGAGAGTGTGTAAAGTAGTTAACAAGGCAGATAGTGTAATGTCGAGAGGGAGGGAGGGAGAAAGAAGGGACGGATAGAGAGGGAGAAGAAGGGAGGGTGAAGGGCATGAAGGACTGATAGATAGGGAGAAGGGAAGGAGGACTGATAGAGAAGGAGAAGGCAAGGTGAAGGGAAGGAGGGACTGACAGAGAGGGAGAAGGTAGGGTGGAGGGAGAAAGGTTACAGAGATAAACAGAGGATATACAGTACACAAACTGGAGCTAGGGATTACCAAATGTTACAGAGAGAGAGAGAGAGAGAGAGAGAGAGAGAGAGAGAGAGAGAGAGAGAGAGAGAGAGAGAGAGCAGAGAGAGAGAGAGAGAGAGAGAGAGATAATAACACAGAACAGGGGAGGGGGATAATGGGGGAGGTGGGAGTATTGGTGGGGAGAGGGAAGCAAAGAGGAGGGAGTATTAGTGGGGGGGGAAAGAAGCATGGGGAAGGGAAAAAGAAATTGGGGGAAAGTATTGATGGTGGTGGGGGCATTGGAGAAAGAATAGTTGGGGGGGGGGGACATGGAGGGAAGTGTAGGTAGGTGGGGGGAAAGTGTAGGTAGGTGGGGGGGAAGTGTAGGTACGTGGGGGGGAAGTGTAAGTAGGGGGGGGAGGTGTTTGGTCACTATAATTGATAGTAGTGGTAGAGTTTGTCACCTTCTCAGATTCAACTCAGTGTAAAATAACAATGAAATATAAAGGATGGAGAGAAACCTGTTGAAATTTACTACAAACACACCCGTTACATAACAGCACTGACGGGCAAGAGTGAGTGAGAGAGAGCTAGAGAGTAGGCTATGCAAATTGTGTGAAGAATGTATGTGTGTGTGTGTGTGAGAAGTACTTATTAGGTGTGTGTGTGTGTGCATGAAGTACTTATTAGGTGTGTGTGTGTGCGTGTGAAGTACTTTTTGTTGTAAGTGTGTGTGTGTTTGTGTGTGAACGAATTATGTGCATGACGTATATATTAGGTGTGAGTGAGTGAGTGTGTGTGTGTGTGTGTAAATAAAGAATGGGCTTGAAGTATTAATAGGCGTGTATGTGGATAAATAAAGTATATTCATAAAGTACTATTAGGAGAGAGAGAGAGAGAGAGAGAGAGAGAGAGAGAGAGAGAGAGAGAGAGAGAGTAGCAGCCAGCCAGTCAGTAGTACCCGAGTAGCCTAGCTTACGTAGCAAAGAATTCAGGCCAAATGAACTGAAACGTAAGCTTGAAAATGCCACACACACACACACACACATTTCGAGTACTCCCCCCCCCCTTCCCCCCCAAACCCCGTACAATACAACCCAACATTCTTCTACAATTATAACCTAACAACAAGTCTGGCCACATTAGGCTGTCTGTCTGCTTTACACTATTATTATTTTTATGCATCAATTGTTCTTTTTTTTTCAACTTTATTTTGTGTTACTGATTTTGCATTGCTGTTTTTCCAAGTAATGTGTTACTGATTCAAATAAAGAAACTACAAAATATACTACTACTACTATTACTACTACTACCATGACCATTACAATCACCACTACTATTATTACTATTAATACAACTACAAATACTTTTACTGACCAACCTTCATTACTACTACTACTACTACTACAACAACAACTACTACTACTACCAAAACTTTTACTGATCTACCTTCACTACTACTACTACTACAACTACGCAACAGTATACCATCCTTCAATCCTATCCTCCAATAGCCTACACAGCAACAGCATTAGGCTATCCATTCTACTCTCCCTTCACTACTGCATCATCACTCAACTACAAATGTGTGTGTGTGTGTGTGTGTGTTAGATACCTGTCGCGTGCTAGCTTGAGTGCCTGCAGTGTGTGTGTGTGTGTGTGTGCAAAGCCTGAGTCATCATCACCACCACCACCACCACCACCATCACAGTAACCAACCAACGTAGCCTAGCCTACACCCAGACGGACCAAGTTTTAAAACACCTGTTCTTACTTAACTCCCTTCACTCTCTGCCAACAAACTAACTAACCCTTCACCATTCACTTCACCTCATCATTTGACCAGGGGTAAAACTGGACCAAAAGGCAATCACTCATTTACAACGAAACCGGCGGATCAAAGAGAGAGAGAGAGAGAGAGAGAGAGAGAGAGAGAGAGAGAGAGAGAGAGAACACACACACACACCTGCTCACACTGATCATCTTACGTCAGGCAACGTCACAAACATCTGTCCAAGCACGAACCCATTCCCGTTCCAATACCGTGCCTACAGATGTCCACAGTCTATGATGAGTGACCAGTGGGGTAGAAATGACCCCTTACATCATGACATACCCTTTAGTTCTGTCACTCCTGGGGCCTTTTAGTTTTAGTACCCTTATTGCCCCCATCCCCCTCACTCCCTCTCCTACTACCCTCCACTACCCACCACTACTACCATACTATAACCTCTTCTACACACACACACACATACAAGTTTACACCATGTCATACCCTTTAGTTTTGTCACTCCTTGGGCCTTTAAGCAGTAGTACCATGAGTAGTAGTACCCTTATTTCCACCCCACACCCCCACTCCACTCCCTCTCTCCTACCTACCACCACTACCATTCCATACCATAGTCCCATACTGCAGTCCCTTCACCAACCAGTCAGCCAGCCAGTCAGCCAACCAACCACCAGTACTCAGTTACCAGTGAGAGTACAGACGCCGGGTCAAGAAGAGATAGTTGCCAGATATTATTATATATTTTCACAATCGACTGTTTCGGGGAGAAGACAAAATAAGAAACGAATGTACACCTGTTTAGGATGGATTTGTGTGATTCTCCCCTCACCCCAGGCCTACTCTCACACGAAATGGATTAGTGTGTGTGTGTGTGACTAGGCTACGAGTCCTGGGTTGATCGTGGGCACTGGTTTTGTTTACATCTTGTGTGTGTGAAGTAGCCTAGCCTAGCCATGGTGGTGGTGGGTACTTGGGAGGAGGAGGAGGAGGAGGAGGAGGAGGAGGAGGAGGAGGAGGAGGAGGGAGGATGGTGGTGGTGGTTGTGTGTGGCAATTGTTTACCTCTCTCTGTCTCTGTCTCTTTCTACTTACTTACCTGTCTCTCTTTCTCTTTCTATCTATGTGTTTTTGTTTTCTCTCTCTTTATTACCCCTTCACTTTCTCTCTCTCTCTGCCTTATCGTCCTCTCATCTCCCTTCACTCTCTGTCTCTCTTTTCCCTCCTCGATACCCACTTTTCTAGTCTCTCTCTCTCTCTCTCTCTCTCTCTGGTGTCGTAATACTGGCGTTCAAAATAATTCTCCATGCCTCCTACTTACCTACTTCATCTTTAACTATATAATACACTTTGGGAGCGTCTTGATTCCTCCAGAGCATGCCAGGAAACAGGACCAGATGAACAAATATAATAATAATAATAATAATAATAATAATAATAATAATATAATAATAATAATACATAGTTAGTCTCACCTTAATAAACTACTATAAAAAATATTAACTGGTAAATCTGGAGCAAAATGTATCCTCCAAACTATTCCAAGCAACAGGATACCATTGTTGTTGTTGTTGTTGTTTCCTGGCATACTTTGGAGGAATCAAGACACTCCAATGTACCAATAGTGTATTACCTACCTCTTTAATTAACTTAACACGTGGATCCAATCTTGTTTCATGGATACCTGTATAATTGTGTGTGTGTGTGTGTGTGTGTGTGTGTGTGTTACTGAGGAAGGGATGTGTGTGTGTGTGTGTGTGTGTGTGTTATTGAGGAAGGGATGTGATTGTGGTGTGAGTGTGTGTGTGTGTGTGTGTGTGTGTGTGTGTGTGAGTGTGTGTGTAGTCTCCATTCATCATCCATATTTTAATGATACATGACTAATATAGTACTGTACATAAAACCAGTCTACAGTTCCCACGAGATTCATGTTTTTTTAGTCTTCCTCTCTCTCTCTCTCTCTCTCTCTCTCTCTCTCTCTCTCTCTCTCATTATTTTTTATTTGTTTTGTTTTCAGATTTCTGGGAAGTAAACGAAATGGGTATTCTCAGGTCGTGAAGAAATCAATGTATGCAAATGAAAGTGGGCAAAAAAATGTAATAAGCAATTTGGAAATGAATGGTGATTGCCACACACACACACACACACACACACGGCCTCCAAATTGAATAGGCTGACCGCAGGTGGGGAGGGAAGGGGGGCGGAAAGGGGTGAGGGAGAATGAGAGAAGTGAGGGTGGATTGGAAGAGAGGAGGGAATGGGAGAGGAATGGGTGAGATGGAAGAATGGAGGAGGGGGAAGAGGAGGAGGAGGAGGAATGGAGGAGAGGATGAGGGTAAAGGTGAAAGAAGGAAATAGGAGGAGGAGGGAAATGTGAGAGAAAATATGAGAGGAGGAAAGGAAGGAAGGTGGGTAGGGACGGGGTGAGGATAAGGGGAGAGAAGAGAAATATGTGTATAGGAGGAGGAAGGAAAGAAGGAGGGAAGGAAATGGGGGAAGGAAAGAGGGAAGGAGGCTATAGGGAAGGGGAGAATAGAATTAAGGAACCCCCATTTACCGAGTTACACAAACACTGATTGAAATAAAAATATAACATAAATAAGTACAAATGGTCAGTCTATACCCACCTACCTACCCACCCATATACCTACCTACCTACCTACCCATCTACCTACCTACCTACCTACCCACCTATCTACCTACCTACCTACCCACCTACCTAAACCAATTTGTACGGTCAAACGAAAAAAAAGTACCGTCGCCCGTTCATCCGTCTTTGTGTATGTCTGTATGTGTGTGTCTGTCTGTCTGTCTGTCTGTAAGTATGTGTGTCTGTCTGTATGTGTGTCTATCTGTGTCTGTCTGTGTGTATGTAAATATGTGTATCTGTCTGTCTGTGTACGTCTGCCTGTCTGTCTGTATATGTCTTTATGTGTGTCTGTCTGTGTGTAAGTATGTGTCTGTCTGTATGTGTGTATGTCTGTATGTGTGTATGTCTGTATATGTGTATGTATGTATGTGTGTATGTAAGTATGTCTGTCTGTGTGTGTCTGTCTGTCTGTGTGTATGTAAGTATGTGCGTCTGTCTGTCTGTGTGTATGTCTGTCTGTCTGCGCGTGTGTCTGTCCGTCTGTGTGTCTGGAATTCAATGGACGGGTTAAGCTAATAAATTATGTAGGCATTGTACAGTCGACAAAAAAAATATTGAAACCTCCCCCGGTGGAAAAGAGTAATATAAATTTCAATGTAAAAGTTGATTCCAATACTTTTTTTTTTTGCCGACTGTACATGTTGGTTTAAATTAAGTGGAGATTCCTTTGTTGCATGGTGATTTGTATGTAAGGACTCTGATTCCTCCAAACTATGTCATGAAACAGATTACCTATTATAAAGGACTGTACATACACACACAAACACACACACCATGAAACAGATTCCCTATTAGTACTGTACATACACACACAAACACACACACCATGAAACAGATTACCTATTATAAAGTACTGTACATACACACACACACACAAACACACACATACAACAGAGGTAAAAAAACACGATTTTTGAGCCTGTCTGTAAGAGTGTATTAGAATACTGAGCGATTTGTGAAAGGGTAGGTGGATGGGTGGGTGGGAAGGTGGGGTAGTGGAGAGGGGGGAAGAAAGATAGGGAGGGGATAGATGTGAGGGAGAGGGATGTAGAAGAGAGGGAGGGGAAGAGGAGTTGGAAGAGGGAGGGAAGGGGGGAAAGAAGAGTGTGAGGAGGGTAGATAAGAGGTGGAAGAGAGAATAGAGGAAAGAAAAGAGGGAAAGGATGGGAAGAAGAAAAAGGAGGAGAGGGAAAGAAGGGAGATTGGGGTAGAAGAATGCAGAGGGAGGGAGGGGTTGAAAATAGGGAGGAATGGGGGAGAGGCAGAGGTGAGATAAATGAAAGGGAAGAGGAGGGGTAGCAAAGAGAGAGGGAAGAAGAGGGGTAGAAAAGAGAGAGAGGGGGAAGAGGAGGGGTAGAAAAGAGAGAGGGATGAAGAGGAGGGGTAGAGTAGAGAGAGGATTGGGGGGAAGGGGAGTAGGAGAGAGGATTGGGGGGGGGGAGTATAGGGAGAGGGGGGTTGGGGGAGTAGAGGGAGAGGGGGTTTGGGGGGGTACTAGTTGCAAGTCCGTGTCAGTAAACTCGGAATGGCTTGACACCTGTTCTCTTACTTCCTTCATTCCTTCATTATTTATCTATTCTTCTTTCATTCCTTTCCTATTTATCCATTCTTCCTTCTTTATTTATCTCTCCTTCCTTCATTTCTTTCCTTTTTATCTATTCTTCCTTCATTTCTTCATCTTTTATCTCTCCTTCCTTCATTTCTTTCCTTTTTATCTATTCTTCCTTCATTCCTTCCTTCTTTATCTCTCCTTCCTTCATTATTTTTGTATTCTTCCTTCATTGTTTAACTCTCTTCTTTCTTTACTTCATTATCTATCTGTTCTTTCATTCCTTCATTATTTTACATATTCTCACTTCTCTCTCCCCGTATTTCACTTTCATCTCCTTCAATATTATTATTTTCATTCTTTCATTTTTATCTTTCCTTCCATCTTTACTTAATTATTTATCTTTCTTTCCTTCCTTCTTATCCACTTTTTGTTTTCCAGTTTCATTTTCATCACCTTTCATCATCTTTTCTTCAATTCTCTCTTACCTATTTCCATCTTTCACTTTCAAATCCTTCATTATTTACTTTATTTCCTTCACTATTTATCAATTTTTCCTTCTTTTCGTCCTTCATTATTATCGTCTTCCTCTTTTCCTACATTTTCATGATTATTAACTGCATATATTTTCATCATTTTTACCTCCTTTTCTTCACTTTTCATATCTTCTTCCTCCTTTCATCTCCTTCCATCTTTCCTACATTCTAAAAAAAATTCCCCATATTTTTTTCATTATTGCTATCTACCTTCTATAATTTTTTTATCTTTTACCCTCTATCATATATACATTCTTAAGTCTTCCTTATTTTATTTTATTTTCTCCTTTACCTAACTCCTCCTTCCTACATTCTCTCCTTTATCAGTGCATCTCCCTCCCTCCTTCGTTTCTCCATCCTTTCCTTCCTTCTCCCCTTCGTTACTTCCCTCACTAACTTAACAAAACAATAAAAGATAGAGTGATAAAGGAGGGAAAAGATAACAAGACATATATACAGTAACAAGAAGGAAGAGAGAGGAGATAACACACAGAGAAAATTATACTAATGTAAACAAACCCATACCATACTATAATTACTGTGTTTATTTACTCTCTCTCTCTGGGTACATGAGAGAGAGAGAGAGAGAGAGAGAGAGAGAGAGAGAGAGAGAGAGCCACCTGTTCCAATCACCCACGACACAGATAGAAAGTTGAAAGGTTATTGACTAAGCTGTTCTTCACCTCCCTTCATCCACAGTACCTCTACCAGTACTACTATCACTATTACTACTACTACCACCACCACCAGTACTACTATCACTATTACTATTACTACTACCACTACCACCCACCACCTAATGATACTACTATCCTAATGATAATGATAATAATAATAATAATAATAATACCATCACTAATACTATAATACTACTACCACCACTATCACAACTACTACCATCAATACTACTACTACTAATAATAATAATAATTATACCACCATCACTAATAATACACTAATACTACCACCATTAACACTACTGCTACTGCTACTACTACTACTACCACCACCACTACAACTACAATACCATATCAACACAACACCCTTTGCCTTTTCACCAGGACCAACACACGACAACAGTATTTACACAAGACAAGAAAAAAACACGGAGAGAATATTCCACACAGCAACAAAAGCGATGTCGCCAACTTAAAATCCTGACCCCCAACATAATATTATAATCTATGGTACTATAAGCTCCACAGACTCTTTACCCACTCACCATAAAGATTAAATTATTCTCCAAGTGGATATTGTATTTCTGTATAGCGCGTGTGTGTGTGTCAGATTATAATAAACTTGTCTTTCTGTATATTATCATCCGTCCAGAAGGCTTGTGAGTGGCGACATCGCTTCTGTTGCCTGTGGGTGTCCGTCCGTCTGTCTACTGTATGCCTTGGTGCGCGTTATTACCAGGCAAAAGTCAAGGTGTCTGGCTTGGGTTCATGACTTTCCAGGCCAAGTTTGTTATGGTGGCTGATCAAAGTCAAGGAGAGGCGAGATATCAAACTCAGAAACCTTGACCCACACACACACACACATGTGGAATTAAGAAGGGGGGAGGGGAGAGGAGGGAGGTAATGCACACAAAGTTGCTTAGTCAATCTGGTGATAATTAATTAATGTTTCCTCTAATTTATTCCAAGTAACATTATCTGTATCAATTTAAGGGGAAGTAGGTGTGGACAGTGTTAGTAATTATGGAGTAAATTATTCCTCCAAACTATACCAAGCAACAATATACCATCCTTATATTTCATCACTAATTAAGATGGAGGATTGTACAGAGTTGATAATGAGTATATCTGGAGTAATTGATTCCTCCAAACTATTTCAAGCAACATTAGGCTACCGTTATTATCCATCTGTTCCTGTTTCCTGGCATATTAAGGAGGAATCAAGACGCTTTATAATGTACCAAATGCTTATCACCCACTTAAACAGGCACACGTATCATTTACTATTAGTATCATTATTACTCACACACCAAAAACAAAATAAAGATAGAAATAAAAACAATAATTCCATCTTGACCTTTTAAAAGCACACTCGTGACACGTACAGTATATCAGGAGGAACAGATGTTGATACGCATGACGGCACATACTTATTATTATTATTATTATTATATTCGCTCATACACTTACAAGCATGGGTTTTTCTTTCATCTGACACACACACACACACACACACACCTTAAACATATGGTATCGTGCTGAAAATTAATACATAAGTAGCAAAGAAAACACACACAACTAAAACATATATCGTGCAGAAAATTAATACATAAGTAGCAAAGAAAACACACACAACTAAAACATATATCGTGCAGAAAATGTACAGTATACATAGTAGTAATGAACACACACACACACATAATTATGGTATCGTGCAGAAAATTAATACATAAGTAGCAAAGAAAACACACACACACACACACACACCTAAAACATATGGTATCGTACACATGATTAAACGTACAGGCAGAATACACACACACACACACACACACACACACACACACACACACACACACACACACACACACACACACACACACACACACAGAGCTATATCAAATGCCATTCCACAGAAAAAAAGATGTACAAAAACAAAACACATGATACTTTACACACACACACACACACACACATGCTGTCACAATCACATCCCTTCCTCAATAACACACACACACACACACAGCCAATGCAATACTTAACGTCCTTGGGAGCAAAGTATTTATGCATCATAATTACGATAAATTACTTTCTATCTTTTTTTTTTATTGGGTATTAATCCCCTTGAGAGCTGTGAGAAAATTATTATAGTGGGGCGTAGCCTTGGTGTTGGTGTTATTGTTGTTGTTGTTGTTGTTGTTATTGTGAATGTTATTAGTGGTGTTGTTGTTTTTGGTGTTATTGTTATTAGTGTTATTACGTTATTATTGTTATTCTCTTTAAAATCTTTCTATCTTCGAGAGGTTTGTTTTGTTTTGTTTTAGACTATATTACAAATTAATACTAATGTTTGTTTTGTTCTAGACTTTATTTATATTATTATCTAATTAATTTGTTCTTCTTATTTCTTTGAAGTCAAGGGGAAAATACTGTATAGTTTTGGTACATTAGAGTGCCTTGATCCCTCCAAAGTATGCCAGAAAACAGGACCAGAAGAAAAAGTTACAACGCCATCCTGTTGCTTGGAATAGTTTGGAACAATCAGTTGCTCCAAATTTACCAGGAGTGTCCTTTGCACTTTTTGTTGCCTTACCCATAAAAAATAAATAAATAAACGTGTCTAAATATTTGAGAGAGAGAGAGAGAGAGAGAGAGAGAGAGAGAGAGAGAGTGTGTGTGTGTACAATTGTAGTGATTGACTTGTACATGCACATTAATTATATCAGAAGATTGTCAACGTGGGTGTGCATATTAAATAGGGTGTGTGTGTGTGTGTAAGAATAGATCTGTGTGTGTGTGTGTGTGTGTGGGTGTGAGAGAAAGAGAGACTAAATCTGTGTGTGTGTGTGTGTGATCAAAATCATAACTTCAGAGATATTTCTTAATCAGATCATAATTGTGTTCATGTCAGTGTGAGGGTCATTCTCTCTCTCTCTCTCTCTCTCTCTCTCTCTCTCTCTCTCTCACTCTCTCTCTCTCTCTCTCTCTCTCTCTCTCTCCTTCCCAGCCTTGCATGGCACTGGAGGGGGGGTATGGGGCATGATGGTGCAGGGGGTATACAAGGTAATTGCATTAGTGTATGAGTGCCAGATGCAACGAAGGTGGGGGGGGGGGGTAGTTGGGGGGAAGGGGTGATAAGAGAAAAGGGGAAGGAGGGGAATGAATAATGAGAGAAGGGGAGGGAGGGGAATGAATAACGAAGGGTGACAAAAGGGGTGAATGGGAGGTATAAGATAATGAATATAGGGGAAGGGGGTGGACAGGGAAAGAGGTGAGAGAGAGAAAAGTGGGTGTGAATGAAGGGGGGAGGGGAGAGAGAGGGAGTGAGAACATGCAGGGAGATGGGGGTGTGGGGGAGAGATCCGGTAGGGGGGTAGGTAATGTGATCGTGTATCGTGGTGGTGGTGGGGGGGGGGTTGAAGGGGTGGGGGGAAGTGCAGGAAGGGGCTGTGAGTTTAGATGGGGTGGTGAGGTTAGGAGGGGGGGTGGGGGTTAAGGGTGTGTGTGTGTGGGGTAGGGTTAGGGAGAGGTGTGGGTGGATTACAAATGAGTGACTGCATGAATAAGGAATTGACTGGATGAATGGATGAAGAAAGATTAAGGTGGGTGACCGAATAAGTGTATGTATGAATGTAGCAGCAAATCATGAATAACAATATATATAGATAAAGAACACACTGCATGAATGAATACAGAAGTGGTTGGATAAATAATGAAGTGAATAAATGAATACAAAAGTGAGTGGATGAATAATGAAGTAAATTAATGAATAAAAAAGTGAATAAATGAATACAAAAGTGAGTGGATGAATAATGAAGTAAATGAATGAATAAAAAAGTGAATGAATGAATACAAACGTGAGTGGATGAATAATGAAGTAAATTAATGAATAAAAAAGTGAATGAATGAATACAGAAGTGAGTGGATGAATAATCAAGTAAATGAATGAATAAAAAAGTGAATGAATGAATACAGAAGTGAGTGGATGAATAATAATGTAAATGAATGAATACAGATATTAATGGATGAATAATAAAGTGAATGAATGAAAACAAAAGTGAGTGAATGAATAGAAGTGCATAAATAAATATTGAAGATGAATAATGAATAATAGATGAATAACACCAGACGATATTTCTTTCTTGTTTGAGGGAAGACAGACGCATATGTACACACAGTTGCCTCCACTAGTAACGAGCACATCCGGTGGGTTTGACGAAATGTGGCACCACTGTGTTTGTTTACATATGATCTTTATGGTGGTAAATGTGGCACCACTGTTTTTGTTTATATAGCATCCTTTTGGTGGTAAATGTGGCACCACTGTATTTGTTTACATAGGATACTTTTGGTGGTAAATGTGGCACCACTGTATTTGTTTACATATCATTATGGTGGTAAATGTGGCACCACTGTATTTGTTTACATATGATCTTTATGGTGGTAAATGTGGCACCACTGTGTTTGTTTATTTAGGATTCTTATAATGGTAAATGTGGCACCACTGTGTTTGTTTACATAGCATCCATATGGTGGATACTATAACAGGAGTGAGGTCTGTCCATTCATTTACTAATTACTACTCTCACCTGTAAACAAACCTACCAGACACTGTACTCGTTACTAGTGGTGGCCAGTGTAATATACAGTCCCTCCCATTAGTCCTGAAACACCTTCGAGTGAAATTGCAACTAGAAAAATTATACGAAATGGTGGTAGATGGCGAACTGTGTGTAATGAAGGGGAGTTTTTTTTTAGGGTAAATTGGTTGGTGGGCTACGGTGCTGATTCCTTCAAACTATGCCACGAAACAGATCCTTCATTAAAGTAAAGAATAACACACACACACACAAGCAATTAGTAGAAAATGAACCTACAGCACACAAACATACATTTTCTCACACGTACACTACACACACACACACACACTTTCTCTCTCTCTCTCTGACATGCATAGTTTGGAAAAATCACAGACCATCCAATTCACCAACAAGAGAATCTCCCCTTATTAATCGTCTGAACTAAAGAGAATTAAATCCCATTGTATCTGTCTGCAGGGAATGAACTTTTGTGCATCTATAGTACATGAGTTGGGTGTACAGTAGGTTGTGGAGGGTGAGTGGGGGTGAGTACTGTACTGTTGTCTGAGGTGAGGTGAGGTGAGGTGTTACAATGTCTTAGTACAGTGTGGGTGAAAGTAGATAAGTGAGATGGCCTGGGTGACTGTATCTGCCTACATTGTGTGTGTGTGTGTGTGTGTGTGTGTGTGTGTGTAAGAGAGAGAGAGAGAGAGAGGTGGGATTGTTGTACGTGTGAGAAAATATAAGAGGGAGAATGTATGTCTGTGTGTGTGTGTGTACTAACTATGAGTGGTATAGGGGGTGGGGGGGGGGAGGGGGTGTTGTGTGTTAGTGTGAAGGTCAACCCATGCATGAGTCACAAGGCCTGAGTAAACAAACCACTAAACCGGTGTGTGTGTGTGTGTGTGTGTGTGTGTGTGTGTGTGTGATGCTGCTGCTGTTGCTCCTGCCACTTGAGAACTGTACACACACACACACACATTTTCTCATAAGTACACACACACACTCACCCTCCCTCTCTCTCTCTCTCTCTTATACACACACACAAGCAATTAGTGGAAAATGAACATAAAACATA
>JAWZYT010000645.1:12500-100000 GCA_034508575.1 Petrolisthes manimaculis | reverse complement strand
ATGCCGAGTAAAAATGCTGAGAAGAGAAGAGAAGAGAGGAGAGAAAAGGAAAGGATAGAAGATATGAGAAGGAAGAGAAAAGAGAATTGGAAAAAAAGAAAAGAGAGAAAAGAAAATGAGAGGAGAGGGAGAGATAATGCCGAGTAAAAATGCTGAGAAGAGAAGAGAAGAGAAGAGAAGGAGAGAAAAGGAAAGGATAGAAGATATGAGAAGGAAGAGAAAGAGAATTGG
This sequence comes from Petrolisthes manimaculis, assembly GCA_034508575.1. NCBI lineage: Eukaryota > Metazoa > Arthropoda > Malacostraca > Decapoda > Porcellanidae > Petrolisthes > Petrolisthes manimaculis. The sequence continues at coordinate 99,769 of JAWZYT010000645.1, read as the reverse complement.
AAAAAAAGAAAAGAGAAAAGAAAAGGAGAGGAGAGGGAGAGATAATGCCGAGTAAAAATGCTGAGAAGAGAAGAGAAGAGAAGGAGAGAAAAGGAAAGGATAGAAGATATGAGAAGGAAGAGAAAAGAGAATTGGAAAAAAAGAAAAGGAGGAAAAGAAAATGAGAGGAGAGGAGAGATAATGCCGAGTTAAAAATGCTGAGAGGCGAGTGTGAAATTCAACCCTGACACCGAGTAGTTTGGTCAGGGTGGGTGAGGGAGTGAGGGGAAGAGTGGGGGTGGGAAGAGGGGAATTGGTGGGGAGGAAAGGGGAAGTGAGGGAGTGAGGGGAATTGGAGGGGGAATGATGGAGAGAGAGGGGGGAATTGGTGGGGAAGGAAAAGGGGGAGGAGGGGAGAAAAGAAGGGGAGGTATTATAGAGGGGATGGGAAGGAGGAGGGGAAGATTAAGTAGAATGGAAGATGGGAGAAACTACAGAGAGAGAGAGAGAGAGAGAGAGAGAGAGAGAGAGAGAGAGAGAGAGAGAGAGGGAAACACACAGAGAAAAACAAGAGAGAAACACACAGAGAAAAACAAGAAAAGAGAGAGAGAGAGAGGAAGTTGTTGAGAAGGGAAGAAACCATAGCAGTGGAAAGTGTAGCGGAACTATTGACTGTAACTGTACATCCCCTTTAGACTCAGTAACCCTCATCATACATCCCTTATCAATGTCTCTCTCTCTCTCTCTCTCTCTCTCTCTCTGTGGGTGTGTGTCTGTCTCTGTCTCTCTGTGGGTGGGTGTTTGTTTCTATCTGTGTTTGTGTGTGTTTATCTCTCTCTCTCTCGCTGTGTGTGTGTGTGTGTTTCTGTGTGTGTGTGTGTTGTGTGTGTGTGTGTGTGTGTATTCCATCTACCTAAATCATATATATACCCACTTCAGAAATGTTTAATTTCTTTTACATGGTTCAACTGGAGGACTAATACTTACTCCAAACTCTACTATAAAACACCTCCCCTAACAAACACACATACTTATACTCAGATAGTGTACAGTCTGTTTCCCAGCACAGTTTGGAGGATTCATAACACTAGAGAAGTCAGTCCACTTGAATACTTGATGCTCTTGTGGATTTAGTCAGTTAGTCAGTCTAATTATAACATTTGAAGCTTGTGTGTATCCATTCAGGTAGTCAGTCAATAGGTCAGTTAGTTAGTTGGTCATTGAGTCAGTCAGTTATTCGGTCAGTTAGTCAGCTAGTCAGTCAGTTATTCGGTCAGTTAGTCAGCTAGTCAGTCAGTTATTCAGCTATAGTCAGTCAGTCAGTCAGTTAGTTTGTCAGTTAGTCAGTCAATCAGTTAGTTAGTTAGTTAGTCAGTCAATCGGTCAGTTAGTAAGTCAATCAGTTAGTTAGTTAGTCAGTCAGTCAATCGGTCAGTTAGTCAGTCAGTCAATCAAGGCTAATCATAACACTATCTCGTCCAACCTAAATTTCCAAGATTTATCACACCTATTCATTAAAACATTCACATATTTTTCTCTTTACACTAACTATATTATAACCCTGTCCCCGTCCACATCACTTTTACTTGATTTGTCACACTTTTTCGTTCATTAATATATTTCACATGTTTTTCTTTTTCATGAAGAAGGGTAGAGGATTCTTTAAGAGCAGATACAGCTTTCCACTTAGAATAATAATAATAATAATAATATATACATTTACTATCACTATCTACGTATAAAATAAACTGTCTAGGGACCGAAGGAGTGCACAAAACACAAATATACGTCTCTATCTAGCATGCATACTAGAAACAAACATACAAACAAATAAAGGCAGGCAAGCAAGCAGGCAGGCACTCCAAGCAGTACGCCAACCCCCACTTCACTTGCACCTCGCGACCGTTAAAATTCGTTTCTGCGTTCCCGCCCTCAAGTTCCTCAACCCCCACCACCAACACCAAGCACCCTCCCCATCCCCCTCCACCAAGCATCCCCCCTCCCCCACCACTACCACAAAGCACCTTCCCCCTCCACCACCTCCACCAAGTATCCCTCCCCCACCACTACCACAGAGCACCTTCCCTCTCCCCCACCATTACCACAAACAACCATCCCCTTCCCCTATTACCACCACCACCACAAAGCACCCTCACCCTCCCCCTCCCACAACACCACCACAAAGCAACCCCACACACCCCAACACCACCACAAAGCACCCTCATCCTCCCCCCCCCCCACCACCACCACCAAGGTCAAGGGATGTAGAGGTCGCACAACCAACCTGTCATCATTTACTTACAGCTTGTGTGTGTGTGTGTGTGTGTGTGTGTGTGTGTGTGTGTGTGTGTGTGTGTGTTGTTGTTGTTCCAGGCACATCACCGCGTGCAGGCAAACAATATTATATCCATTTTTTTTGTTGCCATTGCGTACGAACATTGTATGGAAAAATGTAATGGCAATTCAATGTTGTCATTATGTATCTTATAAAAGAGTACTATACGCCACGCTACACAAACTACCATTGCTGTTCTTGGAAGGAATTAACACACACACACACACACACAGAGAGAGAGGGAGAGAGAGAGGGAGAGAGAGAGAGACTGATGCTTATATTCCCTCCCTCCCTTTCACCAACTACGGTACAGAGAGCGGTACTTAAATCATCACTAACAGTCTTATCGTCTTCGTAACCCAGAGTAAACACACTAATAAGGACAAAAGGGTCTGCCAAGTGTGTGTGTGTGTGTGTGTTTGTTTTCATCTGTGTATTATTCAAAAGGTGAGACGAGGAAGGAGAGGGAGAGGGATGTAAAAAAAATAGACTAGAGAAGAGAGGGAGAAGGATGAGAACACACACACGTTAGAAAATGAGAAAATAAGACGAGAAAAGAGAGAAGGGAAGGCATGAGAAAACAAACACACACACACACAAAGTTAAACAAGAGAAAATGAGGTGAAGTGGGGAATGGGAAATGGCGTGAAATTAGAACGAAGGACAAGAATGCAAGCAGCAGGACTTATAAAAAAAATAATCAGGTAGGCGAGTGATTTTAAGGAGGTAATAAATAAATACACTCTTTGTACAACAGATCATCTTGATTCCTTTAATGTATGCCAAGAAACAGGACCACCAGGTTGACAAAAATAATGGTGGCCTGTCGTCTGGAATAGTTTGGGGGAAACAGCTGCTCCAAATTTACCACCCATAATGATGTAGTCAGAAAACTGGAGGTTAGCTAGTTCTTCAAGCAATGCCACGAAACACCACCTACATTAAACTGATTAGGCTAAAGGAGCTTGTTTCGTGGCATAGTCAGGAGGAATCAGAAGCCACCAGTTCTCATATACGATCACAGGGGCCCTTGAGAACGAAATGCTAGTGTATAAGCTTGTAACGTGACCACTATAATCTAAATTTACCACATACAACCTTGGCCTAAACAACGAGTCAAATTATAGTGCGTCTCATATTTATATATTAATTTATTTATTACTTTTTCTATGCTGACAAAATGCACCTATTCGTTTCCAAGTCATTTTTATGATACATGATTTCAATGATTTAAATCGCTGGTCAGTCACTTGGCGTTGCTAACGTATAGTAACAGCGCTTCGCTTGTGTGAGCTGCTGTGCATATACAAGATAATATTTCGAATCAGCAAAGCTTCATTTTCCGTTTTTGGGTCGGTGAAATGGGAATTAGGGGAGGGACAAACGGCTTATTAGTGGGTGGAAGGAGGTGCAGAGAAGGGGTCACATGCGCTAATGCAATATTACAGCCATTTTAATATAATTATTAACATATCAGTGTGTTATCAGCCAAATAATACCAAATTTATTTACATTTATTTATTTTTGTAGACACCTGACTACACACTTGGACACTTCATCTCTCATTACGGACAAACAACCTGCTCTAGCACCTCCCGTCTCTCTCTTTCTTGTTTCTCAGCACACACGCACACACACATTATAAGGTTTGTGGTATAAAGCCCTGACGTTGCATATCATATGTTGTTATATATGCTATTATCTAACATTGACGTGTCAAAATAATGTCATTATCACCTCATAATTATTTCGGTTTAAGTTTGCCAGTAAGAAAACATTTATTACATGTTCAGTAATATTGACACGGTACCCATACAAAGTCATATATTTTGTTGATAGGTAGCCTAAAGAGGCGTTCAGTAGCAGACTACAACAGGGAGATGCCCTGTCATACCCCCAAAAGTATGATTGTGTGTTTAAGTAATTAGTTATAGAACAATCATTAGTTTGTCTGAAACTCTTTACACTAGAACTTTATCTAAAATAATAATAATAATAATAACAATAACAATATTTCACCTTGATTCAACAGTGTATCTAAATTCTAAAAAACAAAAATTGCAGAAGGATTCAACAGACTAGACTAGGCTGGGAATAATACACTTAGCCTACTTGAGGGTTGTTGCAAGGCTAAAGTTAGGTTTGGTTAGGCTATTCCTGCAAATTGCCCAATCACACCTTTCAGTTTCAATTGATATAACTTTATGCTGCCAAGGACGAAAGAGAGAGGGTGTCAAGTGGGAATTAAGAGAGAGAGAGAGAGAGAGAGAGAGAGAGAGAGAGTGCCGAGCAAGGTGCCGAGTGAGAAGGACGAGACAAGAGGGTGTGAGAGAGAGGCGAAGAGAAGTGTTGTAATAGAGTGATGAATAGCAAGGAGACAGTGTGAGGGTGGAGAAGAGGCAAGGAAAGAGGGTACACACATACAGAGAGAGAGAGAGAGAGAGAGAGAGACAGGACCAAAGTCAGATAGTTTTAAATCACCACTGAATCAATATAATCCGATTTTTTACCTTACTGATGGTTCGATTTGTATGCCAGAGGGTATGATTGATGAAACACTTCCTACACTCACGGGTGGAGGGCAAGGACAGGTCAACTTACTCAAAATAATAGCCTCATTTTTCTGACTCCTCCTCGCTCGTTTATACTTCTGAAAAGCTATAAACATTTCTTTGTTTATGAATATTTTTTATTGGCAAGGAGATTACGACTGAAGATTATATTCATATTATTTCTCTTGTAGCAGGCCGGGTTGGTAATATATCCTACATAAAATATTTCAAGGTTAATATAATAATCATAATATCTAGGCGGGATGGTGCAATACTGTTTATATGTTCCAAGATTATTATTTACGTTCCCACAACAAAACCAATAAATTATATATTCATTAACGACTGATACTACTAATATTCATCACAAATTTTCCAATGTTATAAACTAAGTATTTATTTTTTATACTTACACTATTTCAATAATCAAAATGGAGTACAATAATAATACAAGTGTCAATTTGTTTGTTAGGCTATAATACTGCAATACTCAAATTTTATATCATGGCCATCCATTATATTTTATTCTTAGCCTGAATCAGCTCTAGCTCCTTTAACTTCCGCTATTGTTAAGGGACCCAGTGATGTAGTTAGAAAATTTGAGTTATAGGAGTTCTTCAAATATTGCCACCAAACACTACCTATATGGAAGGAGCTTGTGTCTTGGCGTAGTCAGGAGGAATCAGAAGCCTCCAGTTTTCATACACGATCACAGGGTCCTTAAGCTTCAAGACGTCCTTACATCAAGCCTTATTTATATTACGCAGTCGAGCACCATGCAGGGTTCAAGACACAGTACCGTACCAGAGATGAAAACACGACTAGGCTAGGCTATACGCACTATCCTCAAAAATACACCCGATATGGAAAGGTCCGTGTCTCTCCCAGCTTCCGTCCTCTGCTATCTGTCTTATTAAGCTGCCTTGTCTGCCTGTGGCCTGTCAGCTTAGCGTTTACTAGCCAACAAACCCTGTAACCCCCACCCACCACCTCGCCCCGACCAGCCTCGCCCAAGTACAATAGGCGTCAAAAGTCCTCTGCCAAGTCACGAAATACAGTATAGAAATATAAGCTTCACAGGGTCGAAAAGTGAAATACCAGAAACGTTTATTAATTCCCCCATCCCCCGGATATTGTAATTTAGTATGGTAACTGTGTTTGTTCGATTAGGCTACTAGAGTTTGTGTGTATATTTCAGGAAATTGTGAGTGAGGCGACATGACTTTTGCCGCCCACTGTTCGTACACTAAGCTAGGCTATGTTGCTTGTAAACACGATGCAGGAAGTGTGGAATAAATTTGCGACTGGTGACGGTAATATATTACACTCTTTTTTATTTTAAGTGGCTTGTTAGTGCTGAGAGAGAGAGAGAGGAGAGAGAGAGAGAGAGAGAGAGAGAGAGAGAGAGAGAGAGAGAGAGAGAGAGAGAGAGAGAGAATAGGTGGACGGGAAAGCGGAAATATTGAAAAGCGTGTTGGGAATACAAGGGAAATGAACAGGCGGGAGAGACTGAGCACAAACAAAGAGGGAAGGGGAAGGAAGGAAAGTGGGAAAGAGAGTGAAGGGAAAGAGGACGAAAGGGGAAAAGAGAGAGCGAAGGGGAAGAGGGGCGAAAAGGGAGAGAAGGGCCGAAAGAGGGATGAAAGGGAGACTGGGGTAAGAGGGGCAAAAGGGAGAAATAGAGAGAGGGGGAAAGAGAGGATGAGTAACAGTACAAGATTGGGGGAAGGGGAGGGGAGAAGAGCAAGAATAATGTAGAGAGGTGACATCAGAGAGAGAGAGAGAGAGAGTAAAATTGGCGAGAGGGAGAGAAGGGTAGAAAGAGCGGGGTGCAAGAGAGATGAAGGGGACGAAAGGGAAGAGGCGGTGAAGGTGGGAAAAGAAGGGTTGGTAAAGAATATAATTAAATAAATGGAGAGGGGGGGTTAAGGAAAGGAAGACAACGAAAAATTGTGGCAGTAATAGAAAAGTGAGAAACGGAGGGAAAGTAATGAGAGAAGGTGAAAGTGAAAGAGAAGGGAGAGAGGGAGGAAGGGAGAGAGGGAGGAAGGAAGGGAGAAGTCAGTGAGCGTGTTGGATAGGAGAGTGAGGGGAGAGAGAGGAAAGGTTAAATGATAAGCGGAGAGAGAGAGGTCGCAGTGAAATAGGGAGGGAGGGGGGAATGGTGGATTTGAGTGATCGCAGTGAATTAGGAAGGGAGGGAGGAATGGTGGACTTGAGAGAGAGAGAGAGAGAGAGAGAGAGAGAGAGAGAGAGAGAGAGAGAGAGAGAGAGAGACAGGAAGGGTGGAGCAACAAGCAGGAGGGAAGGCAAAAAAAAGAGCAGCGGGTAAGTAAGCAAGCAAGCGCAAACACGCAAGCACGAGATTTGAAAAAGGCATAATAGAATGTTTTGTGAATAAACACTCACTTGCTCACTCAGAACGGACTTAACCACACCCTTCCAACACACTCACTATAGCCTACATCCCAGTACACTCGATACACATCCAACACGCACTCAATATGGATATACACTCAATACAAATAGCCTCTACACCTAACACACTCGAATACACACCCAATTACACCCAACACAATCAATATACATACAACACACTCATTATAAACCCTACACAATACACACCCATTTACACACCACATCCTCCAACACAATAAACACCCAACAACACAATACAAACCGAAATTATCAATACACACACACACACGGGAGACAATACAAACAATACCCTCAAGACATGCCTAATTATAATTATCGATACTTTAGGTACAGTCTGAGGCTGCAACAAAAGTCGTGTGGCCTCTCTCCACGCTTCTTGAAGGATATACACAAATTCTGATCATTAAACAAACACTTCCTCCATACAGAAATACAATATCCAGGGACAAATTAATAAACTACTCTGTTTTTTCAGTTTACAAGCCTGTGAAGCTTATATTTCCATACTGTACTCCATACAAACTTTTGACGTCCACTGTTCGTACATTCAGAGAATATTATATAAAGACAATGGAAGGTTATTAGGAACGCGGAAATAACCAATAAACACAAGGTGGCATTTGTCAGATCATTATTACACTGACGATATGAATGGACGGAAACTTATTGTTGTGTAACGAAGAATCACGTATACCAGAAATATAATAATAATGAAAAAATATAGGCACGGTAATAATAATAATAAGAGAATGTATGTGTACGTAAAATTTGTATCTAAGGACATTGTATTACTTAAATGGGAATATGCGTAATTTAACCAGGAAAAAATAAACACCTAAGATAATATATACCAAAAATAATAATAAAAACACACTTGTAGTTATTGTGAGACCGACAGGCAAAGAAATGACTAGGTTTAAATTATTATTATACTTTTTCCCTGTAGTTTCTTCGTTGTTGTTGTTGATTTATAACTGACAAGACTATATAGCTTTGCTCCACCTGCTTGCATTATAAAAGAGGAGAGATTATCTTGTTGGAAGGTCACTGATTCCTCCAAACTATGCCACGAAACAGACCCCCTATTGGTGTCATTGAGGGCGTCTGTTTTCTGGCATTGTTAGGAACTTAGGAGGATTCATTAGCCCACTAATTTGCCCACAAGACAGTCTCCTTAATCTTTACTTGTGAATGTCAGGGAAAAAGATGAGTCCTCCAACCATATAGGGATTTCGGTAATAATGTCGCTCACTAACCTTCCTTTAACATAACAACTGCATAATAATAATAATAATAATAATAATAATAATAATAGTTACGAATTTAGCACTATTATTTCAGTCATTTTAAAAACGTGGCCTTTATTATTCTCATTATAAGTCTTAACAATGAAGTGACGCCTAATATAGATATGATTTTTTGTTCACTAGTTTTAATGGTGTAGTTATTCAAGACTTAAATAACACTGAGTAGGTTTTATTCGTGCTGGCCTACCCTAACTCTTTTACAATCGTTGTCATCAAACCTGTGATCAAATAGTTAATTAAGAAGACAATGCAAATCTAGCACGAGAAATATGCCAGGAAACAGGACCAGATTAGCAAAAATAATGGTATCCTGTTGCTTGGAATAGTTTAGGCCTTTAGGGGAATCCAAATTGCTCCAGTTTTACCACCACCACCACCACCAACAACAACAACAACAACACTGTATTATAGCCTACCCCCCCCTCCCCATTCTTTAATTAATTAACTTAGCTAACTGTTGCCAGCTTGCGTGGTGTGACTGTGTGTGTGATGCTTCCTTGCTCATCTCTCTCTCTCTCTCTCTCTCTCTCTCTCTCTCTCTCTCTTGGGTTCAGTCAGTGTGTTTGTGTGTCTTGCTTCTGTGTGTTCTGTGAGTGTGTCTTGCTTCTCTCTCTCTCTCTCTCTCTGTGTGTGTGTGTGTGACTAAAGTGGATAATAATGATGTTCTGTTGCCTTTCCCAGAGACAACAACAGTACGAGGGTGACGCCTTGCTTCTCTCATCAATACACCTCGTAAAAAGAATCCAAAATGAATATATGAAAATATAAAAATAAAAACAATCTATAAAAAAGAGAAAAAAGTATCAGATGCGGAAATAATACACATAAATAAATGAACAAATAAAAATCTACCTTACGACATGAGCGGGAAAACAATATCAAATGTGGAAATAACAGACATACCAAATAAACAAATATAATCCAACTCACGGGCAAAAATATGAGTTGTGGAAATAGGTGATAAATAAATACATAAAATCAAGCCTACACGAGTGGGAAAAATATACCCGATGTGGATATAATAGACAATAATATTCATCACCACCCCGGGGATACGAACACTACCAATCAATACGCCTTCACACAAACCATAGGCTAAAAATAACTGTGAGATACCCCTTGCATACATTCAAATTATTAGCCTCGTTACGAGAGAGAGAGAGAGAGAGAGAGAGAGAGAGAGAGAGAGAGAGAGAGAGAGAGAGAGAGAGAGAGAGAGAGAGAGAGAGAGAGAGAGAGAGAGAGAGAGAGATTCAAATTATTATTCCTTGTTACAAAGAGATTACTTTAGGCACGCAACACAAACTAAATAATAAGTAACAAAGGGTCAAATAAGTGTGTGTGTGTGTGTGTGTAGCTTTCATTAATTTGACCAAGATTGTATATAAAAAAATGAATGTTAATTATCTTGTGCTATACCGTACCTAATTGTTTTCTATTTTTAGTAGCGACAGGTAGACTGATCTGGAGCAACTGATTCCTCCAAACTATTCCAAGTAAAAGGACACCATTATTTTTGTTCATCTGGTCCTGTTTCCTGGCATACTTTGGAGGAATCAAGGCACATACAGCTGCAGATAAGACTATAGTTGATTAGGCACCAGCTGGGCTTGATAATACTTTTAGTACAATGGAGCGCCTTGATTCCTCTAAAGTTCTAAACTATGCCAGGAAACAGGACCAGATGAACAAAAATAATGATGTCCTGTTGCTTGGAATAGTTTGGAGGAATCCGATGCCCCAGATTTACCAACATAGCAGTCAGAACATTGGGAGATAAACAAGTACTTGATATATTGGATATTGCCACGAAACACCACCTATGGGGAAGGAGCTTGTTTCATGGAATAGGAGAAATCAGAAGCCTCCAGTTCCTTAATATCTCTTCCCACAGGCTCCAATTACCAACCAACCAACCAACTCGTTAATCTGGTCTACTTCTTCACTTCCTATGTCTTCTATATTCTTGTTTAAGGGGAGATTCTCCTTTTTTGTAAATTGGAGGGCTACCGATTCCTCCAAACTATGCCAGGAAACAGACGACCTTAATGCTACTAGTAGGGGATCTGTTTCGTAGTACAGTTTGGAGGAATCAGTAGCCTTCCAATTCACCAACAAGAGAATCTCCCCATTTCAGCTTGATATCGTCTGGCGCTGGTCCAATTACAATATTAATAATTAGACCTAACTGAATTACTTTGCGTTATTTTATTTTACCTCATTCATCTAATCATTTATATATATATACTTTTATTGTTTGGTATGATCCCTCACCTAATATTTATATCTATGCAATCATAACCAGTATTCCAACTCTTTTTGCACTGTTTTATTTAGGTACCGCGGTGCATGTGGGAGTTACGGGACCCTGTGATGTAGCCTTGTCAGAAAATTGGAGGTATACGAGTCCTTCAAAATACTGCTACAAATCACCAACTAAAGGGAAGGAGCTTGTTTTGTGACACAGATAGGGGGGATCTGAAGCCACCAATTCTCATACACGATCCCAGCTAGGGTCCTTAACGGGGAAGACCATAAAGTGATAAATGAGCATATTATTCCAACACTGTGATTCACGACCACTGTTCTCGGTCATAAAAAGCACTCGATAAATTGGCAAGCACAAATTCGGTGTTACGGAGGTAGGTAGGCTAATACACTTTTTTGGTACGGTACATTAGAGCGCATTGATTCCTCCTAAATATGTCGAGAAACAGGACCAGATGAACAAAAATAAATAGTGTCCTGTTTTTTTTATATATATGTTCTGACACTGGACATAGGCTTAATCAAGCCCGTTATCGTGGCCCAGGTCAACTGCTGCTCACACACACACGTCACGACTTCCGAACTGGTACCCAGCCACAGAGAGAGGGAAGAGAGGGTTATTCCCAAATACTACAGCTGTTATGGTACCAGTGAGGGTGTTTTACGACGTTCGGTGGCTTTATAGTTAGTGCCTGACACTCAAATCAGAAGAGTAAATATTTTCAGGCCCTCACCTGAGAGGATCGATCTCCCAACCTCTAGGTTATGAGACCAGAACACTAACCACTCGGCGAATTAATTTAAAGGAAATCTCGTTGCTTCAGATTTATCACCAACACTGTACTACCTAACCCCATATTAAGCTCCCCCTCCTCCTCCAACCAACTTTGAAATAATCTGGAGCAAGTAATTCCTCCATACTATTCCAAGCAGCAGGACACCATTATTTTTGTCCATCTAATCCTGTGTCCGGGGATAATTTGGATCACTCAAAGAGCTCTGATGTTGTACCTAAACTGTATTACCCACGTAATTTAATTTTCACACTGTTGAAAATTATGCATATTACACCAATTTATCCTGTTTTGTTTTGTTTCTTCTTTGCACAAAAACACAATAATAAATAACCTTGAAATAGCCTATTCTATTGTAAATCTGCCTACACTTGTGTAAAACCTGTTCTTTCTATACACAAAGCACAATCATTATTAACCTTGAACGAATAGGTGACGTATAGTATAGCCTATTCTACTGTAAATCTACCGAGGTTACGTACACTAGTTAAGGTAAATAGTGTGTTAATCATGTTCTTTCTGTGTACAAAAACACAATAATTATTAACCCTGAAACAAATGTCTAGTATAGCCTATTCTAATGTAAATCTGCCTAGGCTACTGAAAATGTGTTGACGAGGGCTGTGCTGAGCTATAATTATAGGCTGTGTGTGTGTGTGTGTGTGTTTTGCAAAGTGAGATGGTTGTTTTGGTAGGTAAAGGAATATCTACCTATTTATCTATTACTTCCTTTCGCACCCTTAATTCCTTGTTTGTTCCTTCTCTCTACTCCTTCACTATTTCCTTCCATCTTGCACTCTTCCCTATCTCTCTCCCACTTACACTTTCCTTCCTCTTCTACCCTCTTCTGTACATACATACACTCCTCTATGCATTACTCTTCTCTCTCACTCTCTCTCTCTCTCTCTCTCTGACTAGGCTACCCACATTCCCTCATAATTCCAACCTATGCAAATCAACCATATTATGTAAATTAAACATGCCTTATTTAACCAGAACAGCCCGGTCTAGAGAATAACTGGCCTAAATAGGTTACCCAACAAGTATTTATAAACATCACTTTAAAAAATAGGGTTCTGATGGAAAGGGTTATGGTAAATTGAAATGGAAAGGAATATAAGTTAATCGTATAGTGTGTATATCCTATGTAAGGAAATGGTCCAATGATTTAAATACCTTAATTACAGTACTTTTGTTTTTACAGTTATAATGTAGTTAGCTACGCCTATTTAATTTATTGTACAGTACAGGCCTAACTGCTTCAGATAACTACATTTTTTGCAGCTATGATATAAAACTGACTAAGTTAAACAAAAAAAAAATCGTATAAAACCACAATGAACAAATAACAGGAAAATCTATTGTCTTGTCTGGAAAACTGGATCGATCTCATAATATGTAGTAACTCGAAAAATGTATGTACCAACTAGGCTATACACTAAATACAAGAAACAATCAATTTAACGTTAGGAGATATTATACTGTACTTTGGGTATTATTGGAGCCCCTTGATTCCTCCAAAGTATACTTGCCAGGAAACAGGACCTGGCAGATGAACATAAATAATGATGTCCTGTTGTTGCTTAGAATAGTTTGGAGGAATCAATCAGCAGTTGATACAGATTTACCCAAACCACCACTGTATTAACCCCTTAACTAGGCCTAATTCATTGGTACGGTAGACTGTAACATATTAATAATTATTGTACTTACTGAGCAAGACTGCCAGCGATGTCCCTCCAGCCAGCATCTCACTATAACAGCCACAAACAACACTTAATTGTTTTATATATTAGGATACACTTATATGTACCGTACCTTATTTTTTTTTCTATCGTTTTGCAATAATACTCAACGTATCAAATGTTTTTTTTTTTCCAAATAACACTCAACGTATCTTATTTTTTTCTGCAGCAACACTCAATCATTAAAGTTTTATCGTCTCTTTTTTATTTATTTCTGCAAGAGAAAATATTATAGCACATTCATATTTCCTATTGCAAACGTCTAATTTCACTTTTAATCGTAGTGTTATTAAAGAGCAACTGAACCGAGTTCGAACAATTGAATTTCCATACCATTCTCAACGTTGTGAGAGGTTTAAGATTCACTTTTTCGAACTCTGTTCAGTTGCTCTCCAACACTCCTTGGACTCTGGTCCAGCAATATCACTCATAGCTGTACGACATTTAATTTTGAATAGTCTGTCATACATTCCTCTAATATATATCTATCTTTCAATCATTATATTTATCAATTTATCTCTCTATCTATCTATTAGGCCAGTGTATATTAGATGGATTTTATTACTATTCTGCAACTTCTGCTTTAGTAAATAAAAATATATAATCCTGCAGTGACCAACAAATGACTAATTAGTAAAACTTCATTTCAAATAAACAACAACAAAACCCAAGACACCTGTTGCAGACATAATGTTAATTACTTCAGTGTGATTTTACCAATAATAATAGTTATGTCCCTGAAGAGATATATTTATAATAAATCATTAACCAACCGTACTGTGACATGTAGGTATTGTATAGGTAAAATTTGACTATAATTATGGTCGTATATAACTGCATTAGCCTACCTGTATATTTAGTTCAATATTACATACAGATAGCAATGTATAAAACAATTCACTTCAAACGTAAACTGCCCTGAAAGTCATTGAGTCAATAATGGCACCGTATGCAAATTTATATATACTGTACTGAATTTACAAACTGCTGATACAGTAATTATTGCAAATATAATTCACATGCATTCTACCATCAATTGACTAAAGCCACGTGCAATCCCATTCATACATTATACAAATAAATGACACTACTAGCATTTTGTGTAAACACAAAAATAAATAGTCCTGGTAATACATTTAGAAAGGTGAAATAGGAGATCCGAGTGAAGAAGCACCTTTAAATCAACGACAACCTTCCCCCACCAACTCCCTAAGCAACACTGAGAGAGCCAGAGCCACGAGGAGGGATATGTTGTTGTGATGATGCAAGGCCTGGGATGTGTGTGTGTGTGTGTGTGTTACGGAGTGCCAGATACTTCAACGGGGAGCAAGTTGGGTTCATTTATTTACCTCTTGTTTATTATTTCTAGGATATATAGATTTCTTAGTCTCGGGTGTCATTAATTACTGCGTCTGCTGGAATGTGTAGATAGTTAGATGCTATTAAGGATTCGTCAGATAAAAGGGAAAATGTTGTAGGTATGTCAAGTGATGGTGTTCGGTGTCTGTGTTGCCATGCACTTTGAACTAATATAGCAATTATTATATTTTGCAGAAAAGGGTATGCATGTAAGCTGACACACGCACACACACACGAAACAAGACCCTTTTTTAATAACATAATGGTAAAATGCATGTAATGTGGATTCGACATAAACAAATTATCTTCCGGGATATTTGTTTACATACAAAAGAGGGCTTGAAAACTACACACACACACACACACAAACCTCTGTACCCATAACCATAAAGATATCCCATCCATGTAAACATACCTACACACCCATACGCCCCATACGCAAACACACAAACAAACAGACATAGGAGACGGTATTCCATAAGCATGAAGGTCACCACAGTGCTAACGTAGTGGGTGAGGTGTAGAATAATTCAGTTTCATAGCTTATATTCTTGATTTTTATTACACAGTTTCGTGCCATGGAAATATATTAATATCTAATTCTAAGATGTTTGGCTGCAAATACGGACACTTGTTATATGGTATAATAGATAACATTAATAATTATTGTCATCCCACTTGCCATAACAGTAGTGTTTGTGTGTTATTTCAGAGCAACAGGTTTATTTTGAAACCATGATAAACTTTAATTAATCATCTACTACAGCTGCAAATTCTATTATTGACAAACAGATATACTATTGATTCCCTCGATCTATACTATGCCAGGAAACACAGTAATGCCTCTGTAAAAACTACTGTATATATATTTGTTTCGTAGTCTAGTGTGAAGGCTTCTGTAACACTCATTTTCGCCTGTATTAAAAGGCTCCCTCTTACCTAATGCTGGCTTCACACGAGCGATTTCAACCGCGGCGACGCGAATATTTGACCGCGCGGCAAAAAAACGCTCGTGTGAAGCCAGCCTAAGAGTGTAGTGCTGTATTGGTAAATATAGAGATGCTTATTCCTCCAAACTATTTCCTGTTGTTTGTTGGCATACTATAGTATCTACCTATCTATATCTCTATACCCTCACCTCAAGGCAGGACTATAGCTTGAGCAAAAGTTTAGAAACAACCAAGAACACATACAGTTGCCTCCACTAGTAATGAGCAGAGCACAGCGTCTAGTCACTCTAGTGGGTTTAACGAAATGTGGCACTTCTGTGTTTGTGTACTCGTGGGTTTGGCGAAATGCGACATATTAAAGTAGTAGTCAAGTATTTATTAAACAAATGTATTACCGGCATTTAAGTCGGATAATTCCCTACCAGCCTTCAACTAATTTCATACAATAAGTAGTAAACACATCATATAAAAGTGGATTTATAAAAATGATTTTGTGATGACTAGCTAGTCTTTCATCTAATACAATACACATTATCAGTATAACAGGAAGGATGCAATGTTAAGTACAGGTAGCAAAATTGTTGACTAACCATAAAAGTACACTAAACTTATAGTCAAATTTATTTCAGATGTGTATAATTACTTTTTTATATTATGTTTTGTGTCACACTGATGTAATAAATTTCTATAAGTCTAACATGTACTATTGTGGATAGAAGTTTCTTTCTACATACAGGTGACTTTAGTAAACATTTGATTACTTTCCACAAGTATTGAGTTGTGAATTTTTCTTATACAGTATATTAATGAAGAAGCAGTTTTTAACTTCCAGTAAATAGTCACATACATATTGAAGCAAAAACACAATATGAATACATGATAACATAGGTGAGACAATAGAATGAGTCACCCCTGAGTGAAAAGAAATATTTGTCTACAATAGTACACAAGGGAAAAAAAAAAACCTCAGTGCGATTCTCGCATGAAACATTCAGACACCTCAGACGATGGAGCCTGAAAATTAGTTTGTTTATTCCCGAGACATCATGAGCGATACCAATGAGTTTGCACAACCATCACACCTTTATGGTTGATAGTCTCTTTATCTTGTGTAGCCTACAGTACAGCATAAGCAGTCACTCCGTATTCCAGGTTACAAAGCAGAATGGCTGCAAATGAGAGAAAAGCACAAAAATGCACACCCACCACACCAACTTTAGGAATCATCGCACACAGTTCATATATATTGTAAGTCTGGGGAATATATTATTGCTATTGTGAATATATTAGTGTATAAATATAATTATAAATGTTCCAAAATCACAAAAAAAAATTATATAAAAGAATATATACAGTATATAACAATCTCTTCCATGACTTAAAACTGTTTTAACAGATTAATGTCTCATCACTCCCACAAGTATAATACAGTAGTTATGGTACATATAACAGCCTATCTAGTGAGTACTGTACGCAAAATCAATATGGACGTAATTTCAAAATATCTGACTAAGTATAGACTCCTCTGACTCCTCTTGCATAACAGATTTCTTGTTGCTGGACTCTTTGCTTGAGCTTCCGACAGACAGGTGCGAAATGTTGGTGCTTATTTGACAATTGGAGCTGTTTTTTGTCTGGGTTTTGTTTCTGGAACTGGTGGGATACAACTCCAACTCCAGACTGTCATTAAAAAGCTCCTGTGAATCAATCGCTTTCATGGACACTACTGAGGATTTTGGCTTGACTGGAGATTTCTTCTGTGTGTGACTTCCTAAATGGTCGTAGCTGGAAAGATCTACCTCGTCAACATCATCTACGTCGGTGTCAGAGCTGTAGCCATCACTGCCGCTGTGGTCGACTCTGGCCTTCTTCCTGGGACGACTACTAACCACCCTTTCCTCCGCTCGTCCACTGGTGTGGCTGCTCTCGCCCGGTGGTTGTGTTATGGTCGGGTGGCTGGTGGAGGCGGTGGTGGAGGCAGCAGCAGACTTAATCTGAATTATCCGATGCTTCTTGGCATTGATGATGGCAGCACACTTACCGTAAATCTCCTTCTCAAACTCCTCCTTGGCCTTGACACTTTTGGCTGCAAGTTCTATAGCCTCACTCATATCTGGGGAAAAAACAGATGACATGAAATATATTTAAATAACAGCATGCAAAGTCAGACTGTTCTATTTTAAATAATTCATATCTTCTTGCAACACAGACCTCTTGTTCTTGGTATAATCAATTAGTTAATCCAGGGTAAAGGAGGGAGTATACTTTGTTAATACAATACATAAATCAAAGACCAACTTCCCCCCAAACCATAATATTATACTCTGATGTAGTTTACACAAGTATGAAACACCAGTGAACTCAAACAGAAACACAACATGGCATGATGTCTGTGTGAGGTAACCGAGCATGAGAGGATTAGCAAAAGTCTGTTGAGTTTACAGCATCTTACGTTTGTCCATCTCTTCTGACTCTCTCTCCAGTTTGTGGATTTTGTCAGATTTGGAGCTCAAGTCACTCACAGCTCCTGCCAGACACTCACTCACTGCTGCTTCATAGTCAATCTGTTTGACAATAAAAAAAGAAATAATCTTGGTGTAAACACTCCTATTCTGATATAAAGTAACTACAGTATATCTACAGTAGAGCACCAGAAAACCCAAATGCCAAAAGAATAAGAGATACAATACAAGCATGAGTTAAAATTACACAGGGAAGTTTAGCAAAATCCTCATTACAGTACCTTTTCCATCTTAAACTTTCCTAGCTTGCCATACACCTTTTGGTCTGGGAAATATTGCTTCCACACCAGACAGCCATCCTGCACCTCAAACACATCCTCCTCCTGTAGCTGTTGTTCGATGCCCTTGGTGCCGTGTGGGGCCTTAGAACCATCCACGGCGTGTGTCAGGAGGGTCATGTACTCCCCTGGGGCCTTCTTCAGGTTACGACTCCACCGCACCACACCCTCAGTACTCTCACCCACCTGCATAGAACATGAAGGCTGGCAACATACCTAATAGTGTCCATTTTATTTGCTAATCATCACGGAGGAAACATCACATACATATGATTATCCACACCATATAAATAAGTAACTGGCAATATTCATTCAAAGACATTCACTCAGCAGATATTTTATTGTAATAACAATATACTTGTACTATTGTTTTTGTGGAAAATACTCAGAACAATAGACCAATAATGATATGAAAGCTTGTACTGTACAGTACTTAATTTCTTTACAATCATTCAATTCAAGGCAGAAGACCAACCTTAATAATCCATGGACTAATATAAGGTCTCTCTCTGACACAAATAATTAAAATCTTGAATAACTTAATTGCAAAATCTTGACTACAGCTATCACCATCAAAGAATTATATTACAGTACTTGCAGTGAAAGAGAAATTAAGTGGTAAAGAGGTATAGATATAAATAAATAAATAAAAATAAAACACAAACACATCCCAGTACTGTACATCATTCACTCACCTTAACCTTAAATGAATTATCCTTCTGTACAACAGTGATGGTGAGTGTATCTTGTGTATTACTGGTGTACATGTAGGCTTCGCCATCACTCTTCACTTTCCTTAACCCCATCCTGGTAAGTCACTCCTCTCTGATGGCAAAGTATATATTTATTAATGGTATGCAAGAACATCTGGTAGTTGTGTTGACGATGGCGTGGCATTGGTATTGTACATAGTAATGGTATTTCTAAAGAACAGTTCCACCTGGACTTTTCCAAATTTTTATACATTTTCATGCTTAATTATTGAGGAAAGAATCTATATGGTTAATTATGTTGGATTGGTGGGTAAGGAATTATCTTTAAAACATGGCACTGAGCTACACCTAATGAAAGTGTCAAAATCATCGATAATAGTTAAAAATACAGTAAAAAATCATACAGAAAAGAAGAAAATACATTACAAAATCATCAAAAAAAGAAAAAGCACTACAAAATTGTTTAAAAAATAAAAAACTTCAAGATTATACAGTCCTGGTTAATTATTATGGTTGTGTATTGCTCCTATAGTACAATTAAACCCAATTCTCGATGCTGACACACACTTACATAGAACTATACTATACTGTATTCATTGAAAGAATTACCGTTTTGTAGCAGTGTTGCCAGATACAGCTATGTCTCACTAGTTAGGTTCCAGTATTTTGCCCCGGTCATTTCCTCTACTTTACCACTGTTATTTCTCGGTAGTTTGCCCAGGTTAGGTCCCGGTAGTCCGATGCGGTCTAGGTTAGATTAGGTAAGGTCATGCTAATTTCTAAATGGGAATGGGGAATTTGTGGAGGAAATGCCGGAATATTTTTACAAGTTGCCACAACTTGATTTCAAAAATGTTACTATTACAAGTGTTTATATTTCAATATTTACCACATATACTTACATACTTATTTACATACAAAGATACTTACATACAAATACACATACAAATATACTTACATATTCTTACAAATTTGGTTGTTTTTTTATTATAGTGATGCAATCCTGTTAAAAATACCCAAAATAATTATTACACGATAAAACAAATCTCTCTCCTCCCAAGTTCCAACCTCTTCCTGTCAGGGGACTATCACTCAGCATTGCCAATCAGACTAGCCAAAATAATGGTATAAGAAAATCGCCCAATTCACTAATATTCTTTCAAATCTCAATTCTCATGTACATAAATGCCACACGAACAGATATTTAACCTTCTATCACTGACACATGGTAAATTGACGTACAAAATACTGTAGTAAAGTAAGTTGGGCCAATTATACTAGCCAAAATAATAGTATAAAAAAATCGCCCAACATTCCGCCCAACACACCAATATTTTTTCAAATGTTAAATATACAATTAATTTCCATACACATAAATGTCACCCGAACAGTGATTTAACCTTCTCTCAGTGACATGTGGTAAATTTACGTTCAGAATACTAAAGTAAAGAAAGTTGCGCCATCATAAGAATCTCAGATGGCTATAAAACCCCAAAGATCCGCTTGAAATAGCCAAACCTGAAATCCCTGATTATCGCTCAGCAGCCCGGCAGAACAACAACAACATTGTCGTCGTCGTCGCAATGATAATGTTCGTCTTGGATTACCTTTTCAACAACTCTAGTTCTTGATATTAGTATTATCTGTGCGACTGTCTGCTTCTTTGTTTTATTCATACACTTAGGTTACGTACATGAAAAATTCCTTCACCACTTTTATTTCCCAATTCTTACAAACTCTCAGAGAATAGGTACATGTATGTGTACAGTCGCGGCACAGTGTAATCATTCTTGACTAGCAGACTTCTCCGTACAGCTCTGACAAGGATTATGTGCCCCGACTGAACGTTGCATCTGCAACATAAATATAAGCTTATTTGATTTGCAAAATTGACATTACTTCGAAGGATATAATTTTTTTTTTCATAGTGGCCATTCGTGGTTAGCTATAAGAAATAAAATAAAATAAAATAAAAACATTCTCTGATTTCCAGCGGCCCCATTTTTACACTTTTTACGTACAGCAAACCAAACACTAGGCCTACACTTTATTATAATACACCCATCACTCTACTGTATAGCTAGGCCTCTCGATCCTTTCTACTCCATGCAACTATTCCTCAACAGGCGTTCTTGGTGTAAGTGTAGAAGAGGGTGGCATCTGTAACATAAATATACTGCAAACCCAACACACTATACTTTACTACACCTATCAATCGAACTCAGTCCCTTGATCCTTTCTACCCCATGGAGCTACTCTTCTCAACACGTGTTCTGGGTGTAGGTGTAGAAGAGGTTGGTGGCCGTGGTGTGGTCGTTAGTGGTGTCGGTGGTGGTGACGAGGTAGAAGTAGTGAGGACCCTGAAGTGGCACCGTCAGTGGCATCTACAGGAGCAGGAGGAGGAGGAGGAGGATATTGATTAGTAGTAGTAGTAGTAGTAGTTGTTGTTCTTGTTGTTATTGTTATTAGCTAAGGGGAGATCGATTCTTTTTATTGGTGAAATGGAAGACCTCTGATTCCTACAAACTATTATGCCACGATAATAAATAGAAAAAGACACTGACAAGAACGAAAATGATCAATACAACGACTGAGACACAAACAAATACAAGAACAATTAATAACAAATGAGGCTTGCTATACTGACGGGGTTGAGGAAGGTGAAGGGGGTATGGCAGGTGGTGGAGGAAGGGGCGTCGTTGAAAACAGGGTACGGATACTCGAAGGTGTCATCACAGATGGGCTTGAAGGCGAATTGTCTCTTGTCCTTGTAGGTCGTCTGGTGGAGAGAGAGAGAGAGAGAGAGAGAGAGAGTCTGTTATACATATTATTTAACTAAGTATTTAATTTAGTTATATAGATAGTTAGAAAGATAGCACAGTGTTGGTGGTAAATCTGAAGCAACTGATTCCCCCAAACTATTTGAAGTAACAGACCATGCTCCATTATTTTTGCTAATTTAGTCCAGTCCTGTATCTTGGCATACTTAAGAAGACACCAGAGGAGATTCTTTTGTTGGTAAATTGAAGGCTACTGATTTTTCCTATAACTATACCAGAAACAGATCCCCTTTTAGTACCATGAGGGCGTCTGTTTTCTGGTATAATTAGGAGAAATCAGTGGCATTCCAATTTACCAATTAACACTCTTATTGATTTGTTGTTTACTTACTGAACACGTGTTGCGTTCCTTCCTGACACAAATGGCGTAGTTCTGTCCCGAGAGATAGAGACCGTCGTGATTCCAACCCTTGATGAGGCCCTTAGGTGTGGTGAAGTACTGTCCACATCCCGTCGGAGCTAGCAGGTGGGTAGGTATGGGTAAGTAGGTGGGTGGAGAAACATTTAGGCCTATACCCACGTAAACAAAACTACCAAAACGTTTAGGATTGTATACCTACATAAACAAAACCCCAAAACATTTAGGCTTGTACCCATATCATCAAAGCCCCCCAAAACATTTAGGCTCGTACCCATGGAGAGCTGATCACAACAAATCTGGGAAAGTCTGAAGCGCCACCTCCTGTCGAAGCTCTTGGATCCAGTTGTGAAGGTGAATGTCAGCGACGAACTCTGGGCGGTGTCAACATCGTGGTAGACTGAGTGTTAGGAGGAATACAAATAATGATATTATAACTGAGATAAATTTAGAGTTATTATAGTTATAATAGCGTTAGTTTAGAGTAATTTCAGAGTTATTTTATCGCGAGGAAGAGGACGAGCTGGTGAGGAATAGTTAATTAGTAACTGTAAGACTATGGGGAACGTAAGGAGTAAGGAATTGAACTGAACTGAACTGAAAAGTTCATACTTGTAAAGGCAGAGGTTAGTAGTAATGGTAGGAATAATGTGTGTAGAATAGGAGTGGGGAGTAATGGTAAGAATAATGTGTGTAGAGTAGGGGTTGGGGGAGGGGAGTAATGATGAGAAATAATGTAAAAAAGGAAGTGTGGATCTTATAATAAACGTATATTATTGAGGGAACCTGTTTGAAGGATTTACTGTGCTAATATTCTTCATTTGACAAGAAGAATATATTCCCTAAGGGGTTTTCTCTAATTGAATCAACCCCGAGTAAGCAAGCAAATTCATGAAGCAAGTAACACGTATCCCCTCAAAAAAGCAAGCAAGTAAATAAGTTAAGAAAGCAATTAAGGAGAGAATCTTTTGTTGATGAATTGGAAGGTCTCTGTTGATTCCTCCACACTATAACAAAAAACACACCACCTTATAATAATGTTACCAATGGGGAATCTGTTTCGTGGGATTAGTTTGGAGGAATCATCATTCAATCATACAGAGACTTATACGTATAGCTTCCACTTCACCACCATGCAGCCAAGATCATCTCCCCTTATTATAAAAGTACGTACAGTGAGTATCGACGGTGGTGCCACAGACGCTAGACCATTTATAACCCGTTGAAAAGGTGAGGGAGTCGTCATTACATCTCCCATGTATCGTGGGTGGCGACAACTCTATCACCTCTACGTCCATCCTAAAAACAGTTTATAGTTGGAGAGAAACAACAGGGGGTTATTATTATTATTGTTGTTGTTATTATAATCATTAGGTCTATTATTAGTATTGTTATTATTATTATTATTACTGTGGGTGGTGACAATTTTAGTGATCACCTCCACGTCCACATTCTGAAAGCAGTTTGTCAGTCGTAGAGGAGCAAAGGGCATTTTTATTATTATTAATTTTTGTCTTTTCTTCTTTTTTACTTGGGAAACTTAGTAGAACCTCTCTCTCTCTCTCTCTCTCTCTCTCTCTCTCTCTCTCTCTCTCTCTCTTAATTTATGTGGAACTTATATATGCTGTCTCCTTCCCTATCTTTATTTACCATACCTTATTATCACATATAGGCTACTTGTACTCCCTTGCTTATCTCACCTGATAAGTTCGTCTCTCCCTTAGTTCATTCACCTTCACATAATTATAGAGTCATAGACTAACCCACCATCATTCTCCTCCAGAGCCTCTGCTGTCATTATCCTTACCTCTATTCCCTCCACCTACTCTCCCCCTTCTCCCTCCTTTCTCTCCAAGCCTCTCCTATTATCCTTACCTCTATTCCCTCCACCTACTCTTCCTCCTTTCTCTCCAAGCCTCTCCTATTATATTTTTACCTCTCTTCCCTTTACCCCCCCCCCCCTTCACCTACCTCCCTTCCTGCCCTGACCCCCCTCACCTGATCTGGCACACGTCTGAGGTGAAGGTGAGTGTGTGTGTGCAGGTGGTGGCTTGGTTGAAGGTGGCGGGGAAGCCTGGACTCTGGAAGTAGGTGATGTTGTTCCAGGTTCGACCCCCACAACCCTGGCTTGCTGTGTGTGGAGAGAGAGAGAGAGAGAGAGAGAGAGAGAGAGAGAGAGAGAGTTAGTTGTAGTTGTATATAGGGTGCGGAAGGAGAAATAGAGTGAGAGACAAAAGGACATGTAAATTATATAAATCAATAAATAAATATACAAAATAAAATATTAAGGTGTATTTTCTCCATGTAACCCACTTGAATTATGACTGCAGAAGGCGATGAAGAGTTTATAGTCAGACAGGCAGGCCCCTTCTTATGATACATACTGACGCAGAAGACGATGAAGAGTCAATCAAGTCCCTTTTTATACTTATGATTATACTGAAGAAGGCGATGAAGGGTTAGTCAGACAGGCAGGCCCCTTCTTATGATACATACTGACGCAGCAGACACCGAAGCCGGCCGCACATTGTCCCGATGGATTTCCCCCGCCCCTGGCACAGTCCAACACAGTGTAGCAGACGCCCAGCAGTCCAGCATTACCAACACACTCGTAGTTCTTGAAGCGAATCACAGAGAAGAGGGACACTGAAACACATATATAAAGTACAGTACACACAAGACAGACACTGAAACACATACAGTATATACAGTACAGTACAGACAAGACAGACACTGAAACACATACAGTATATACAGTACAGTACACACAAGACAGACACTGAAACATATACAGTATATAAAGTACAGTACAGACAAGACAGACACTGAAACACATACAGTATATACAGTAGCCTACAGTACAGACAAGACAGACACAAATTAAGGGACCCTGTGATGTAGTAAGAATTTTGAAGGTAAATGCATGAGTCCTCTATATATTGCCACGAAACGCCCCCTATATGGAAGGAGCTTAAGGCTTGTTTCGTGGTATAGTCAGGAGGAATTAGAAGCCTACAATGTTCATACACGATCACAGGGTCCTTTAGGGGAGATTCTTTTCTTCTGTTGGTGAAGAATGAACACACACACATACACTAAACTTACAGATGCGTTGACACACTAATTAACACACTTACAAAAGCACGAGGACACACACATAAAACAAACTTACAAAAGCGAGGACACACACACACACACACTAAACACACATACTAAACTTACACACACACACACACACACACACACACAAAAGAAACTTACAAAAGCGTGGGGATGGAGAAGTTATTATTCCCGGATGAAATGACTGATTCCATGTGGGTATAACCATTCGAGTTGTGTTGTTGTTGTTGTTTGTGTGTTGTAGGTGTATGTGTGAGTGTAGGGCCTCGCTCAGGACAACACCCATCAAAGGCACCTCCTGCAGCATTGACAGTACCAGAAAAAACAACAACAACAACGTATACACAAGAGTTTTCATATTGTTTCCTCTTGGTGATGATGATGATGGTAATGTTCGGTTGGAGTTTACGCCTTTCCAACGGCTACTCCTTATCTTGTCCTTTCGTGATTTTCGTATACATAACACCGCAAAAAATATTCACAGCTTCAAAATTTGTTCGATATTATACGAGACTAGAAATTAGTAGATGGAAAAGAACATTATTTTGTCCGAAATTGTACAGTAGCGCACCACAATCCCTACCCCACCTGCTGAGTTGAAGCCAAAGATCTGCTGAAGTAGGCGGTTTCAGCTGGATGACAGCCCACACAAAGCCTCCATTGGCTCGAAATGTGTGTGGCTTCGTGATGGTTTGGGTGGGCTGTCGGCCAGAAACCGCCTGCTTCAGATCTCGGGCTTACGGCCGTATGCTACGAGAAAATATAGGGCCAATATTGTAGTCCCTATAACAGGTGGGCTTGGGCAGGGTTCATGTAGATATCTACATGAACCCTGGGCTTGGGATTATAGTGCGCGAGTGTACAATCGGCGGCAAATGTCCTGTCGCTACATCTGCCAAGTCATGAAGTAAGTATGGAAATATAAGCTTCACGGGATCGTAAACAGAAAAAAAAAACACGAAGTATATTAATTTACCCGGTGGATATCGTATTTCTGTATGGTGAATGTGTGTATTCGGTTATTAACCTTTATGTTATCTTTGTAGACGTGCTGAGTGAGGCGACATGACTTTTGACGCCGACAGTACATATCAATTTATATTTTAGTATGTTACTAAAAGTACAATAACTGTAGGCTACACCCAGTACTTGTCGTCTGTACGTGGTAAGTTCAGCTTACAAACTAGTGGAGGAATGCACTCCGAGACAGTCAAGCGAGCTGTGCGAAAAATATGCAAGAAACTGGACTGTCCATCCGTTTGAACACACGCACACACACACACACACGACACCAGCAGGCAACGCACGCACACACACACACTCGTTATACACATGAAAGAGAGGACTCGGTTACAAAGATTACTTAGTAAACGGTCTTCTGTATTACTGTATAGTACTTTACATCAAAAATTTCTTCCTTCCCCCTTCTCACAGACACACAAGCGTTATGCTAATTGTGATACAACAGGTGTGTGAGTAGCAAGGCAGAAAGGTGGTCACAGCAGGGAGACAAGATAATGGGGTTATATATGTTGGCTGTATCATTTAAAATATTCTCTTTTCTTGTGTAGCCGGTAAAGTTGACGGTGGTGTATAAACTGAAACCACCTGAGGGAAGCAACTAAGAATCAGGCATAGTTTTATATATTAATTAATCCTTTGAGAGTTAATTGAAAAACTATACAATAGAATAGAATATATATATTTAAAATTAAAAAATAATTTGTACAATGTCACACCCACATAGATCTCTCTATAATGACCAATTTCTGGATAAAGTAATATAACTACATGTACCATAT
Source organism: Petrolisthes manimaculis (assembly GCA_034508575.1). NCBI lineage: Eukaryota > Metazoa > Arthropoda > Malacostraca > Decapoda > Porcellanidae > Petrolisthes > Petrolisthes manimaculis. The sequence continues at coordinate 72,408 of JAWZYT010000645.1, read as the reverse complement.
ATCAATAAGCTGATCTATCTATAGCAGTGGTTCCCAAACTGGGGGCCATATAGAAGAATGTAGGGGGCCATAATCTGATGCTATGCATAAATAAAACCAAAGGAGTTCAGCGGGTAGGTAGCCAGTGGAGGGAACTTACAGGTTCAGTACAGGTTTGTACAATGCCTTGCTGTCAGACACACGAGTAATACGTCCTTTTTTATATGATTCTGTGTTCTTGACATAAAACAAGACATGGGGATGTATTAGGGAAGCAAGATAATTTTAATTAAACATAATTCTAATCTAAGGCTTCCTAAGCTGTGTATTCTGTATGATAACCTGGTCTTGAATCTTACGTATCAGCAAGGATGTTCATATTATTCAGTTAACGGGTTATGGTTGTGGGGGGGGAGGGCCATGGACAAGGATCATGTATGAAAAGTGGGTAACGACCAGAAAAAGTTTGGGAACCACTGATCTATAGCATAGTGTCAGTTACCAGTTATGTGTACAGTAGTTTCTTATCAATACGTCTGTATGAACACATGAGTTTCTGGCACACACACAATATGTTAAATTTATTATACCTGCCTGACACTGCACTATACCCCAGATTATAACAAGACCCATACATCCTAAAATTCTGTAAAAAAACAACACTAACTGTATCCCAAGTTATAACAATACTTACCACACATTCCAATTTCCATTGATGTTAAAATAATTATTAACACTTAAATTAATCTTTATTCAACTCGTACATTCTGTACTGTTATAGTTAAGCACCATAATACAAGTAATACAGTAATTATTTTCAGTTATTGCGACTAAAATCTTATCTTGGCGAACATCATAATCATATACATTGTAGTAATTTTCCATATCACAGAGGGTTCACCTTATATTCTGTTGCCTCTTAGGGTGCCCACACATGGGCCACTATTGTGATGGTCACTGAGTCACTGACCTCCACATGAATTTCCTGACATTCCAGTGTCACCATGGATTCTACAGAGGTTGCATGTGTTTGCACGCTGTTGCTGAACAGAAGGAAAAAGAAAAATACAAAATGTACTAGATACAACCAATAGTTTCCCTAACACTTCTTCGGGGAAAGTTTCACATATTGTTTGAAGATATGAAATGTTATCCAGAAATTGTCTTTACTTACCTCAGAATGAACCTTACTCTTTCTGAACCTCCAAAATCAAATTTTCACAATCAACATTGTTGTTAAAAGCTATGACAGGATAACACAACACTCTGACGCCTCTTCCAGTCAATTGGCAACTGTGTGTGAACTCTGATCTGAAATAACGGATTCTATCACAATGGAAAGTGGCAATGGAGTGGACATGAAAGTGGACTCAGTATTCACTGTGCTGCAACTTTTGTTGCAGCCGTCACACACAGTGGCTCGTATGTGATCCATTCTGATGTTTAGCGGATGACCATTTTTTGTGGAAAGGGCCATTCACAAAAGTGGCCTGCGTGCTGGCACCTTTATTTACACCACCAAGTGACGTGAAGATAAACAACATCACAGGCCAACTTGCAGCATGTGACTGGCACTAGAGCCGTGACTGCATGCCTCCTGCAGCCACAAAGGACTCGCCGGTGATGTAGCTGGCATCATCGCTACACAGGAATGACACCAGTCCTGCGATCTCCTCAGGTTTACCCACTCTGTAAAGGAGCCACATAGAGAATGAGAGCACATGATTGGAAGGAAAACACTGATGGAAGTGCAATAGCTATGCTCACATGCTGCTCGAGAAGAACAGAGAGAGAGGATAGCAAGAACTGAAGGAGGAACAAAGATCGGTCGAATTCAGTACAAGAAATTAAGAGTTGAAAGTTGGTGATTCAGGACTGAAAGGAGCTGGGGCTGTGAGAATAGTATTGAGCACACAGCTGTATCTCCTGAATAATTATAAGTTTCATAATGTGAACTTAATTTTATACAGTACAGTAGGTTCGCATATTGTGCGTCTTCTCAATGAGCGATTCACCTTTTGAGCGACAAATCCCAAATCAGCGCCTTTCATTATATTATGTTTTGTGAGGGAGGGTTGGGGTAGCTGGAGTATGAGGTGGTCTAAGCTCCGTCCACCAGCCCACGCAGGCTAGAGCGTTATGAGAGTCAATCCCATAGTTCTAGCCCAGGCCTTTCCAGAGTTACCATTGCCATGGATGTATATATCCCATGCAGGCTATTATGCAGACTGTGAGGAGTTATGGTGTTTCTGCTTCTATTTCTAGTGTGCTTCTGTAACGTTATTTCTTTGGTAACAACTTTTATTCATTGCTACTGTGACTCATAATCAAATCACAGTTATGTACCCTGCATATTGGCATATAAGATCTATGTAAATTGTCAGTGTGAGGCAGAGGCTGCTCATAAGTAATTTTCCCCACATTAAGATGTATTCATCCAATGCGATTTTTATGTACACGAGCCCCTCTGTTGCCCAAATTGTCAAACAATATGCGAACCTACTGTATTTACATCACTATGGACAACACATAGTAAAAGACATATCAGGGAATGGCAACTACTGACTGGTACTGTCCTTCCACCAACAGTAGCTTACACTGAGCCATTGTATAGTAGCAGATACAAGCAAGAGACACACTTCAAGCATAGAATAGGATGAACCTCTAAACATAACATCTCATCATATCCTATGCTCAATGAGGGGTCCCCATTTCATGTGTGTCAGTTTCATGTGTATGCAACTGTACTAGGCATTGTCACTGTCTGGTCCACAAAGATACTTGGACACAGCTCAGTGAATCAAGACATCTGATTAAATACTCATACTCATACCTGTTGAGTGGGATTGCCTCGACCACCTTGTCACGAATCTCAGGTGTATTGACAATCTAGAAAAGAAAAGCAGCCTCTTAGTTACAATTACTTTTGAGATATTCCAGCTGTTATTTTTATGCTTATTACTGTATGGAGTGTTATAGTTGAGTAATAATTCTAGACACTGACCTAAGTTGGATGTTATACTGTACAATAAAGAGGACTAGTCATTAAATCTTTCCACGTGTTGACTCAGGGCGGAGTGGGAAGTAACTTGAAGAGATGAGGTGAAGTGCTTGTGATAAAATGTATAGCACTTAGAAAATCAGGGAAGAGGCATTCAAAAGTTCTATAATTTTATATGTTACAGTTAGCCCTCGATATTAGACTATCAAACTTAGCACTATCCCTTAACACAGGTTCAGTAAATTACTTAGTTTGTATGGTAATGAATAAGAGAAGCCTGGGAAAACAGTTGGTGGTCTTCAATGAGTGTAAAATGTAGTTCTGGATTCAAGTAGTTCTTCATCATATATTGTAGCGGGAACATTAGAGCTTCCACATTCAACACTAAACCTAAAAGAAAATACTGTAGTGTGTTTCAACTTACCAAGTCAGAGAACTTAGTCTTGATGAAACCAGGTGCTACACAGTTGACTCGGATATTGTCACATGCCACCTGTTGAGACACTGCCTTGGTCAGCCCCAGGAGAGCTGTCTTACTCACACTGTATGCACCTAACAGCTGCACAGAAAATATTTATAAGTCCACCTTCCCACAGCAGCTTGATATATTTACACCCCCAATATCTGGCCAGGAAATATTTATCAGTCTACCTTCTCACAGCTGCCTGATATAATTACACCCAATATCAGCCTAGAAAACATAAGTAGTGTCTACCTTCCCACAGCACCTTAATAAATTTAAATTACAAGTCTGGCATTTCCAGCTCATCAAAAATACTTACTATCCTGCATGATTATAGAATATCTTTTGTCTTATTGCCACAGCATCATGAGCATTTAAATTCAATCTAAAAATCCAAATTATAAATGAAGAAATATGTTTCTGGGTTTTGTTGCAATGCATTTGAGGTAATTCTCTGGTCCATAATAGGTAAATAAGTTTACAGTACCGTTACATTACTGTACAGTACTTGGATTAGATTTTGCCATAAGTGGTGATGCAGTCCTATCAAAAAGAATTACAAGCTGGTCTTGGGTTAAAATGTTTGTGAGTTATGGTGACAATCTCTTGCCATACATACTACAGCTGGTTGGAAGGCAGCAATAGAGGATATGTAAACAATTGCCCCACCCTTGCGCTGACGTATAAGAGGCACTGCCAACTGGGAGAGTTGTAGAGAATTTTTGACATTCACTTCAAAAATCTTGTCCCACACCTCCCCAGGACACTGAAAGCATAGCAGAGAAATTGAGAGGAAAATCATCACAAGACAGTATACAATTGTCCCAGATACTTTTATCCTAAACGGATAAATAACTGAACTACAGCTACATCATAGGGGCACAGTTATATTAACAAAATATCAATATTGTTATTCAGTGTTACAACTTTTGGACAAGAGGTTTAGAATACTCTTTGGTACCGTACTTTTGGCTTAATATTTTTTTGCTGATTATGAGAATATGGAATATGAGACCACTAAGGAAAGTATACTTACATCCAGTACACCTCCCACAACTGGGTTCACAGCTGCATTGGATACAAGGATGTCCACTCCTCCAAACTTCTCAACAGCCTGGATACGGATTAGACAAGGTTCTCAGTTGTAGGTAAAATCATCTAGCCAAAAGATGGAAATGAGAGTAAATCATCTGACAGAAATGTTTTACAGTTTGCATATAGTACAGTACAGTACTAAATTTTATAAAGCAACAGGCATAACAGGGCAAACTTTTAATAATAATATTCAAAAGCCAAGGAACAAGATGTGATGTTGAAACCAAAAATATTAATACACGACCTTATCAAAAAGATTTTTGCGGTCTTCTTCTTTGGCCACGTGGCAAGTCACCCCCATGACGGAGAGACCCTCAGCTTGGAGTTCGGTCACTGCTCGGTCTACATTCTCCTTTTTGCGACTGCTGATCACCACGTGCGCCCCGTCCTCCCCGAGTCTCCGTGCTGCTGCCAGTCCAATCCTGCAAAAGATATTCAGTAATATTATGATTATACAGTGTGGCACAACAATTTATTTCCATATAGATTGTGGCACTAAGGACATTATGTTTGGTTTAACTTCACAATCGGACAATACAAGGAGGGTGTACGGTACTGTCTAATACAGTAGTACAGTTTTACTTAATTTAATGTTTTCCTTCCCATACATATTCATAGAACTTAAGAAGAAAGAAACTGCAGTGGGACAGAAAAGGGAGTGAGTGGCTCAGGGTACAAGGGAGACGATCAAAACATTCCCCACAAGTCAATGACAGTGACGAAGTTAACATAATCAATTCTTTGCCATTATAATTTTGTGACACATTTACTATATAATTTCTTCACCATTATAATCTTGAGACACGTTTGCTATTTAATTTCTTTACCATTGCAATTTTGAGACATATTTACAATTAATTTCTTTACCATTATAATTTTGAGATACGTTTACCACCAAAACACTATTTCTTACCCCTCAGTCGAAGCCGTGACCACTGCCACCTTCCCAGTTAACTTTTTATTACCATCAGTTGCCATACTTCGAGTTGTGGTGCTTATCAATCCTCTTGATGGAGAAATGAGATGTTTCCAAGATGAAGGAGTAAACACACGACCAATATTAATCATCATGACTTCACCTTTTATATATATATCCTCCACTGACAGTAATATGTAAATACGAGTGTTCCTTAATTAACAGTATTAGAGTAAACCCACACCTAAACTAAGGTAAATAACAGTGGTAAATGAAGGTAATAATAATGACCGTGTGAGGTGAGGGGTACAAAGTTCGTCAACCACTAAATGAAAAATGTAAACAAACTCCGCAGCTCATCTGTTGTCGAGTCAGCGTGACCAGATGCCCAGCCCCGTGTAGCAAAATGAAGTGAAGACTTTTCAGAGTCCCGGTGCGTGGTTGGGCTGCCAGGTGTTGCTAGCGTGGGTGATTGAGTTGCCAGATGCTGCCATATTCTACCCTACTATATACAAGTATTTTATATGCCTATTTTTAAAATAGTTCTTTTTTTAAAAGTTTGTGTTTTAAATGGGAACAACTATAATATTTGCAAGCGATTGGCAGCAAAAAACAGTACATATAATGCCCCTAGTATGGAAAAAACTCATAATCCTGCCTTCACAGTGTAACAAACACTAAAAAGAAAAAGAAAAAAACAGTATGATATTTCATTCTCTCAATATCGGTATTGTTTAACATATAAAAGTCTTATAGGGCCAAATAGAAATTCGCACAAAGTATATGAAATACTTGTGTGCATATTAAACACCTTTCCTCATAACACACAACACACATTAACTCGAAGAGAACACAACAGGGAGAGTTTCCCCATAAAACTATCCATTCTCACTCGTGTGTTTGTTGGTAGGCGGTGACATTTGGCCTTGACGTCAAGTCTCGGACCACACGCTCCGCCCCCTGAAATTGATACCCTGTATGGGGGGGTTAAGGGGTTGACCATGTATACCTGGGCCATGCTTCTACCCTTCGGGCCTGTCCAATAAGCTGCCCGAATCGGTGGTCTGAGGCGAGCTTGGTCTTGGTTAATTAAATGGAATTAGTCTGACCTCACCTGACCTGACCTAACCGAATCAGGACCGCGGGAAATTACGATGAGCAAAATAAGATAATGGGCCTAAATAATAAAAAAGTCTGTTCACATACATAAATATCAAACTCCCTCTGTAATATAAAAAGCAGAAGCAATTTACGTTAAGGTGATATCAAGAGATCTCAATACTTCAAGTAAAGTCTAAAAAGAAGAAAAAAGTTTAGGATTTATCATCGTAAAACCATTGCATGCCGTCAGCTCATGTTACTTTTCTTTGGGACTCAGCCAGGAGGTTGACCTTGCATGCTTGTACAGACTCCATGGTGTGTGTGTGTGTTCGAGCCCTCCCCCATTACCCCCCCATTAATTAATCATTGAAAATCATTTTTTTATGTAATCGGAGGACACTCCTGAGGTTTCAGCGATAACACATATGTTAAAATTATTACTCTCAGACATAAGATGTCAGCGTGCATAGCGGCTAAACAAACAGACAGACTGTTTTATATATATATATATATATATATATATATATATATATATATATATATATATATATATATATATATATATATATATATATATATATATATAAATATATATATATATATATATAGATAGATAGATGAGCTGTTATTATATGATTTTGATGCAGTGTCAGGGTCCTATAAGTCCTTGCCATGTATAAACGCCTACCAACAAAATTTTAATTAATAGTGAACTTTGTGAATCCTGTGGTCGCTCCACGATCGAGTGGTCATGCTATTCATGCTGTCAGATATGACATATATATTTTTCTTTCTCTGCGAAATTCAAACTCCAGGAATTAATTAATGATAGGGAACATGCAAACTTCAGAGCCTGATTGCTGAAACGCATATGATTCTCAAGTGTTTTCTCTATGAAAATCTATATACATAAAGCCGAAATTCTGTCTGTCTGTGTGTGTGTCCTAGAGTGAAAATTTTTACATGAGTTTCATCGTTATAACCTGGGGAGTGTTTTCGACCTATAAAAAAAATGTTTTTCAAAATTGTTTTTCAAAAAATGTTAGGAGTTTCATCGTTATAACCTGGGGAGTGTTTTCGACCTATAAAAAAAATGTTTTTCAAAATTGTTTTTCAAAAAATGTTAGGAGGGGGATTCGAGTATTAGGGACACGCACAAATTCTCTCTCCCTCTCTCTCTCCCACCAGTGTTGCCAACCGTAGGGTAATCGCCCTATATGTAGGGCATTTCGACCTCAAATCCATGTCTGTAGGGCGTAGGGTAATTTTACTGAATCGTAACGAAACGTAGGACGTTTACAACATTTTGGTATAAGTGATAACATATTTTGCAACAACAAAATATCATATAAATTGAATAAATATTGCTACAAAATATTTATCACCTTCAACTACGTAAAAAATAAAACTCTTCAAAACTCAAGAGTAGGTAGTAGAAAATACTTCTCATGAATCTTGCAACTAATCTGGCAGCCAATGTAACTCATGAACAGGAATAGCCAATAGGACAGGTTCAGATTATCTAGATTAGATGTGAGCAACTGAGCATGCTGTAGTCTTGTTTAGTGTAACAGCTGTATGGTATGCTTGTTTACCCTCTTTATTTAGGAGTGCAAACAACAAAACACCAAGCATAATGGCCGATACTATTATGTTGTTTAGTTATATCTTTTTACTACATTTCATTTACGGTTCATTTTGCACCACCGAACTGAGGCCCAATACTATTTAAACTGTATATATTCAAAAGAAAAAGAATATTTTTGTTTATGTATTATTATAAATAAAACCTCCAAGTAGTTGAGGATTATTTTCATCCTAACTTGCTGAGAGAGAGAGAAAGTCTTTCTCTAAAAAGTTTTAAAATTATCACTGGGGGTTAAATAGAAGTTGGAGGACAGAAGAATTGAGCAAAGGACGAAGAAAAGGAAACAGTCCCCCCTCTCTCTCTCTCGCTCTTTCTCAGAAAGAGAGCGAGAGAGAGAGAGGGGGGACTGTTAACGGTTGCTGCCCAGCTCAGGCCTTGTCCCACCTTCTCTATCTCTGTACTAGCATTTTTCTTCGTCAATTTAAGCCTTTCTTCATCCTCAAATTTCCTTTTCTTCGTCCTTTGCTCAATTTAATTCCTCCTCTGTCCTCCAACTTCTATTTAAAGACTTATGTTTCTATTAAAGAGGTTTGAGTGTCCATCGAGGATGTATAGGTGGAGGCGACATGCCCATATCTCACTAATAAACCCCCATTGATAATTTTAAAACATTTTTTTTTGTAAGCGGTGGACACTCCTGAGCTTTCAGCGATGACATTCATGTAAAAATTATTACTCTAGATGAAACAATACGGCCGTGTATAGCAGCTAAACAAACAGACAGACTGTTTTATATATATAGATAGATATACCACACTTTCTAGTGCAGCATGGTGGTGGAGTGGTTAAGAAGCTCGCCTCACGTCCTAGAGGTTCCGAGTTCGATTCTCCGCCCGACCATAATATTATAACTAATATTATAATTAATAATAAACTTTAAGTTACTATATATATATACTATACCATACTATTCTATGCAGCCCGGTGGTGCAGTTGGTAAGCACACTCTGTAACAACAGAGAGGCCCGGGGTTCGATTCCCTGGTCGGGTGGAAACAGTTGGATTTGTTTCCTTAAATGTGGTGTAATCCCTGTCGACCTAGCAGAGAATAGGGACGGGACGTAAGTCTCGGACTCCTTGGAATAAGGAAATGATGAGTGATCAAGACCAGCTGTGGATAAAGAGACGTCTGGGATTTTCAATGATCCTGGCAACACGTCGAAGATCCCCCTGATCTACATCGTCGAAGAAGTGTCCAAGTGTACTATATCGTCGAAGAAGTGAAGTGAAGTGTATACTATACTATACTATATATATATATACTAACATATACTAACATGTACTATATAACCAACACCTACATCGTCGTCAACTCACAACATAGAAGCTGCCAGACGGTGTAGCTGCTCTCCACTTGGTAAGATAGTGTACTATATACAATAGACGAAATATGGGGACAGGCTTGGAGTGGGTAAAATACTATAAACCATACTACCTTAGACGAAATACAATACAATAGACGAAATATGGGGACAGGCTTGGAGTGGGTAAAATACTATAAACCATACTACCTTAGACGAAATATGGGGACAGGCGTGGGAACCCAGCCACTGCGAATCAGTGCCGGTCCCAAGCCCGGATAAATGGGGAGGGTCACGTCACCAAATATGCCAAACCAAATAAATATAAGAGCACCTATAAGAGTAATATACCATACCATACCTATAAGAAATATACCATACCATACTATATACTATGGAGGAAGCGTAAGAGAAAGGTGAGGATGGGATCCTTGACAGGTAAAGGGAGAGAGCTGGCAGATATGATGGAGAGAAGAAAGCTGGACGTACTGTGTGTGCAGGAAACAAAATGGCGGAGGATTCAATGTCGGGATAGTCGTAAAGGAAAAGTATATTGATAGCATATTGGAGGTAAGGAGGGTGTCTGACAGAGTAATAAGTGTAAACATGGAAATTGAGGGGGTCCTGATGAATGTTATCAGTGCATATGCCCCCCAAGTAGGGAGGAAAGGGTGGTTATTGGAGCGGATTTAAATGGCCATGTTGGAGAAGGGAATGGTGGTGATGGGAAAGTACGGTGTGGGAGAGAGAAACGCTGAAGGACAGATGCGGACGGAGATGTAGTGTAGAAGAAAGAGGAGCACAAGAGTACACAGGTTGACTATATCCTGTGTAGGAGAGGCAACTTGAAGGAGTTCGGCGATTGTAAAGTAGTGCCCGGGGAGAGTGTAGCAAAACAGCATAGGGTGCTGATTGGTAAGATGAGTCTGGAAATAAAGAAGAGGAAGGCAGTAAGGGCTAAATGAGGATGAGTACAGCAGAAAATTTAGGGAAGAGGTGAGCCAGGTTTTGGGTGATAAGATAGAGGAGGACAGATGGGAAACTATCTCTGAAGTTGTGAGGCAGAAAGCAAAGAAGGTACTTGGGGTGACATCAGGATGGAGAAAAGAAGACAAGGAAACTTGGTGGTGGAATGAGGAAGTACAAAAAATTCTGATTATAATGGTACTTGAACCTGTGCCTGAAGTCTCCTCGAGGTGTGGTTATTTTAATTTTTACACCTCAGCAACTACATGCATGGAAATATATTAAAACAAATATTACGAGTTAATATATATTACAACTTCTCAACAGTGAACCTGGTATCAGTAACATTCACATATAAAACTAAACTGTGGTCTGCTAAAGGTTTACCTGAAAATATTAAGAATTTGATTTGTAATTTACTACAAATGAAAGTAGCCTAGTCTGCACTCGAACTGCAGATAATGTGGTACAGTCACAATCCTTAATTCACCATCTTTAGCCAAGACAAAACAAGAGGAGTAAACTTTCACATACTGTGTATATTCTCTTTGTATGATGGTTTACTGTGTTGTTACTTTTCTATTTCTTCAAGTCTCTTACATTCCACTACATGATTTGGTTTCTCATCTAGGAGTATTACAACTATGGAAAGCCTTCTATGTGATGGCTTACAACAGATTAGGGAGGAATATGATGGAAAGATGTGCAGGGTTTGTGAATGTGTTAAATCTCTCTACTTGAGCAAGTTAGGTTTACATTGCATGCTTGTTATATAAAGGATGCACAGTACACCACTATGCAAATGATTACTTTGTGCTTAATCCCCTTCATTTATCTACGGTTGGGAATAATGTATGGATTATGACTGCACAGTGCCTACAAAAAGTATTCTTATGAAGGAGTACACACACTCAACAAACTATCACACCAAGGTCCCAAGAGTTTGAAACTGAATGTAGGGCACATACAGGCTCTATTTAAACATACCATTAGCGGCGTCCCTCTGTATCACGTAGCAGAAGGTGTAACGATACTTTTTTGTGTGTGTACGTGGATACGGAAATGAACATCCCAACTCACTCTGCTTTTGTAACTTTGCCACAAGTCTCAACTCTGATTCAAATCCCACTACCTGGTTTGTCATACAATATATGGAACATATTTTTGTGGACACTACATTTTCAATAACAAAAAAGTATGCAAATCACACAACCATTTTATACTCTACTTGGAAACTTATGCTCTTTCAGTTCTTTCCTTATTATGAGATTGACCGTGGCTGAACATTTACAGAAAGTGATTTTGGTTCGACTCCAAACCTTTTAAATAAACACACGACACAAAGGCATACAATGGATTAGTTACCCTGAACACTGTCTAAGTAAATAGTCTTTCATTTGCTGTATATTTAGATATCCAATCAATTGATCTGATCAACTTAGCTCTCAAAAATAGCAATGATAACACCTAGTTCCAAGATCTTGTCTATATGTCCAAGAATGTTGAACTACAGGTCAAGGTTTGGAACTCTTATCATACCTTCACTCTTGCTGTGGTCTACATAAAGTTTAGTGTTGTACACCAAGGTATCAGTCTCATTTTACAATATTAAATAATCCATCTCATTAATTACACTAACCACAAAATCTTTTACTGGGAAGGACAACAGAAGTAAAGCCTCTTACCAAAATCCAATCATTTTCAATTCTAACTTCAACAGGTACAGAACATTACATTGAGCTGTGGATATGATCATGTTATGCATTTGGATAGCATTTTTGCCCTAAACTCTCAATGAAACTCGTAATGATTGGATGTTTCCTGAAGGTTGCCTCCCATGTGTGTTGCCAATGTATGTGGTGTTTGTGTGGTGGTTATTCCAACATTACAATCATCAACACTAATATATCACTTTTTTTTTATTTCATTGGCTTGAGTGATACTTAAATTCCAATTGGCAACATACAGCTCTTAGGTTCAGGCACTAAACATTAAATTAAACATTGGCTGTGAAACACTGGAAATCATTATTAATGCAAATAAATATTTAAGAAAAATAATCTAATATTCACAGCATTGTGTAGCCTACTGCCGAATTTATATTGCAATGTTCAGTAAAGTCTGAGACATTTTTACTGACTTTCCTCAAAACTGTATTTTACAAACTGACTCATTTCTGTACGGTCAGCTCCACTTTCAAGAGGACTTCACATTCTCACTCACTAAAATAAGAACCCTGCTCAATTATTCATCATCTGTATAATTTGTGAGTTTGGGCTTATGTATCTTTTAGAGAGAACGGTTAATGGTAAGCGCACCTCCCGAATGAGAAGCAACTGTACTTAACACAAGTTATTAACAAGTGTTCAATAAATAGTCAAGGTACAGGTTGTGAGGTTGTACTATGATGTCAGTACTGCTGCATATAACTATATGATACTTAATATATCCCTAATTTGCAATGCCCAATTCAGTAAGCATCCTAAACTAGTCAATAATGCCACAACCCAACACCTGTACATCACCATTACTCTACACTGAACAAGGTACTCACTCAACAACACACACACACACAATAATAAATGCAGTTTTAGCCCCCCGCTATTCATCATATACATTGTAAATAAAAACTATAAGAAATCTACAGAAATAAAGCTCAACCAATATGCTCTAGGTTTGCATACAACTTGCTAAATATACATGACAACATGAAAACTCTGGGAGATCACCACCAGGCACCAGTTCCACAGTGGACCTGACATAACTGACTTGATGGGTGTTTGTTTACCAACTTTTTTGTGGATCAGACAAAAAAGTGTAGCAAATGAAAGTACATAGCTTCAAGGCTTAATTTGTATATTAAGACAGCATTAACAATACACAAAAACCTAGAACCATGTACTACCATATCCTGTGGGTTGCATCAGATTTAACATGCCACAGCTCTTTTGTGACTATAGGAGAGAAAATATGAAAAATAAAACTGATGTTACTACCATTATGGTGTGCATATTAAAAAAAAAAAAATCTAGTCTCCAACCACCATGCTAAATGGAACCTTTGCATCACAGTACACCTGCAATGATCTTTTTAAGCCCATCAATAACAATACAGGCCTCCTTGCTCCATTTCTAGTACTTCCCAATACTTGACAGGTGACTATATTTTCACCTGGACAACCAAAAATGAGTTACCAGGTTCAACTCCAGAGATCAGAAATGGGCTACTAATACTTGGCACTAACAGTCAGTCAGTCACATGTTTCATTAGTGTTTACTCTTTGAAAATATTTCCATATCACACAACTGAAAATACTACAGCCATCATTCCTAATATTAATTTTATTTTTAATTAATGTCAAACTTAAAAACATATTCAGTGCAGTACAAATATTATATATGAATACAGCTGCTATTACTCATATCAACAAGGGCAGTACCAGCAAGAAAACTCTTCATTCAATTAGTCACCCACAAGTCACAACATAATTTATGCTACTCTACACCTAACTAAATCAACCGCAACTGGTGTTAAGGATTCCTCTGTATGTAATAATTAGGCAAACTAATGGTCACACCTCTGAAATATTACCCACTATGCAATGATGATGATCACCGAATAACTTTGTCTCAGTTCAAATTAATGTTTATGGAAAATTATCTATCAAAATCTGTACTTGTACATTTTCTTGACGGTAAATTGGAATCCTTCAAACTATGCCACGAAACAGATCCTCAATTAGCAACACTGAGGTAGCCTGTTTCCTGGTATATTTTACAGGAATCAGAAACCCTCCAATTTACCAACAGTTCTTACTTATTGTCACAATATTTTTCCTCAGTATATCTACACAATGAGCAGATATTCCTTCCTAACAATTGCACTACTACTTACAATTTTATCCCTAATCAACTGCTGTGATAAGTAATCATCACTTTGTAATCAAACAATCATAGCTCCACAAGAATAACAATATTCCCTGGTTGCTCACATCTTCTCCCTAATGAATGGGTGCATTAAACAGTTATCTATGGTGGCCCTCTTTATGGGGTCAAGCATGAGACACTTCTCCAGGAGGTCCTTGAGCTGGGACACCTTGCGGGCGTGGTCCTCAGGCAGGTTCACGTCTCCAAGCATCTCGTGTTGCAGGTTCCTTGTTGGGTTTATTGTCGGCATTACCACCACTTTTTCCTGGGGTTGGAAGGAGATGATTACAATGATGAAGAGTGGTGAAAAAGATGTATGTTGGGAATTATGAGGGGCAAAGATAACACAACATGGCGAGTGATTGTGAAAGAAAGAATGGATTAGGAATGAAATAATAACATTTTTTTTTTTCTAGGCTGATGTGATAGAGCTTTACGAGGAGTTACATTTCCTATCACAAATTTGCTTGGCTGACCACCTGGTGTTAGGGAATGATGAGGATCTGGCAATTGTTTACAGTATTGACTTGTCAAACATAGAGAACAACAAACAGACACAACACAATAATTATTTGTAACACAGCAGAGCATCCACTACCAGAACACTTACCCGCTCTGTGACCTTATCCACATCTCTGTACAGGAAGTTGCAGGCATTGTCGAAGTGCTGATCCTTGAAAGCTCCTTTTCTGATCACTTTATTTGGCATCTTCCCCTTCAGGTCCATGAAAAGCTTTAACATCTGTAGGAAAGAGAGAACAGATAAAAGTCTAAGTCACCCTACAAACTGGACCCTTTCCTCAACCAACATGCCACTTTTTAAAGCTTGGGCCACTCACTCTCTACCACAAGACCTTTCATATGATTCACCTGGTTATTAGTCTTGCCGGGGAACATGATCTTGCCGGTATAAAGTTCGTATATGGTGCATGCCGCTGACCACAGATCTATCCCAAAGTCATACGTCATCCCGAGAACTGCAAAAAAAAATAAAAATAAAAAATAAATTGGAAGGAAACGCCAACATAAAATATCACATTATTTCAAAACAGGTGAATTATTCTAGTGAGATGTACACTATTTTACCCAGACTTGGACCCCTTAAGCATCCTGGAATAACAAGTAGGCAGTGAATGTTTTGTATTGAAGTGTTTGAGGCTGCAAGGAAAATGTGCAAAGAACCATTGTGTGACAATCCGTTGTTATGAGGAGAAATATCATGAACAGAGATGAGAAGTGAACCACAATGACTGAGATAAATGGAAAGTAAAATAACAAATAAACAAAAATTCATACTGTTACAGTTCAACCTTCCTGGAGCATCACTACCTGTGTTAATAATATATGTATTCCTGGATATGTCTTGCATGATACCCATTATTAATACTATGAATATGTACAAGAAAATGGGACCCAACACACTGCCAACACTTACTGATCTCTGCAGCTCTGTAGAACCTTGCCACCAGGTATGGTGTTATTTCATTTTCTGTGACCTTTGATGCCGAGCCAAAATCACAAAGTTTCAGTACAAGTTTCTTCTCGTTTACCTGAAAAAATACACAATATGTGGTTGTTTTGATGACTTGGTGCAATCTATAATGAATATTAGTCATTATGTTATTCCAACACACATATTTTATCAATATCAGAAACTTGTGTGTGATCTCAACAAAACTAATCTGTCAACAATATATTTATGAAAAATAAGAAATTTATTTTGATAGCATAGGAAAATAATAAGCATTTAGCAAATTACAATGCCACATATTTATGTACATACCAAGATATTGTCTGGCTTGATGTCAGCATGTAGAATGTTACACTTGCGTAGTAACTTGAGGGCACAGAAGAGCTGGTGTGTATACGACCGCACTGCCTTAACATGCAAACCAACATCCTTACCATATTTTTTCAGTACCTGATTAAAATACAATACTTTATTATAAAATACAATAGGGTACAGTATACCCCATCAAGAGGTACCATGATATCTTAATGATATTAAGTGGTCTGGCAAGTTCTATGGGAAAGGATAAATCCTTTAACATTGCCATACTACATACTCTACAGAGATATTACCAAACAATATAAACTGCAATAAGAAAATTTAAGTTGTCCCAATATATGATCAACTAATCATTATGGGTTTGTGGATGACTGACCTCTCTGAGAGACATAGAGAGGGGCTCAAAAACCATACATAGATGGTTTTTGTGGAAGAAGTGCCGGTAGAGTCGCAGACAGTGGTATTTGTCATCAGGGTCTGCATCATTCAAGGTCTTGAGGATGTTTAACTCCCTCTTCCCGGTCTTGTGCCTACCAGAAACAAATAAAAATTTATGAAAAATGAGCATAATAATTTCATCAGACACACATAACAAATTTATACTCTTGTTCACCATTTTAGTAAGTTTCTCACTTGAACCTCCACTTATTTTCCTAGACTCGCCCATTTGAATAAATTATCTGAACATTAGTTATGATATGCGATGCTATATTACACAATAAATATAGCTTCCATAATTAAATGTAAATCACAATCGTCAGAAAACCGCAACATTTTCTTGTAATAAACTTACATAATTTCGTTGTTCCTGATGATTTTGATGGCTGCATCCTGGCCTCCCCTGGCAGCATCCCTGGCCCTCACCACATTACTGAACACACCCTGGCCTGTGTACCCATACACTGTGTATCTGAGGGTGCGGATGAGACCATGAATCAAAATGAAAATAAAGCATTAAATTCAAGTTCCATAAACTTTTATCTTTAATGTGTGTATATGAAGAGAAAACCAAGTTGCCAAATCTTGATGTACTATACGAATATGAAGAAACCATATAATTCAAAGGAAATAATGCATGAAGTCTCAAAGTTACAGCAGTCTTAAAATAATTGTTTCCGGCTTCATCCCCTTACCTCTGATCCAGCGTTTCCCCGATGCGGACACGGTAGTATCCCTCAGCATCATCCCAATTGTCCATCAAGTTGGGGTTCTCGGCGGCTCCCTGGTGGATGTCTCCAAGCTTGTCCATGGAAAAGTTGTCCCCGAACATATCTGAGAACATGTCCTTCATCTTCTTGTCTTTTTCTGGGGAGTCTTTGGGATTGTCTGAGTCGTTACTCTCATCGCCTGGCTTCTGGTTCTCCTTGGAGTCCTTTTCATTGTCGGATGGTGTTGCTGCTTTACTGACCGGCTTTTTGTCCTTGTCCTCATCGGAAACTGGGGCAACCTTCTGATGGTTCTCCTTGTCTTCGCTGCTGCTTCTACTTCTGCTGCTACTTCTACTTTTACTCCTGCTCTTGCTTCTACTTCTACTCCTACTAGGACTACTGGAGGCTCTCGATTGGCGGGAGGCCGAGCGGGACCTGGAGGGTGGCAGGGGTGGGGTCTCCTTCCCGCTGACCTCCACAGACTGGGCTTGTGAGGGTGGTCTGAAAAATGTACAGGAAACCCTCATTATACACAGCTTTATGGGAAGTATGCTGTTATGGGTAAACTGGAGCCTATTTAACACACACAACTTTGCTATATATAACAACTCCCCAGCCTCATATGGAGGTATTTTGTTATAGTCAAGTTTAGAATCAGGCCTCCAGTTATCACAGCAAATGACTTCCCATTAACATATACGATACAGTATGTGGTAATCTTTAAGTTCAGAAGCCAATTTATCTGAAATAACAGCTGGCGATTTCCATATGTCTCTGTCTAACTTACACAAGATTGGATTACTTGTTAAGTGTTATACCGGTATGTCACAAAATAAACCCCAATGGCAATGTATTGAGGGGGTTATGATACTCATTTGGTACATTAGATACCCTTGATTCCTCCACAGTATACCAGAAAGCAGGGCCAGATGAACAGAAATATTGTGTCCTGTTGTCAGGAATAGTATACAGGAATAATCTGACTCCAGGTTTACCAACACAGTACTACCCACTTAATTCAAGACCAGAGGTAGGGGAGATTACAACTATACCTTGAGGGCGGTGCTGGAGAATCTCTTGGAGTGTTGGACATGGAAGGAAGTTCACTGCTGGCTGGGGTCACCTGGCTGGAGTCCTTCTCAAGCCCAAGTTTCTGTACCACAAACAATGGAATGAGATGGATGCATAAAATAATACACCGATCCTTCATTTGCCATTGTTGGTGTTATGGTTGTGTATTACACCGTTTTCGATGAAGCGACGCACAATATGGGCATGGAATGTACAGTTGCCCAAGAAAAGACTGCAACCAAATTTGCTGGTGTGTGGCAATGTCTGGCAGGTGCTCCAAAGTAAACACTCTTATTTTATCAATGGATCACTCAGAACTTTGATAAAATAAAAGTGTTTACTTTGGAGCAGCTGCCATACATTACCACACACCAGCAAATTTGGTTGCAGTCTTTTCTTGGGCAACTGTACAATACCTCAAAAAAATATCGGCACTCAGAGGGTAGATAGATTTGAAATCTTAAGTTGTGAGTCACTTGTTTCAGGAGTGTTTCATATTACATCACTAATTTTTCAAACTGTATGACAAAAAATGAAGGCCAATATGTTTTTGAGGTATTGTATAGTGGGTTTACTGTACATAGATTCATTACTAACTGTGCAATACACATCCATAACACCAGTGATAAACAAGGGATTGCTGTAGTTCACCAATAAAAGGTGAATGCACAAAATAGAAGTTTACTGATAAAAGAAGGATACACAGAAAAATGGTTTACAGATAAAAGATGGAGATACAAAGTAATAAAAAATCTCTTGTATATAGAAATATAGAAAGATGCATAAGCTCTCATCTCAAGTAAAGACAAGGCATCCAAAATCAATAACTAGTGTAATAGAAGGAAATTTAGCACTAATGATGCCGACCTAACAGTGTGCAACTGACGAGACATGTACAATTTATGCTAAACTCTCTTATATCACATGTAAGAAACGTGCATTAACGGGGTAATACAATTTTGGTTCATTACAGTGCCTTGATTCATGCAAGGAAAGAATACAAGATTAACAAAAATAATAGTGATCTGTTGTTTGAAAGAAAAGTGTGGAGGAATCAGTTGTTCCAGATTTTCCAACACAGTTCTATCCCCTTAAATTAGGAGAGGTTTTGTAATAACTAACTTTATATAACTGTTCTCTTTGCTTCCTCATTCGCTCAATCTTCTGCTCCTCCTCCTCTTCATCCTCTTCGAAATCAATGTCTTCCCCTTCACTCTCCGAGGTAGATTCCTTCACTTTCCCAAATATCAGCTCCTTCTGCCGCTCCCTCTCTCTGTCCATTTCCCGGCTTCGACTGTAGTCAATATCTGACCTGAAGAGACTGCAACAATTTTTCTCATGAAAATTTATTACTCAGAAATGTGGGAAAATACAGAAAAGAAATATAAACGTTTAGCAAAATTCTCTCATCAGACTCAACTACTGTACTTCTAAGAATTCAGTTAAAGTCAATCTAAAGAAAACATATCCGTCATCTTATATACCAAGTATCATACATATTGACAAACTGGTTGAAAGTAAGAAGTCTGATGAGCTCAACAGAAAGATACTCACTTCTTGTCTCTATCTCTGTCTCTATCCCTATCTCGATCTCTGTCCCTGTCCCGGTCCCTGTACAAGTCGTCCCTCCGCCGATCCCTTTCTTTGTCTCTACTGTCGGCCCGATCTCTCAGCCTCACCTCCCGTAGCCTTTCGCGTTCCTTTCGTTCCTCCATTTTCTTCTCCCATTCTCTTTTGCGTCGTTCCTCCCTCTCCTTCCACTCCCGCTCTCGCTGTTCCTTCTCCTGCAGCAACTTAAGAGAGACATATTTTGTTTATAAATCTTTTCCAATGTGAAACTGAATATGACATCAACCATATATCTGAGGCAATAAGTTTACCAAAATTCACAAGAATCAAACTAGGCAGTGCCATGACTGTTACACTGTACATATGAAATAGAAAAGGTCTGCGTGTGTGATATACTGTATATTGTTACGTCCCCAGTCCTGGGCCGACTGAGGCACGCAATCAGATTAATCACAAGAGGAAAAGCAAACTCAAACACCTGTATAATTACCTTATCGCGCAACTGTCTCTCCTTCTCTTTCCTCTCCCGGCTACGTTCCCTCTCCCTCCTTTCTCTCTCCTCTGCCCTCATGCGTTCCCGAGACTTGTCATGGCCGCGACCAGAGTCCCTGCGGCTTGACCCATCCTCACGTCTGTCTCTGTCCCGTCTCTCCTTGTCTCGTCTAGAGCGCTTCTCATCAGCCTCACTCCTTGATCTGTTACCAAGTATTTAGGAAAACAAAGTTTGCTTTAAGTCTTCAGCGCTAAAGGAAAAGGCATTATGTGGAATCACCTGCTAATCTGTAAATAAGAAGTTCATAATTATTTCTATACAAAACTGCACATCAAATAATGCCTCATAAAAGAAAAGTACGAAGCTACCGTACATTAAAAGTAGCTTAATAAATTTTGCAAAAAAGTGAGAAAAATTATGGACATTTCATGCATGATCAACTTCTCTTTAAAGAGAAAATGACAAAGCCAAGTACTGATGGGTTTCAGAGTAACTGTAATTTTGTTGTGATTATTGAACATCTGGCCACACAATGACATACACAAGCTGTGTACTAAGAGAATTTTAGTGAACTTTTTATAGATCAGCACAAAGTTGCAATTCATTGTCACACTGCACAAATACTGATGAGCCTTTTATGACATTTTGCTACTGAGTATTCTGTTACATACAATCCTTTAAAGATAAATAGCAATGATGAACAATTGCCAACAAAGATTCTTCCCCATATAACTACTTCTAAAAGTAACATTCTAGTACAGCATATTCCCAGCCCTGTTCTTCTTTCATATATTTTGATGATCACACGAAAATCAACAGGCTGTGTATGCATTCCCATGGCCAAGCATATAATAAAAATAAACAGTAATAAGAAAAACAAGATATAAAAGCTGAATGTCCTTGATGTAAGGCAGACTATTAGAATGGATGGAATTGATTGGGAATTATGTCTCCTATACATAATATTATAATTTATGTAGAAGCCTAAACATTGCTAAAAATATAGAAAATAATAAAGAAACACATCATTGTGAACAGCAAGACAGAGACGTGTCATATATTGTAACAGTCGAGATCATCACTAGGGAAATTAAAACATAGATGAAAACATCACCAAAAGATGAGCCTTGCTTGACAATATTATGACTCAAAGAATTATGTGAGGCAAAACATTATCAATAGACAGGTTTCTTTAATGTGTTTTCAACTACATTCTCTCAATCAAATTCTATCAAACTTCAAGAAACAAAGACATTTTCTGAAACTGGCAACAAATAAAGAGCGGAGTAGTTTTATGAGGCAAGGCAGGGGGCCTCCATCTCTTACACTTCCCAAGTCATTCAACATTCCTACGAGCGGTGATGAACACATACAACAGGAGACAGTAACACTTGGCCTTATGGTGGTATTATCTACACACACAAAATATTCAAATCAAAGTTTATTCCCAAGCCTAAATGAGGTACTGCAGTCTCTGTCTAAGTCTGCCTCCCACTCTGGTATAATGGTGAACTTTGAGAATGATACATAATTTTTTCTCCACTCATGACAACTTTATTTTCAATGTCCACCATCTAACCAGAGGCAAAATCACACTTGTGTGACCACGATGAACTTATTTGATTGAGTACCTGATGTTTGTTTATAATAGATAACACCACCACTAGGGCTTTACTTTTAACACTCTGACCGGTATATATTTCACTTTATCCCTTTACCAGCATTCTTCAAGTGTACTGTACATCCTCCCTCCCCCCACTGAACTGTGTACCTATAATATTGTAAAATACAGTATCCTGAAAGTAGTAAAATATTATGGAACTTATATAATTTTAGTGAGGATACTATGTACTCAAAATCCACAAACTTTGTGGTCCTTAAGATATATTACGTGTGTTGTCTAAACAATCCTTATGTAACTCATTATATTATCTGACCCCATTAACATCCCTCCATACCAACCTTGATTTCCTCCATCTCCTTTATCCACATCCACATCGCCCTCTTACAGAGAATAATAAATCTCCCCTATGTTATCCTATCCGTATGGTTAAAACACTTCAATGTTTCCCCTTGTATTCTCCACAACATTCATCTTAACTCTGTAACACTTTCTTATTTAACATCTATACCTCAGTGTAATCCCACCTCCCTCGGCCAACATGAAATCAAAGAGCATGGCATACATATATGGACAGCTGCCCTTGTTACAAGAAAGTGCTCAACAGAATTCCCGAACTGTATACCTTGCAAGAAACCACACATCTTTACCAAACATTTTCACATTATTAAACATTTTCACTAATCCTGACTGAAAATGTGCGACCAACAAAAATTGTGTCAAAAGCATATGGACACAATCTTACAAACCAGCTGCCTTAACAGCAAATAATCAGTGCCAGAGACAGTAAGCAGAACCCGCTCCCCTCTTCTCTGCACCAACTCACAGAACCAATTTTATAGTCAATATGTAAGCAGCCTAGTGAAAGATTCAGAACAGGACAGTGGTTTAAACTTAGTTGTGACATTGATGACGAAATATAGCGTGTGATAGTTGGTTGTGAAGATATTGCTATGAATAATAATAAAAAAAAAAAGAATGATTGCTATAGTCAACTGGACCCAGGCCACCATCTTTAGGCTGAAGGTAGGATAGTGATGTCTCAACAAGAAAAGATAAAATATATAGAGATAGCAAGCAAAAAGGAAAGAGAATGAAAGGAAGAACAGCTGAAGAACCAAAGGGACAGACTCAGGACCGAAGGGGAATCAAAGCTATACAAGTATCTCCCATATCAATGCAGACATGTACTGTAGAAAATGCTGACTCTAAAGCATGAAATATGTTGCTGGGGATGCCATAGATCATAAAAGTATCAATGCAGAAGGGATTCAATGGGTACCTAAAACATTAATAAAACTGTTGATGTCAGACATTAATATTTTGGAGACATTTTTTTCCAAGGTCCATAATGATTCGCACTTATTGTATATTGATTCTTTTGTGATCTATTGTACCAAACAAGTCATGACTGATGTTAATTTAACCCAGAAGTCCTGCTATAAAAAAGACTAACACGACTTGCCAAGCACCGGCAAAGTTTGAGATGACAATACAGTAGACACTCTATCAATCAACATATTTGTCGAGTCATTAATGCCTTTTAGTCACAGGTTTATTTCACCAAAAATACACTGATATTCTTTAAAGTAACATTCAAAACAAGTTATTCAGTAATTGAAGACCAACAAAAAAAATTCCAGGCATCCTTTAATTATTACCAAATAGACTTAGCGATCTTCTTTTAAATACAAATTGGTAGTTGATGGCAATATAACAAGTTGAGGTAAAGTGTGAAACATGAATATAACAACAAGTATATACAGCATTGTACTGTAATATGATGAACCGTACCAACTTGCATAGTGCCACTGAAGCAAGATGTGGGAAAGAAGAAACCAAAACATGATTACAGTACAGCTGTATAGTGTTTAGCACAATCTCCATAAGAATAAAAAACAGTATAGTATGTAGGCAGTGGGCAATACATCATATGAGAAACAATGTTACTTATATATGTCAATTGCTTCTCTGACAATGATAATGAGTGTCTACTGTACTAAAGTCTTTTACTTCCCCCATACCTTTATATAAAGATCATAAATATAATTATATATGGTATCTTAACAGTCAAGTTATTTGAGATTCCATGTAATACACATCTACTGTAATCCTGAAAGTCAAAAGTAACACAAATAAAACCATGAATTACAAGAGTAGGTATCATAACTGTTGATGACTTGGGGTTGTAAGGTAAAGAATTGGATATACTGTATGTAATATAAGACATGAATACAGGGAAGCAGGATTGACACCTTGATGAAACTATCTCTAAAAACACTGCAAGGAAGTTAGAGAAAGTCTGACAAAAGGAAGATACTGCCACATCTAAAGCTTTACATCAAATATATCAATCATCTTATTAAAAGACTCTGTATACTGAAATTATCGATAACTGAATTTGCTGCTATTACTGGCAGACTTTATGTAAGTTAATACATACTATATTTAAATTTGCAACACTATTAAATCAAACAATTAAACATACTATCCAATTAGCTAAATTTTGACTAAATGGGTGGAATCAATCCACTCCAATTATACTGTATTCTAGTTTTCAAATACAATTGATATAACGATTAATGTTGTTCAATAATTTCTGACTAGAAGAAAGATGTTGCACTGAAAATAAGAGCATTACTTGGAGTGGCTGGTGCAGTATAGAGGGGGGTGGGACTGGCAACATGTGGGAGGTAGTACCATATGATTAATGAACCAAAACTGTTACTGAGGGTGTCCTTACTCTCCCACGGATGGAGAGAGAGGGAAGCCACCACAAGCCACTACCCTTTCCTGGGTACTTACGCCTCTGTAGACAGGGCAGAGCTGGTGAGGGCTCAGCTCCGTACTTAAGCCTGTAAACAGTGAAGCGCGCAGCCAGTAATTAATGATATTTGGCAGGGTTGGGAATTATATGACGCATTTACTGTACTTTAGGTTTTATCAGGTAAGGGGGCAAGATGTTGGGAACACAGAGGCAACTAATTCCTCCAAACTATGCCTCAAAACAGATCATCACTATTGAGGTACAGTAGTTTATTTCTGTTTAAAAGCTGAGTTTGGAATCATCAGAAACCTCCAGTTTACCAATCGTATATCTTCCCTTTTAGTCAGTAAGTTGACTCTACCGTCAAATTCCACTTTCCATCAACACCTAAGCATAAATAAACAAAAAAACATAATAAGCTACAACTGTCCAATTTACCTGTCTTCCATCTCAAACCATCTACCCCTCTCTCAAACTATAAAGCATGATGAAAGAAGGTATCAAATGAATGCTTGTTTAGAACGATCATCATTATTTGTTAGAAAATAAGTAAAACATAATTCTGTCTGACTGATATGTGAGAGAAGAAAGAATGGATCACTATAGTATTTATCTTCAAATCTTAGATGTTGAAATTGACTGATGGTAGGTATGAGACAGAGACAGAAGAGATGAGTTGCAGTCATAACCAACAATAAACATCATCCATTAGTCACATTTTCAAATTATCTCTGATATATTCTTGCATAACTATACGTACCTATTTCCTTCCTTACGTAACACATTATGGTGAAAATATAAATATAATTATTCTGACCTGACCTGACCCAAGACTGTTAGTGTGAAGGATTAAGTAAATATGAAAACTGCACCACTCTGAGCTGACCTGACCTAAGCCGGCTATCATGAAGGGATAAGTAAGTACAGTGTATACAGGCTACTATTGGAGTAAGCACACACACGCTTCAGTACCTGGTAATACTTTACGGTACCCAGCACCAGCCGAGCCTCAGCCGGGAGGACTTAAGTACTGCAGAGAGGCACCCCAGCTGGCAACTGCGGCTCCATACGGTAACACCCAAGGGAACGAAGGCTGGCTAGAACGCTCAAACACATGTCATTTACCATTCAAAGGGACATTTTTGAGGGGGTTAGTTTTGACCTAACTTAACTAGTAGAATGCTCCTTGAAAGAACCACTGCAAAATACATAAATGATAATACTCTACCCATGATCCTGTTGACACAAACATAAGGGTGAATATGATGCCTAAAACCCAGTGCTTCATAAATAATTCAAGCACCAGGATTTATATTTTTAACAGCTCCAATGAGACAAAGGTTTTAGTCTTCTTGAAAACTGCTTTCAATTCATAGTGTAAAAGTGGTTCCAAGCAACTTGTTGAAATATCAAATAAACTAGTAAGTGAATGCATGAATGTGTTAGACCAGCACCCATCAACTCTCAAGGTTGTTACCAGTTTCAGGAAAGTCTGGGTGATAAACAAGACCACAAAACAGCAATTAAGAAACAAGAATGAAGAAGGAGGTGAGGGAGGACTGGTCAGGTACCTGCTTCTCTTTCTCTTCTTGGGCCTTGTCTCCTTTTCCTTCCTGCGCTCCTTCTTCTTGGTTTCCCCAGCATCATCCGAATCCTCAATGGTCACCACCTCCTGTGGCTGCTGTTGTTTGGGTGTTACAGGTGGTGGGGCTTTGGAGGTAGGGGGAGGAGCCTTCTGCACCGCCACCACTGTAGCCTCGTCATCATCATCCATATCACTCATGTACGCTCCTAAACATGCCTGAAGGGCAGCCTGTGGTAGGAACAAGTGAGGACGGATGCTACATATGGCTTTGGGTACTGTATTTTGCCACTTTTAAAGGTACTCTGGTTGGTGAGTGACTGAATAAATGAAAAGGAAAAGAAAGAAGATTGCTAGGGCAGAGGTCATTTACTTCTAAAAACAAGACAAAGAAAATGGATAGCAAACATGAAGGAAAAAGAAGGGAAAGTTGAGGAGAGGAAAGGGATGATAGGCTAAGGTCTAAAGAGGCACTAAAATCCTCATAGTATTGTTCACGTCTTTGCAGGCATCTTGTTGGCAAGATGCACCAAATACAGCAAGCATTTTTTATAGAAAAAGCTATCTGGTGAGTTTAGAGGCCTTTTTACAATTTCAATTTACAATACATTTTCCTATTCCAGTTATAATTTTTTTTTTGGAAGAATGAAGGAGACCTAAGATGCCTATATCTTCCTTTAGTATTCATGAAAAAAACAACAAATATTTCATATATAAACTTAACTTCTGCTTCATGAGTTCCTCCAAATTGAGGTCCTCACCGATGTGGAGAAAGTCTGAAGAGTCAAGGGTGAACTCCTCAGCTTTGCGTGCAGCTTCCCTCGAGTTTTCTTCACTCACACCTCGCTCTGTTGTTTCATCGCTGCTTGACACTGTTACCGGCTATCCACAAAATACAAAAGTAAATAAATAAATGCACAGTATATTCATTAGTACATACTCAACATAAACCACAATTTTGTAAAACGGTAAGTAGTATTATTAGACAGGAGTATGAGATCTAACACATTGGTACATGCCTGACATAACCACAATAATGTAAAACATCACTACAATACAAGATACGTAACTTAGAATGAACTCACTTGTTCATTGGTTCCGTTGCGATTGTTGACGACTATCTTCATGGACTCTATCACCCCATTGCCAGCGGTGGCGTGTCTGATCTCCACGTCCCTCCCAGCCAGGCGTGGAGTGCTGACTGTTCTCTCCAGTCCGGCCTCCAGCAGGTCGTCGATCAGCTCCACATCTTCTCCATCCTGGCCATCGCCACTCTCACTGTCAGAGTCCTTCTGCCGGTGCTTGCTGCGGTGCTTCTTGTGTTTTCTATTGCAGGTAAGAATGCATGCAACACATTACCAATACAACCATTATACAGTACACAAATACAAAGGAATACATGGAACACATTAACAATACAACTTCTATAAACAGAAATTTATATTCTGTACGAGAACACAGGTTAATACGCAGAATTATATCAATGTTTGTACAGTACATAGAAATTTATAGACAGGGATACATGTTAATCCAATGAGAATTTCTGGATCCAAATGTGAGACAATTTTTTCTCCACTGCAACGTATCTACAGAAATACACGTTAAACTCATGGCAGTGAGCTGTAAATATATTATTTCTGACTAACTTTTCCTTCCTGGTTGAAGACTTGTGCCTGTGCTTGTGTTTGTGAGAGTGACGCTTGTGTTTCTTCTTGTGTTTGTGGCGGTGTTCCTTGGAACGTGACCTGGAGCTCTCCAGGTCACCCATCTTGAGCTCATCATTGGAAATGCTCGAAAGGCTCAAATCACCCGAGCTGAAAATATAATAATGACAATAATAACCATAATCATCATTAAAATTAACAATACAATATCTACACATTACACATCACGTTTACCTTAGAGACCCTATAGAAAGAGAGACTGGACAGCCGCCATCTTGGTGATCACGGAGAAATTTTTTCGCGCTCTCTATTTACTATAGACATGAGCGGCACGTTGCCAGATACCACCAGTCAGTTTATAATTGTTTGCCAATTATTGATGACTTTTAAGTATTTTTAACTCTGCGTTTGCACTAGGTGATGTCGTTTTATGATATAAATATGTAGCAATATGGTATATAGCTCTAAACATTATGTACGCTAATATTGAAGCATATAAAGATGGGTGTCATTGGGCGAGTGAGTTTGCAGACGACGTTAGAGTCGGTTAGACAGACGAACGTCGATTGTTTATATATTTTAGAGTTCAGTGATTAAAAACACTATAAAAGTGGATACTTGTTACAATATTCATGAAGCATTATCACATCTCATTCGTATACTTAATTAAAAGTACCAATTATCATCATTGTATCCACTTTCATAATGAGTCACGTAATAGTGAACAATGTGTTATTTCTCCATACAAGGAAAAAAATAATTCTATATACCAGTTTAAGTAGATTAGATTACTTTAACTTTTATATTACGGTGAGTTAAGCATCTCTGCAGGACACGTAACCACGCTGTGGTAAAGTACAGGAAATGACCAGGGCAAAATACTGGGACCTAACCGGATCTGGCAACACTGTTACAAAACAGCAATTCTTTCAATAAATATCAGAAATATTACATACCGTAATTAAACAATACAAGAAAATAATAAAAAATATGGTATAAGTAGAGAAGCACTGTGTTCTTGGCGAGGGCCGTGCAGTGTTACCACATCCAGCTAGGTCCTGGGAATTTGCCCAGTTATTTTAAGATAGTTTGACCAGGTTAGGTCCCGGTAGTTTGCTGTGGTCTAGGTTAGGTTAGGTTGGAATAATTTCCAAATGATGTTTGTAAATTGGGGCATATCTCCAAGAGAAACACCATTGATGAAACGTGTCTTATTAGAATGGTCCAAAATAGTGGATAATGATACTAAAATATACAATATAGTGAACGGAATACTTCTCTACTTTTACCAAATATACGAGGAAACATGAGAAAATAATAAGAAATATGTCAAAATACGAAGAAATGAGAAAATAATACCCAAAAAATGTGGAATACGAGGAACTATGAGAAAATAATAAGAAATATGTCGAAATACCAGGAAATATCAGAAAATAATAATATATATGGGTAATTACGAGGAAATAAGGATAAATATGTGTAAATACGTGTAAAAATAAACCCTTAGCAACAAAATAAAAACAAGAGAGCCAGGCTTGCTTCCACCCGTCCCTCAATAATTGGGGTCAAGGATGGCTATTTTAACACATTATAACACCCTGTGATCACAACCACAACACCACAGGTTACAAATAAACCACACAAATGACTTATATCTAGTTTAGAAGCGCTTACCTCATTTTAAAGAGAAAAATAAATGCACCTCTTTCCTCTCTGTCTGCCACGGATGCACTCCAGTGGTCGGTTAGTTTACAGATACCCGGCTCCTAGGCTTCTCTATGTATAATGTTATTTAATGTTTTCTGGGGTATTTTAGTGGTGTTATTTAATATTTATAAGCGTTTTAGGAGTATTTATGTATTTTGTAGGTATTGGTGTAGCCTCATCGTTCTGATATTCGGTTGCTATGCATCTCCAGGTCACCTTATTTTAACACTTTCTAGGTGATTTAAACATATTTATTGGCACTATAAATATATTCAGATAATTAAAGATTATTTTATGTATTAATAAACTAAGCCAGTAAGCAGAAAACCTGGCACAACAACAGAAAATCCACGCAAGGTGTAAATTAAACAGGAATGTAGTAAAAACATCCTTGCATTCTCTAATGTTGACTTCATTTGTTCTCAAAAACGTTCCCTTTTGGGAACAGTAGTAATATGCCATATGATAAATTATCCCCCTTGCTTTACTTGCCATGGTTCCTGATTTGTTATATAATGAAAAAAATATACAATATGAATAGAATCAATAGCAATGAAAAACAAGTTATGATATAATTCACACTAAAGTAGAGGAATAACAAGTATTTACAAAATATTAATTGAAGGTGTAGCAGGGGTAAAATGGATTTTGCTTACTGATCTACCTGGTGTATTAATACGTAAATAAATAATTGATAACGAACATAATGCCGGATGAATTAATGATAGTAGGAAGCTGTCTAATATCAATCAATCATTAATCATTCATCCATCCAAGTGAACATAATTATTTATATTCTCTCTCTCTCTCTCTCTCTCTCTCTCTCTCTCTCTGACACGTGTATAAAGAGGGAAAAAACGAGAGTGGATGACGGAGAGAGGGTTTCAGGTAAGAGAGAGAGAGAGAGAGAGAGAGGAAGGGAGAGTAAACAGCTCACACCAGACTAAAGTACAATTTTACTATACAGGCTTCCTCTCTCTCTCTCTCTCTCTCTCTCTCTCTCCGTCATCCACTCTCGTTTTTTCACTCTTTCTGCACGTGTCAGAGAGAGAGAGAGAGAGAGAGAGAGAATATTTACATGTATGGATGAAAACGACAAATAAACAGAGAGAGAGAGAGAGAGAGAGAGAGAGAGAGAGAGAGAGAGAGATTGATAATGTTTACATGTATGGATGAAAACAACAAATAAACAGAGAGAGAGAGAGAGAGAGAGAGAGAGAGAGAGAGAGAGTTAGTGACCTCATGGTGACTCCTGCCACACACGCCAATCCAATCATCAGCTTACTAGGGTCTTCTCTCTCTCTCTCTCTCTCTCTCTCTCTCTCTCTGTTTATTTGTCGTTTTCATCCATACATGTAAATATTCTCTCTCTCTCTCTCTCTCTCTCTCTCTCTCTCTCTCTCTCTCTCTCTCTGTTTATTTGTCGTTTTCATCCATACATGTAAATATTCTCTCTCTCTCTCTCTCTCTCTCTCTCTCTCTCTCTCTCTCTCTCTCAGGTGTATAGAACAGAAGAAAGAGAATCAAGGAGGAAAGGAATAGAATTAAGCGATCATTGACGAGGAAATAAATTGTACAACCACACCCATTATCCCTACAACAACAACAACAACAACAACAACAACAACAACACCTTTCAATACAAAAAATAAATATAATGACACTTTTTTTTTTTTAATACCTCAGAGAAAAAAAATACTGTTACCATACTCCTTTTATGTATGTATGTATGTATATGTGTGTATGTATGTATGTATGTATGTATGTATGTATTTTTACTTTTTTGCTGTGTGTGTGTGTGTGTGGTGTGTATTTTTACTTTGCTATGTATGTGTGCGTGTGTGTATTCTAACTTTGCTTCATATATATGTGTGTGTGTGTGTGTGTGTGTGTGTGTGTGTGTGTGTGTGTGTGTGTGTGTGTGTGTGTGTGACCTTTGACCCCGTGACCTTATCTGAACTCTTTTGTAGTATTAATGATGTGTCGAGGGAGAAATGATTACATCTATTCACACGATGGTTTGTTAAAGGAAGGAAGGAAGGAAGGGAGAGAAGGTAATGGAAGAAGAGGAGGAGGAGGAAGGAGAGAAAAGAGAAGGAGGAGGAGAAAGGAAAAGAGATAGAAATGGAGGAAGAGGAAGAGAAGAAGAAATTAAAGAGAAGGAGGAGGAGAAGGGAAGAGAGAACGAAATGGAGAAAGAAAAGGAGGAGAAGGACGAAATAAAAGAGAAGAAGGATAATAGAGAATAAAGAAGAATAAAATAAGAAAGAAGAGGGACAGAGAGTGACGATAAAAAGAGAAGATGAAGAAAGATAGAATAACTAATAAAAACGTCACAGGAAAAAAAGAATAAAAAGAAGAGAGAGAAAGCAATAAATGAGAGACGAAGAATAAACGAAGATAAATAGAGGAAGAGAGGAATTAAGGAGAGGAGAAAATGCAGTAAATGGGACACGGAAAATAAAGACAGATAGAAGAAGAAGAAGGAATAGAAAGAAACGAGAGAAGGAAAATGAGGAAGGAAGAGAAGGAAGGAAGAGAAAGTGCAGCCGATAAAAGAAGGAAGCCGAGGAAGGAAGTAAGGAAGGAAGGAAGGAAGGAAGGAAAGAAGGAAGTAAGGAAGGAAGGAAGGAAAGAAGAAGGGAAGGAAACAAAGATGGAAGGAAGAAAAGAAAAAAGCAAGGGAGGTAAAGAAGGAATTAGGGTAGGAGAAAAGGAAGGAAGGAAGGAACGAATGAATGAAGGAAAGCAAGGAAGGAAGCAAGGAAGGAAGGAAGGAAGAAAAGGAGGGAAACAAGAAAGGAAAAAAAGGAAGGGAAATAAGGAAAGGAAGGAAGGAAGAGAAGGAGAAAAGCAAGGAAGGAAGGAACGAATGAAGGAAATTATGGAAGGAAGGAAGGAAGGAAGGAAGAGAAGGAGGGAAGCTGTATATACTTGTCTATTATTATATGTTCCATCCAGCCATCCCTCCATCCATCCATCCATCCAGACAGACAGTTAAGGGGAGTGTGTGTGTGTGTGTGTGTGTCTCTCTCTCTCTCTCTCTCTCTCTCTCTCTCTCTCTCTCACCAACAACAGAACCTCCTCTTAAGTTGGTAATTCGTTTTTGTCACATTGGATTGCCTTGATTCCTCCAAAGTATGCTAGGAAACAGGACCAGAAGAGCAAACCTAATGGTGTTGTGTTGGTTGGAATAGTTTGGAGGATTCAGTGGGTCCAGAATTACCAACACAAAACTTCCCCCCCCTTAAGTTAGGTTGTGTCAGGGTGTGTGTGTGTGTGTGTGTGTGTGTGTGAAGCCATATAAAACTCACGTGTGTGTGTGTTTGTGTGTGTGTGTGTGTGTGTGTCCAGTTCTCTAGAGGTGAGGCTGGTTGAAACACACACACACACACGTATCTGTCCGCTTCGCCGTTCGTTTCCCTTCAAAATCCGTCCGAATCCGGTATACATTTATAAAAACGCCAACACGGATTCAGAAAAACGTCTCATTATACATAGATTAAAGAGAGGGCGTTAATTTGACTTTATAAAGGCGTATATTATATCATTTGTTTGTCTGAGGTGATTAATATGTGCTAAGGTGATTTAATTAACAGTGTAAAACAATATAAATAAACATAATGTGCTTCTTCAGTGAGTGAGTGTATAGAAAATATATTATAATCTTTGACTGGTGTTTTTTAATTAAAGAGTGTGACGATTATTATACAGTAACAGCTGGACCTCAGAGTAATGAAATAGTCAAGTTCCAGAAAATATTGTAAACCATTGGAAGTGGTTGATTGGAATTTTAACCAAAGTGGATGGTTTTTATTTACCACAATTGAAACCAAGACGGACTTTCTCGTTTCCCGCCAACGTGGTTAATATTTACTCGGACAAACTGGATTCCCGCCAAAATAGTTAATCTCTACCTGGATTAACTGGTTTCCCGCCAAAATAGTTAATCTGTACCTGGATTTAACTGGATTCCCGCCAAAATAGTTGATCTGTACCCGGATTTAACTGGATTCCCGCCTAAATAGTTAATCTGTACCTGGATTTAACTGGATTCCCGCCAAAATAGTTAATCTCTACCTGGATTTAACTGGATTCCCGCCGATGAAGCTAATTTATTGGAACCTATAAACAATGGATGGGTTGTGTGTGTCCGAATGTCCCAGCAGAGCCAATAATATGGTGACATGAACCGTCCCTGAAACACACACACACACACACACACACCTTCCTTCCTTCCTATTATATATACCACCAGCTGCTGCCTCACACTCAATGTCCAGGTCACAAAGGCGGGAAAAAATACGCGCCAAAAACACCACGTCGCTTACTTCACAAATATGACAATGTGAGAACTAGGGGGAGAGGAGTTGTATGCAAAATGTTGTTATGATAAAATTTAATGTTGAAGTACAAGTCGACTAAAAAAGTATTGAAAAACTCTTATGGATAATTATTGTATATCTGATACATTGGGGAGGGGGAGAGAGTTGTATACAAAATGTTGTTTTTATGGTAAATTGAGAAGTATAAGTCGACTAAAAAAGTATTGAAAACTCCTTATGGATAATTGCTGTATATTTGATTTCAATGTCAGGGTGGTTCCAATAATATTTTTTGCTGATTGTACAGTTGCCTCCATAAATTTCGAGACACTACCTGCTAGACTTTAGCAGGTAGTATCTCAATTTTTTTGGAGGCAACTGTACAAGTGAAGGATTATTTTTAGATTAGCTTTTTTTTTTTTGTATTTTCCAAGTTTATAAGATTTAAGATTTTTTTCAAAGTGAAATGAAGCTGTTGATTTCTGTAAATAATATCTGGAAATAATAATGAAACCGATACTTAATTTACCTGTTTTCTGGCATACACTGTTAGAAGCTTGCAACCCACACACACACACACACACACACACACACAGACTAATTTTACGTAACAGAGAGAGAGAGAGGGAGAATTCTTACGTCACACACACATACACACACAGAGAGAGAGAGAGAGAGAGAGAGAGAGAGAGAGAGAGAGAGAGAGAGAGAGAGAGAGAGAGAGAGAGAGACTTTTTACGACACACACACACACACAGGCTATTTTTACGTAACTTTCCTGTCCCTCTAGTGTTCACTCATTCTTGTATGTACACGGCTCCTGGGGTCTATGTGTGTGTGTGTGTGTGTGTGTATGTGTATGTGTGTGTGTTCACTGTTCATTACCTGTGTGTATGTGTGTGTTTGTTTGTTTGTTCATTACCTGAGTGTGTATGTGTTGTAACGTGTTCATTGTTCATTATCTGTGTGTGTGTGTATGTGTGTGTTTGTTTGCTCATTACCTGTGCGTGTGTGTGATAAATAGAACATCACCTCCCTACTAATCTCACCTCTCTCTCTCTCTCTCTCTCTCTCTCTCTCTCTCTCTCTCTCTCTCTCTCTCTCCGTTATAAATCGAACATCACCTACTCACTCTCTCACTCCTCTCTCTCTCTCTCACTACTACTCTCTCTACCCCCTCCCTCTCACTACTACTACTACTACTCTCTCTCTCTCACTACTCTCACTACCCCCTCCCTCTCACTACTCTCTCTACCCCCTCCCTCTCACTACTCTCTCTACCCCCTTCCTCTCACTACTCTCTCTACCCCCTCCCTCTCACTACTCTCTCTACCCCCTCCCTTTCACTACTACTACTCTCTCTCTCTCACTCTCTCTACCCCCTCCCTTTCACTACTACTACTACTCTCTCTCCCTCTCCCTCTCTCACACACTCTTTCTTCTCTCTACCCCCTCCCTCTCATTCCCACCCCCTCTCACTCCCTCACTCTCTCTCTATCACTCACTCCCTCCCTCTCTCCCTCCACCAGGTCGTCGTGTAGTCGTAACAATAACAATGGTAGTAGTGGTGGTCATTGTTGGTGGTGGTGGAGGGAAGGGTCAGCCATCACTACCACCACCACTTGGCTCTTACGTTCACTGTGTCTCTTCTGGATTCTCACTGCAGCTCCATCACCACTTCAACAACATAACACATCGTAAGTACAAGTAGTTACAAATAAAAAACAAAATAAATACACGTAACAAAATAAATACACGTAACAAAAACTTCTCTGTACGTAACAACATTTTCTACACGTGACAAAATTTTCTACACGTGACAAAATTTTCTATACGTAACACAAATTTCTGTACGTAACAAAAATTTCTGTATACGTGACAAATATTTCTGTATGTAATAAAATTTTCTGTATACGTAATAAAAATTTCTATTACACACACACACAACAATATATTTTTTTTATGCATACATTGTAAAAAGAGGTGATTTCAAATTATTTACATACACACATATACAAAACTATTATTGGAGTATAGTTTAATGAGTTTGTGTGTGTGTGTGTGTGTGTGTGTGTGTGTGAGAGAGAGAGAGAGAGAGAGAGAGAGAGAGAGAGAGAGAGAGAGAGAGAGAGAGAGAGATAGAGAGACACACACAGACGCCACATTCTTTCCCTGTCTTCCGGCGTCTATGCAACTTCCTGCTGTACTGTGAAATGAGGTTAAATTTTGGGTCATGTTATAAACCTAAAAAAAAAAAAACTGAATCACCAAAAATAAAAATAAAATGCATTATCACAAAAAAAAAAAAAAAAAAATTGGAAAAAATATATTGGTGCCATTGTTTACACCAGAAATCTATAATAAAGATAATATAACACACTAATTAATTAAATTCATAATCAATTTGCATATATATTAACATGTTCTAATTGACTTCCTGTATTTATTGGATTTATTTCGGATTCGACAGGTTGATAATTTGTTTTAATCATAATAGTTTGATACATAAATAATTAAATGATACAGAAAGTTGCATATTGACCTCAGGACCAGAACATGACCCAAAAAAGGTAACCTCATTTTATTTCCTTTCCAGCCTGGCCCCTCCCCCCTCGCTGTCCGTGTTTGGGGTGGTAGGGGGGGTAGTGGAGGCAGCAGTACAGGTGGCCCCCCCCTCACCCCCAACACAACAACAAGTCACCCCTCTCTCACTCCACTCACCCCCACCACAACAACAAAACGCCCCCTCTTCACCCCCATCGCTACAACAAGCCATTCATCTCTCACCCCACTCACCCCCACCACAACAAGCTATCCATACCTCACCCCCATCACTACAAGTCGTCTTTCCCTCACCCCCACCACCACAACAAGCCATCCATACCTCACCCCCATCACTACAAGCCATCCATACCTCACCCCTACCACTACATGCCGTCCATTCCTCACCCCAACCACAACCAGTCGGGCCTCGTAGCCAACAAACCCACAGGGAAAACAAACACAGAGAGGATGAGGAGTCGACACACAACAAGGGGGACGAATACACTCCAACACAAAGTAATGGAAATGGACAGGAAGGGGTCGAGGTTGTTCAGATTAATGCGTGGTGGGGGTCGGTGGTGAGGGGACATGAAGAGGATGGTGTACGAGGAGGAGGAAGGGAAGGAGGGGACGATAAAGCGAAGTTAGGGATAGGTACAGTGAGGGGAGGGGAATATACAGTGATGGGAGGGGAATATACAGTAAAGGGAGGGGAAAATACAGTGAGGGGAGGGATAGATACAGTGAAGGAAGGGGAAGATACCGTGAGGGGAGAGGGTCAAGCGAATCACAATACGAGGGCAGAGGATGCAAAGAGAACTGGACTATTGTACGACGAAATAGGATCTAAGGAAAAGAATAAGGATGGTGAAGAGGATGATGTGAGTGACGAAGTTAATGAAAACAGTGAAATCAAACGGACAAAAAGAACTGCAGAGAAGGAAAGTGATGCGACAGATGAGACCACGGAAGGGGAGAGAGTTAAAGTAAACAAACCTGAACACGACAGCAACAGGAGTCAAAACCAGAGTCCAGCAGAACCCGTTGAAAACCAGGAAACCCCAAGTGTAAACATAACAAACAGTGGTCAAGAGGAGCCATCTCGGTTTTGGGTGGACGAGTCTTCTTCAAACGAGACTATCCTAGAGAATGTGGAGAGGATGGTGATCAGTGTAGTGAAGCGTGATACAGTGAGAGTGAGCAGTGAAGACGGTGAGAAAGAAGGTCACCATCCACATCATCGTCACCGTCATCACCATCACACATCCTACTCCCACACCATCCTACACGACTCTCTGAGGAGGATTCGCCACGGGAAGCAGAAGCGAAGAAAACAATCCCAGCTGGCGGCGACTCGTGAGGGAAAAGGCAACGAAAAGACGCTGTACGAGAGTCTGTACTTCGAACGACACTTGGATAAAGAGAATACAAATGAAAAACTGGCAGATCTGTTGGAAGAAGAGCTGATGTTAGGCGACGGACCGTACCAAAACCAGATTCACGTGTACGACAAACCCCCAGTGAGGAAAGGAGGGAGACAGTACGACCACAACAACAATAACAACAACAACAACAACAACCACTATGACGATGGCAACGACTTGGAGAACACACTGGGTCAGGAATATCCACACCTCAGGCACCAAAACCTTGCAAAACTTCTCACTCCGGCCCACACAAAGCCAGACACCGCACCACAACTACTCCCAAAGTTTCTGAGAAAGAACGCTAACAGGAGGAAGTTTGAAGCGGGGAGCCAAAATATTGATGACACCACCACCACCACCACCACCACTGCCACCTTCGTCAGTAATGTGAACTTAGCAGGGTTTAGTGGGAGGAATGGAGGGACAACCACGGCCTTACCTCCTCCAGCCATCAGTCTCCAAACCACCACCACCACCACCAACAACAACAATAACAACAACAACCACAACCACAACAACGACAATAATAACAACAACAACTTCAACAATGATAACAATAACAACAACAACAATGATAACAACAACAACAACAATGATAACAGCAACAATAACAATAACTACAACAACAATAACAACAACAACAACAACAACAATCTCTCAAACTACTTAGGAGGGGGAGTAGGAGGAGGAAGAGACCTTTGGGTTGACGGAAGGAGAGGTGAAGAAGATCCCGATATACAAGAGTTGGGGAATGAGTTTACGAATTATGTAGAACGACCCTCCTTTGAAGACACAACCACCACTGATAACCCACCAACACAGATAGAGCCTCCAACACCACCCACAACAACAACAACAACACGACCCCCTCCAACAACGACCACCACAACAACTACTACTACGACTACCACTACCACGACTACAGCTACCACGCCGACGACCACCACCACCCTTCGTCCAGCACTCAACACCACCTTCCCCCCTCAAGTTACATCCAGACCAGACCCAAACAACAAATTTAATCCAGATGTCCACCACCAGACCAGCATTGAGGGAAGCAGTGCAGGACCCACGAGGGACACAGAGTTACAAGAGAAGAAGGAGAAAAAGGTCAAGGAAAGCGAGGATGGTGATGATGATGATGATAAGAAAGATGACAATAGCGATGAAAATAATCCAGCTTTCATCCCGGCCAAGCTGCCTTTTGGTCCCTTCATCCACAACAAACACTACGAGACTGACGACAACGGGATGGAAATAATACGTGGCGTCCTTGCAAAGTTCCAGCCTTTCCTCTTCACCGGTGAGGCAAAGGCTGACCGTCACCCCAACTCCGGAGACCTGATGGAGAATGTGTTGTCACCGTTGTCGGGCCCTTGGCAGCAGCATCGCACTAAGGCCAAGGGAACTAAAGTATTGGGTTATGATCAAGAACGCAGCCGCAGTGAAGAGCTTTATAACCAGGTGTCTGGGGCCATCATGCCTCGCCCAAGCCACCGTGGACCCGAGACGGAATTCTACCCAACATTGCCTGTGGGACACTCGGCACGTCAGCGGATGATCACCACCAACAAACTACACGGTGGGTTTGCTTACATAGACAAGTCTCATGGGGTGTCAGGTCAGTCAGCAGCCACAGGACAGAATATGATTATCCTTGGCTCAGTGAGTGATGAAGCCATGATGGAAAAACTGAGGGGCTGCACTCAACACCACAAAATGCAGTTGGTGGACCACTACGATCTGGACCAGTTGCTGTCAGAGGCAACACATCCACTGCGTCATCTCATGGTCTACCTCAACCTACGCAGCGTCAACTTCGAGGGTTATAACCTAGTGGTAGAACGCACACGCCACCTTCTGGACTACTTGGCTAAGATACAAGGAGGCGTCACCGTCTTCAGCCTCATTCCACCACGTGAGGATGACTTCAACACCGACGACGAAGAGTTAAAAGAACATCTGCTGAAGGTAGCGGACAAGGCATTAGACCACTGTGCCCAGGTGTACCCGTCATGTAGCACCACCTCTGACATGGCCCCGGTCCTACGTTCCCTGGCCCGCACCTACGATAAAGACAGCGGACTGGATTTATACCACCAAGGCGACCACCACCATCACACCATCCTTACCTGTACCCACAACGAAGTCTGCGATAACCCTGAGGACCCCGTTAATGCCTCCCCTATTCCCACCAGTACCAACACCACAACACTACAACAACTAGCACAAGCCGAGGCACAGCTGGGGAGGGTTGTGGAGGCCGTGTGTAAGTCCTCGTACCACATGATGTTGGAACTGGAGACCTACATGCCAACATACGAGTCTCCAGATTATCATGCATCTTGGGAGAACGCACGGCAGGAGAGCATCATGTGAGGAGGAAAGAGGAGAAATAATATCAAATCTAATCCTATATATACTGTACATCTGTCATTACCTCTTTTCCCTGCAATTCTGTGTTCTCTTGTTCTTCTCTTCCTTGTACTTCATCGTCTTGAGAGAGAGAGAGAGAGAGAGAGAGAGAGAGAGAGAGAGAGAGAGAGAGAGAGAGAGAGAGAGAGAGAGAGAGAGAGAGAGAGAGAGAGAGAGAGAGAGAGAATGAATCCTTGAGAGTGCCAGTTAGTGGATAATGTGTTTATTCATTCGTGTTGACCCTTTACCGAACCGGAATTCTTGCCTTCACTCCATACCTCACTCACTATTAAATACACAAACAAATGAATAAACCAATATATAAATAGATGAATAAATAAATAACAGGGACACACACACACACACACACACACACACACTCACCTCTGATTCCTAGAGTGATGTGGAGGTCGCATAAGGTTACGTCCCCATACTCCATCAATAATAATAATAATAATAATAATAATAATAATAATAATAATAATAAAAATAGTAATTATAATTATAAACAGAAACGAGTGTGTTTATGTGTGTGTATGTACTGGCGTGTGTGTGCTTGTATACTAGCCTGTGTGTGTGTGTACTGGCGTGTGTGTGTGTGTTGGCATGTGTGTGTAAAAGTGTTTTAGAAGGTTTCTGTAGTTGTTTTTGTAGCTGCAATGTTATTTTTTAAGGCTTCGTGAGCGTTGCCTAATCGTATTTTAATTTCCTTTTCTGCACACACACACACACACACACACACTCTCCCAGAAGAAAGAGGACACACACAACAACCTTGAACAAACTGGTGGTGTACAAATGCTTTTACGATTCATATTCCAAAATAATCCATTGAGTTTGTTTTTATTCGTGTACAGTTACCTTAAAAAATGTCGAGACACTACTTGCTACAGTCTAACAGATAGTGTCTCGAATTTTTTAGA
Organism: Petrolisthes manimaculis; assembly: GCA_034508575.1. Classification (NCBI taxonomy): domain Eukaryota; kingdom Metazoa; phylum Arthropoda; class Malacostraca; order Decapoda; family Porcellanidae; genus Petrolisthes; species Petrolisthes manimaculis. Next base: position 30,967 of record JAWZYT010000645.1, on the reverse strand, counting down.
GGCAAGTGTACACGTGTTGTAGTTATTTCTTTAGAGAGAGAGAGAGAGAGAGAGAGAATACATCATCAACTATGAACTGTAATCCTAATCACTTTTCTTGTTTCTCCCCTGTGTGTGTGTGTGTGTGTGTGTGTGTATGTGTGTGTGTGTGTGTGTGTGTGTATGTGTGTATGTGTGTGTGTGTATGTATGTGAATCTGTATGTATGTATATGTGTGTCTGTGTGTGTATATATGTGTATATATGTATGTGTATGTATATGAATCTGTATGTATATGTGTGTGTGAATGTGTGTCTGTGTGTGTGTGAATGTGTATGCGTCTCTGTATATGTCTGTGTGTGTGTATGAACAGAGTAAGGGCACAGACAGGGTTGGTATTAAAGGACATCTTACCCTTGGGACTGAAGGAATATGACAAGAACAGACCCCCTAAATATGAAGGTCACGCCACCATTGTTTACTTCCACGTCACAGTCCTCTCAGTCGACTCTATCAACGAGGAATCTATGGTGGGTACACGTGTCTCCTATTAGTATTATTTTATCTCTTATTATTGATTTAAGTACATATATCTTACACGTGTTAATTAAAGTGTTTGTTATTATTATTATTATTATTATTTTCTCTCTTATTATTGGTATTATTATTTTCTCTCTTATTATTGGTAATATTATTTTCTCTCTTATTATTCTCTTATTATTTTCTCTATTATTATTATTACTATTGATTTTCGTGCATATATATTTGGTACAAGTCAAATTTTACTGGTGTTTGCTCTTCTTATTTGTTATGAATTAATTTATATTTCTATAGGCCTATTTTATTTATTGTAGAGAGACTTTGGCAATTTTCCCCATCATAAACTCTATATTATACATTTTATTAGAAGGTAAAATCAGAACCTTACATTTTTATTTAATTTATAGAAAATATATATTATAATTCTATATACCTTGCATTCATAACATATTAAAACGAGTGGAGTTTTGTACAGATTACTTGCCGGTTTATTGTTAATTTGTCAGAAAAAAGTCTACGGTTCCCACACACCACATTTCACTTACTGGATTATTGAGGTAGAAGTGTAGATTCTTTCATACACACACATACAACATACAACAACAACTACTACTACTACTGATACTACTACTACTACTACTACTAATACTACTACTACTATTTCTACTATTCTCCTCCCTCTGCCAGACATACAGTAGGCTACGTGGCAGACATCTTCCTAATACATCTACTACTACTACTATTAATACTACAACTTCTATTATTCTCCTCCCTCTGCCAGACATACGTGGCAGACATCTTCCTGGCACAGAGTTGGCGTGACCACCGTCTACGTCTGCCAGAGAACATGACAGAGGAGTATCGCATCTTGGACGTGGAGTGGCTCAACAACATCTGGAGACCTGACTGCTTCTTCAAAAACGCCAAGAGGGTCACCTTCCACGAGATGTCCGTCCCCAACCACTACCTCTGGCTCTACCACGACAAGACACTACTCTATATGGCCAAGTTAGTGTTGGATGGGGTCAAGTGTGTGTTGTTAGTGTTTATAGTTTCTGTCACTACCACGACAAGACACTCCTTTATATGGCTAAGTTAGTGTTGGATGGGGTCAAGTGTGTGTTGTTAGTGTTTATAATTTCTGTCACTACCACGACAAGTCACTACTCTAAATGGCCAAGTTAGTGTTGGATGGAGCCTGTTTTGTGTTTTTCTTCGATATGTTGGGACTGGCAAACTAGAAGCTTAAGTACTGTATACCTACCAATATCCCATTTCATGTATACCTTTCCTTACTTACTTCCTTACTTCCTTCACAGATTGACGTTGGTTCTGTCCTGTGCTATGAAGTTTGAGGCTTACCCACACGACACTCAGATCTGTTCTATGATGATTGAAAGTTGTGAGTTGAAGCCATTTGTGTGTGTGTGTGTGTGTACCTTTGATGTTATTATTATTATTATTATTATTATTATTATTATTATTAAAAATAATAATCTTGTTATTATCATTACTATAGTTATCGTTGTTATTGTTGTTGTTGTTGTTGTTGTTGTTGTTATTATCATTATTATTATTATTATTATTATTATTATTATTATTATTATTATTATTATTATTATTATTATTATTATTATTATTATTATTATTATTATTACTATCATCGTCTTCATTTCTATCCTAACTTCAGTTTATATAAAATACAGTGCATGATTAAGGGACCCTGTGATGTACTGTCTATCACTTCACCTCTGTATCTCACCTCACTCACCTTTATCTATCTCTCACCTCACCTCACCAGTATCCCACACGACCCATGACCTGGTGTTTAAGTGGAATGAAACGGACCCACTCGTGGTGAACCCAGACATTGAACTGCCACAACTCGACATATCCAGGAACAACACTGAGGACTGTACTCTGACATACTCCACAGGTATTGTATTCGGGTTGGGCTTTGTTGGTTTGTAGGTTTGGGTGCATATCTCTTTTTTTTTTTTTTTTTTTTTTTTTTTGTATGTATGATTTTTTGTATATCTGTTTGTTTGTTAGTGATTTTTTTGTATGTTTGTTTGTGGGCATGTTTGTCTGTTTGTTTATATATCTGTTTGTTTGTTTTGTTAGTTTGTTTATCTGTTTGCTTGTTTGTTTATTTGTTTATCTGTTTGCATACTGCCGGTTCATAATTTTATTAAACCCTTATTTATTTGTGTATGTTTGTATATATGTATGTGTGCATTTATGTGTGTGTGTATTTAGTTAGTTATTGAGTTGGTTAGGGAGTTAGCTTATAAAGGCTACACTACACTACATTACATACCTCCTTTAGGTCACTCAAACACACACACACACACACACACACACACACACACACATACACACACACACACACACACACACACAAAACACAACATCATTTTTCCCCATCTCAAACCAACACTTTAACTTACCCCTCTCTCTTCCCTTCTTTCCCCTTCTTCTCGACATACACACACACACACAAAACACAACATCATTTTTCCCCATCCCAAACCAACACTTATAAAATTACCCCCTCTCTCTTCCCTCCCTCTTCCCCTTCTTCAGGTAACTTCACGTGCCTGGCTGTGGTGTTCAACTTGAGACGCCGCCTGGGTTACCATCTCTTCCACACCTACGTCCCCTCAGCCATCACAGTCGTCATGTCCTGGATCTCATTCTGGATTAAACCTGAGGCCATCCCAGCTAGGGTCACTCTGGGGGTCACCTCACTACTTACACTGGGTAAATAAAAGGAGAAACAATGATTATGTGTGTGTATGTTTGTGTGTGTGTGTGTGTGTGTGTGAAGTTAACATTATGTGCATTTTGTGAGTGTGTTTGTGTGTGTGTGTGTGTGTGTGAACAAGTTAACATTATGTGTGTGTATTTGATTGTGTATGTGTTTGTGTGTGTAAAAAGCTAATAGTATGTGTGTGTGTTTGTGTGTGTGTGTTTGTGTGTGTGTGTGTGTGTGTGTGTGTGTGTGTGTGTGTGTGTGTGTGTGTGTGTGTGTGTGTGTGTGTGTGTGTGTGTGTGTGTGTGTGTGTGTATAGGTCAAGATAAACGAAGCTAACATTGTATGTGTGCGCGTTTGTTTGTGTGTAAACAAACAAACAATATGGCTGACTTAGCACTTCCTCTCTGTACTCTGGGTAAACTCTCCTTTTGCCTCTCTATTTTATTCTTGTTTATTTTCCTCCTCTCTCTCTTCCTCCACCACCTCCTCTGTCTTTCTCTCTTCCATCTCCTCTTCCACCACCTCCTCTCTCTCTCTTTCTTCCTTCTCCTGCTCTTCCACCACCTCCTCTCTCTCTCTCTCTCTCTCTCTCTCTCTCTCTCTCTCTCTCTCTCTCTCTCTCTCTCTCTCTCTACTCCTCCTCCACCTTCAATACCTCCCTCTACCTCTACCTTCCTCCTCCTCCACCTTCAATACCTCCATCTACCTCTACCTTCCTCCTCCTCCTCCAATACCTCCCTCTCTTCCATCTCCCTCTCTCTCTTCCTCTTCCTCCTCCTCCTCCTCCTGTGTTCACCTCTCACCTTTCATCCTCTAGGTACCTTCTCCTTTAAGTCTGGCCTCCCACTCAGCCTTATACATACTACAAGACCATCATTCATCCTTCACTCCAAATCACTGAACAATGGCTAGAGATTTGACGAGGCTAACCAAACATGTAAACAAAAGAAAATAAGTTGGCAATCAAGCTAGCAACTAAAATAATACTGATCCTTTAACTAGCCAATCATTCAGTCATTTAAAAAAAAAAAACTCAATCTCCTTTATTCTTTTTTTTATCCTTTTTTGGTACATTGGAGTGACGTGATTCCTCCAAAGTATGCTAGGAAACAGAACCAGAAGAGCAAAAATAATGGTGTTCTGTTGTTTGGAATAGTTTGGAGGATTCAGTTGCTCTAGATTTACCATAAATGTGTAGTATACTTTTGGTACATTGGAGCATCTTGATTCCTCCAAAGTATGCCAGGCAACAGAACCAGTATTATAGCCAATATAATGTTGACCTGTTTATAAATATTTGGTTGGAGGAATTATTTGTCTCTGATTTACCAATACTGTACTACCCCCTTAAGGTCGCTTTTCTCTCTGTCTCTCTCTCTCTCTCTCTCTCTCTCTCTCTCTCTCTCTCTCTCTCTCTCTTTCTCTCTCCACCACAGCAACACGGAACCAACAATCTCAGTCCTCCCTTTACGCCCACTCTCCTCTCTCTCTCTCTCTCTCTCTCTCTCTCTCTCCCCACTAATAACCCACACTCTCTCTTCACCCCAGCAACACAGAACCAACAATCCCAGTCGTCTCTACCCCCCGTCTCCTACATCAAAGCCATAGACGTGTGGATGTCGTCGTGTACCGTGTTTGTGTTTGCCTCGCTGCTGCAATTCGGTCTCGTCAATTACTTCATGGACTCTGAGCCTCTCAATAAAGACATGACGGGTTACTCCATTGAAGACCTCACTGACTTGGACGAGAAGAAGGTGAGGAGGAGCTGGGGGAGGAGGAGGAGGAGGGCTGGGGAAAGGTGTTGTTAGTTAGTTGTTTATGGTTGAAGTTGTTGTGGTTTTTATTTTTATTTTGTTGTTGTTGTAGTAATTGTTGTGTTTGTTTTTGTTGTTATTTTTGTTGTTGTTGTTGTTGTTGTTGTTGAAGTAGTAGTAGTGGTAGTAGTTGCTGTTATTTTTGTTTTTGTTGTAGTAGTAGTTGTTGTTCTTGTTTTTGTTGTTGTTGTTGGTGCAATATGTAACACATTCTTCCCTCTTACGTTATAGCTCCACTCTTTTCCCCTAGCTCTTTTAAACAGCCCCATCCATCCACTCTTTTCCCTCTTATAATAAAATCCCTCCCACATTTCTCCCCTTTCTTAAACAACCCCCCTCCCCCCAACACTCTTTGCCTTCAAATAAAACCCACTTCCAATTAAGTATATTCCCCTTTAATAAAAAATAAAATAAAATAAAATAAACTTCCATGCACTCATTCCCTCCTTCCCCTTCCCTCTCCCCCCCCCCCCCCCCCACAGGCTGACGGGCGTCCCAACGGTTACTCACGCAGCAGAAGTCGCAGCCGGAGTCGCATGCGTTCCCACAGTCCCGGTATGCCCCAGTACGTGGTTCACAGGTGTACTGGGAAGGACATCGCTATCTTCATTGACAAGTTCTCCAGGTTTTTCTTTCCCTTCGCCTTCTTCGTCTTAAACATCTCTTATTGGACCACGTACGGTACTATGTGAAGGAGAGAGAGAGAGAGAGAGAGAGAGAGAGAGAGAGAGAGAGAGAGAGAGAGAGAGAGAGAGAGAGAGAGAGAGAGAGAGAGGTATAGTGGAGCTGGAAATGGAGGGAAGGTAGGTAGGTGGAGGGAGAGTGAAATGGAGGTGTTGGTGAAGGGAGAGGGAGGATATGGAAGTGAAGGGATGAGGCATGTGGAAGTATAAGGAGAGAGAGAGAGAGAGAGAGAGAGAGAGAGAGAGAGAGAGAGAGAGAGAGAGAGAGAGAGAGAGAGAGAGAGAGAGAGGAGGTAGAGAGACTGGTAATATAATCCCTTCCTCCTTCTCCTTCTTCCTCCTTCCCTTCCTTCGGTATCAGTTAAAAGGAAACGGAGGAGGAGGGTGAAAAATGAAAATAATAATGATGCCAAATGATAATGATGATAATTATATATATATAGATAAATGAATGAAATATGTACAGTACCGTAAGCATTTTAGAAGAAAGTCTAAAATGTTCTTACTTTCTGAGTTTGTGGAAAGACTTGTTATAGTTTTTTTTTTTTTTTTTTTTTTTTTTTTTTTTTTTTAGCATTATCAACACCTCACTCAAAGTTAAAGGAAATTAAATATGTAAATAGATAAATAAATAAATAAATACCTAAATATCTAGTTCAATTAGAAATGTGAATAGTAGTAGTAGTAGTAGTAATGTTGGTTGTATGATTTCCATTTCACACTCATTGAAATAATAATAATAATAATAATAATAAATAATAATAAATAATAATACCACTAAGTTTTCACTCACTCTTGTTCCTGCACCAATTTTCATGTTATAGTATTTTATAATTAAGGTTAAGAGGGTATAATAATACACTTTGGATACACTGGAGTGCCTTGATTCCACCAATGTACGACAGGAAACAGGACAAGATTAAAAAAAAAAAAAAAAAAAAGTTAAAAAAAAAAAAAAAAAAAAAAAAAAAGAACAAATAAATAAATAAATAAACACAAAAATAATGGTGATCTGCTTGTTGCCTGTGAGACGAGGGAGAAATAGATGATTGAGAAGTGGGACAGTAAACACGAAGTAATTAAGGAGACACAAGGAAATGGAGATGATAATAATAATAATAATGTAGTTTTAAAAAATATTATGAAAAAACAACAACACACATATATATTATTGTATTATTCTATTGTGTATATTAGTTTATTCTTGGATTATTAATATTATTATTGTTATTATTATTATTACTATTATTATTATTATTATTATAATTGATGTTTTGTTTTTTCTATAATGAAAGTATGCTCGAACAAAAAAAAAAGTGTATCTATATTTATTTGACTGTCTGTACAAAAAGACTTTACAGTGAATGTATTTAATAAATTTTAAGAACTGTTTTGACTCGTCTTGCTAATCCATATTTTCCTGGTATTTCTATATAAGACAGTCATGGAGAGACACAAGTAAATAAAACATGTAGTGATGTAATGATGATGATGTAAAGCGAAGGAGGAGGAGGAGGAGAAGGAGGAGAAGAAGGAGGAGGAGGAGGAGGAGGAGGAGGAGGAGGAGAAGGAGGAGGAGGAGGAGGAGGAGTGGAGGGACAGAAGGAAATGGTGAAGAGGGACAACAAATATGAAAGGAAATGGTAAGGAGGGATGTCAAACATAAAGGAATTAAAGAGGGACAACGAACATACAAGAAATGGTAAGGAGGGACAACAAACATAAGGGAATTAAAATATTGGACAGCAAACACAAAATAATTGGAGAGGAGGGACAACAAACACGAAGGAAATTAAGAAAAGAGACAGCAAACACGAAGGAAATTAAAGAGAAGGGACAGTAAACACGAAGGAATGAAGAGGTACAGTAAACACGAAGGAAATTAAGAGAAAGTGACAGTAAACACGAAGAAATTAAGAGAAAGAGACAGTAAACACGAAGGAAATTAAGAGAAAGGGACAGTAAACACGAAGGAAATTAAGAGAAAGGGACAGTAAACACGAAGGAAATTAAGAGAAAGAGACAGTAAACAACAATGGAATTAAGGAGGGAAAGTAAACACACAAGGTATACAATATTTATCATTTTATTTGAAAAGTATATAAACCATTCACTACACATATCAAGAGTATACTTTTTGAGTGTATAAAGGACATATCTGTACAACTTTCTCCATGTGTGTCAGGTGATTTATTTTTAAGGGAAAATTTGTGGGTTGCCGACTTTCTCCAACTTATGCCACGAAACAGAATAACTCCTTACGAGATTTGGGGATGTGTGTGTTTTATAGCAGAGTTTGAAGGTTTAAAATACACTCCAATTACCCACAACAGATTACTTACTTCCCTTGACACACACATACACACACTCATGGCCTTATTACTTGGAAACATTGCCTGCTCTCTCTCTCTCTCTGAATAATTACCCGCTCTTGCTCCCTCTCTCTCTCTCTCTCATACACTGCTCCCTCTCTTTCTCTCTCTCTCTCTCTCTCTCTCCAGTACTCAGAAATAATGCATGCTTGCTTCCTATCTTTCTCTCCAGTGCTCAGAAATAAATAATGCCTGCTTGCTCCCTCTCTTTCTCTCTCTCTTCAGTACTTGGAAACAATTATGCTTGCTTGCTTGCTCCCTCTCCGTCTCTCTCTCCAGTACTCAGACACAATGCTTGCTTGATTGTTTGTTCTCTCTCTCTCTTTCGCTTCGTACAAGTATCAATTTCCATCCAACATCAACATCAAACATCATTATCATCATAATATTGACTTGGAGAATACAGTACATCAGTAATTACATCTTGGCACAGACTGGATATGAACTGAACTAAACACATCACATACATCCATTGAAATATATATATCACATCAATTCACAAAAACAACAAGACAGACAGTATCCTTAAGTAATCACTATCACAGACGAACACAACACAAGAACAACAACAACAACAACAATAATAATAATAACTAATATATGTAATTAATGACTTGCTTGGATACCACCACTGGTCAATAGGAACTAATCCATTACTAAGAAAGACAATGTACTAATATATTAAAACATCAAAACAATCAACACCAAAACGCAAATAAAACAAGAGACAGACAGAGTGATAATGCATATGTAAACAAACACCCCACGGTTCTTGATGAGACTCGTTGTGTAACCGACCGCGCGCGCCAGATTTCCCGCGCGCGCCAAATTCCCAGAAACCCTTATTATCATGTCCTAACCGCAGCACAGGATACTCAGACTCTCATGGTGGTCATAAAATATAAATACAGTGGGGAGGGCTGGTGATTTCTCCAACCTACACCACGAAACAGATCCCCAATTAGTATACAACACACATCATGAGGTCTTCTGTTTCCTGGCATAGTTTGTAGGACTCACTATATCCAATTCACTATATCAACAATAGTCTCCCAGTTAATTATTTAAGAGCTTCTATCAGCACGCAAGGTCTTCTTAGAATGGCGCGTAAATAATAGTTGTGTACCTGACAAAATAAATGAAAATAAATCTTGATTTTCTTTATACTTAGTAATTTTGATACTTGACAAAATAAATATGGAAATGAATCTTCATTTTTTTTTTTTATAATACTTAGCAATTTTGTGGCATAAATTAATTATATACTGACAGAATTTATAACGTGCGATAATACAGGCGGAACCTTAAAAATACGTGAAGAATGAATGTTGCTACCAAGGAAATTACAGTATGTACTTACATTGAAACTACACAAATACAGGTACAGAAACGTTAATTAAGACATACCTACAGGAAAATCTAATCCGTCAATATTACTATACATGTTTCAGCTTCAGTTATTTATATTACATTAAGTTTCATGTGTGCAAATATTGTGCGAACAGTTCAGCAGATTTTGTCATGAAATATATACACCAAACTGCACAACAATTCACAAACTTCACATTGTTGATAACCTGATAACATTCAACAACAATAACAACAACTTCATACAACTCAGATTCTTCTATCGAACAACTTGACAACTTTTAACAACTCACAACAAAATGAATAAATCATAGTGATAGTTTTATATGTATGCAACACAGCTTGATGAATTCTGAATACTAAATTATTAACATTATACTAATTTAATACACTGTCGTCCAAACAATATGTATCGTGAGATTATATAGATCAAGAAAATTTAACTGTACTCTTGTTGTTTCCATTCCCGCCTAAAATTTTCACCGTCAGGCCTAAAACAATTCCATTCCCGCCAAAATATTCACTAATAAATATTCCATTCCCGCCAAAGCATACACCGTCGACGCTTGAAACTTTCCATCATAATAAAATATTGACTTTGCATTACGATTCTATAAATATTTCATCTCTATCATACATATCCACTAGTAAAATTCCACACCATCCACTCCATCAGTTCTTCCTATACCCTTCCAACCTTTTCCCGCGCAAACATTATATTACTTTCCCGCGCAAACATTATATTACTTTCCCGCTCCCCTCTTCTCGGAACCGCCACTTCATTCTCTTCCCGCCAGTCGATGCTATCAGTTGCTGGAATCGCGGCCCAGTGAATTCCTAACTAACCTTTGTCATATTGTGGTAAGGTCCTCATATATATTTCATCTTGACGCAAATATAGTCTTTCTGGGAACGCTTGATTTTATTATTTTTTTGTGTACGTGTGTTCTCCCATTAATTTATACCTCTGTCTCTTTCATATTTCCACCTCTTTTTTATACTCTTTTACCCTTATATTCCTCCCTTCACAATTTTTCCAACACACACACCCCATCCATCCCTTATTATCATTCCAATCTGTCTTTCTCTCGCCTTCCAAATCATCACAAAACTCTAATTAACATCATAAACACACACCTACATACAGACCAACTACCCTTTCCCGCCAAAACTCACACACACACACACACACACTCCAGCTACTACCATTTCCCGCCTCATTTCCCCGCCAAAACCCAAACAACATCTGCCTCATTTCCCCGCCAAAACCCAAACATCTGCCCGGGCCAATCAGAGTACGAGTTGGTGGTTTGTACGAGCTCCTGATCCTTTCGTTCTCTTCTTCTCCAACTGGTATCCCGGGCTGATGTATACGAGGTTGTCATTCCCGAACCCCAGGATTCTGAAATAAAAATATACATATACAGTCGTTACAGATATACACACACTATAGAGAAAACAGTAATAGTAGAAAAATAGTTACTGATATGATTAAATGTAACAGTAGTAATAGTATTAAAAATAAAATAAAACATGATTAAAATAGAAAGAGTACAACTAGGATGATCAAATTATTCTACGGGATACATAAAATTAAACAAATATTAACTTTTAATACATTAAGGATTACCAATTTTTATGTAGGCTAGTTACAGACTCATGAAACAGAAACACACACACAGCTGAAACCGGCCACTCAGCGAGCACAGGGAAGAAAGAAGGATGCTACCACTCTACCCTTTGCTCGATAAAGGGCCTCTCATATTTTCAGGCGTCTGTTTCACGTGCTCTCAACGGTACACTACTGTAGTTTCGACCTTATAGCTTACCTGAGGAGAGGGTTGGTGCTACTCCGGGGTGAATCCTTAGCCCTGGTGAGCGAGAGATGAAGGACGCAGGTTGAGGGAAGGTGGGGATCACATTTAATCTTGCCTACCCTCGTCACCTCACCCTTTTCACAGTAGTCAATCAATAGTGTACATCCTCTGTGGACAAACAACACGTATATAATTTATGAAGTGTTTATATTATCCAGGGTTAGTAGTAGTAGTTGTTGCTGTTGTTGTTGTTCCCCAGACGAATATTTATACTATATTTTTTCATTCCTTGCTTATGTGATTCCTTGATCTTTTTATTAATTAACTTTTATCATCAATCACAAAGGTTCATCTTAATTTAATACTATAATAATACTAACTCGGGCAATATCATGTTCTCTAGTACAATGAAAATATTTTATTTTATCTATCATTATTACTATTATTTATTTTTTTTACTCACCTTACTCCATGTTTCTCTCCTTCCGTCATGCGCACCACATCTCTTGCCAAACGGTTGAGGAAATCAGCAGGCACCAGTACTGACACCCCACTGGCACCCCCCTCACACCCTGGCATCTGTGGTAAGACAAACATACATATTCATTATCTTACAATACTCTCACATCTTTCGTAATACATAGATACATTAGCATCTGTGGTAAGACAAACATGCATACATATACATTAACTTACAATACCCTCACATCTCTAGCAATACATACATACAGTACTTACAAAAGTTTACAATACTATGACATCTGTAGTAAGACAAACATACATATTCATTATCTTACAATACCCTGGTATCAGTAGGAATACATAGCCTATACATACATGTTTATTAGCCTACAGTCCCCTCACATCTACAAATTACTACAACTAACATCTCTGGTAATATAATTATACATGCATACATATTCATTAGTTTATACCGTATCCAATCATCTACAATTACCATATACTGAAACATTTATGCTACTAGAACACACATACACACGCCAGCTTATTTATCTCATTCACCTGTATTTATTTTCTTTTTCATATTTTGCAATAAAACAATAAATACTTTCATGTTTCAATTACTAAATTTTCTTTAAGGATTATACTTGATCCATATAAAAGGAGAGAGAGAGAGAGAGGAGGAATGTGCGTCTGTGTGAGAAAGGTGCAATGTGTGTGACTGTATGTGACAGAGAGGGTGGAATGTGTGTGTGAGGGAGAAAGGTGAAATGTGTGTTTGAGAGAAAGGTGAAATGTGTGTGTGTGTGAGAAAGGTGAAATGTGTGTGTTTATGAGAAAGGTGAAATGTGTGTGTGAGAGAAAGGTTAAATGAGAGAGAGAGAGAGAGAGAGAGAGAGAGAGAGAGAGAGAGAGAGAGAGAGAGAGTGTGTGGTGGGGTGAATGTGTACAGCATGTGTGAAGTAAACAAACCTGGTATAAGCGGTCTCGTGACTTCTTCAGTAATCTCCATATATGTTTGGCCAGGAGGAGGGCTGCTGTCTCGTCCTCAGTCATCCGGTAGTCGTAGAAATCTGACGGAGGACGGAGGAATAATAAACACCCAACCTTACACACACACACACAGAAAGATAAGTACAGTACATACATACATACTTTTTATTATATACTGTACACTGGTTATTAAAGAGAGTAAGATACGTGAAAAGATACATACAAACATGCATTTTTTTAGGATACATAGATAAAATGATTTGCATACTCATATATAGATGGATGGATAGATAGGAAAGGAAACAAATAAATAGATAGAAAAATAATAGGTTCGCGGGAAAAAAAATAGTGCAACCCTTCCTATTTTATACGGTAGTGATTAATTTTGTTTCCCATCACGCATGACCCTTATATAGTAAACATAAGAGGGCAATGTTCAGTTAATTAGTTTACCTATGTGTAAGGTAAGAAAGCAAGCCAATCATAACCCAACTTTTATTGGCTCTAACCCTCCGTGTGTTTCCATTGGCTGTTGGGGACACGCATCAGGGAGTTCCCAAACGTAAACAAACTTGAGTCTTCTTCCAGTGTTGCCAGGTGTAGGGAAATTTATCTGTTTTAAGGAATTTTGAAGTCTAAGCAGGGATTTTATATATACAAATTATTCAAGAGTAAACAGGGATATATCTACCAGACGAAATATCAAACAGACAGTCAATATTCAAAAGTAAACAGGGGTGAAAAGGGAAATTCTGATGTTGAAGTTGGGAAAATTTCGTCGAGCAGACTAGGCATTGAAGTTGGCAACACTGTCTTCTTCAATTTGTGGGTTGGATACTGTACCACGCGGGCCTATTAAAAAATTTATCTTCGTTTTGTGGCCAATCTAAGGTTTCCTACGTCCTCCAACCCGTTATGTGAGGTGTAGCGGACACCGAGGGATCTATGAGAGGTATATTTTAGTTATAGGTTGGAGGTTGATGGACGGAAAACGAAGGAAATAATTTGAATCTAACCCGGTAATGTAGGACCGTATTCAAGAAAATCCGTGGTGTATACAATTATGTGGTATTGTACGACGGCTTTGTTGTTTGTCTATGGCGCCATCGTACCGGTACAACACCATAGTATGCACCACAAAATTCTTGAATATGACCCTGTGTTTTATACTAACAATAGTGAGGATTGGGTAAGAATAGTGAGGATTCAACTGACAGTGATACGAGTGATAATGTTAATTGAAAAGTTTATTGTTGCAAAGGCATGATGATAAGTGTTCCCCGTGAGAATTTAGATAAATATTAAAAATAAAAAGCCTATATAATTTTGCGGGAAATCCACGAGTGTATTGAATGAACTCGCACCTAACCAAACATAACCTGATCTATTCTACAAATCGTTAAAGGTCATGGTCTGGATAATAGCCAAAAAGTAGCCATACTGGGCGGAAAAACCGAGGCATAACATAAGGTAGCCCAATTTAATAAAAAATATATAATAATCAGCCAGCAGTCATCATCATGGAACATCTCTAACGTTACCGGTAATGTAAGTACAGTTCAATGTTTTTCTTACTTTATATACCTCATACTATTATTCTACCTACCGTATCGTATTGTTTTCCTAAACTCTAAACCAACAATGTGAATACTGTACAATGTTTTTCCTGTTTTCTACTTTTTATATTATTCTACCTATTTGATTGTCCTCATAAACTCTAAACCAACAATGTGAATACTGTACAATATTTTTCCTGTTCTCTACATTATATATTATTATTCTACTTACCATATTGTCCTTCTAAAGTCTAAACCAACAATGAAAAAAAACGCATATACTATTATTCTACCTACGTTATTGTCCTAATGTCCAAACTAACAATGTTAATACTGTACAATATTTTTCCTGTTCTCAACCTCATATACTATTTTTCTACGTACCGAAATGACCTAAACCTTCAATGCTGTCCCAAATCTTCCCCTATAATACTATGAGGCCAACTAATCTACACAACTAATCTATTTCCAGTCTAACTATAGGCTAATCTACCCCCTATCAACCTCATTCACCTCCCATCATACCATTGTATACGTATAAAATGAGATGGTGTTAGGCTACTTCAGAAAACTGCAGTCCAAATTTAAACAACCTTATAATTAAAATCTCGTCTCCTATCAGCTTTATTAACTTCCCTTTTATAATTTGAACATCTTTATAATTATAATATCCTCTCCTTTCATCTGTATTCACTTTCATCTATAATTTGAACAACCTTATTCCCGTTTCCTATCATCCTTGTTAACTATCATCCCATCAACTATTAATTTTGCCTGTAGAGCGTAGGCTATCTTCACAAAGTTTTATTCCGAATTTGAACTAAATCTTTCGTCGGGTTTGAAAGTTACACTAAGATTTACCAAAATATTCTCGTTAGTAAAAAAAAAATATTTTCTTGGTACTGTAGCCTACTCGTTGGATGAGAGGTGGAGGGGGGGCTTGTTCGATATATAGACTAAATGATTGATAGAAAAATGGACAGATTAAATAATGGATAAATAGATAAATGGTTGGATAGAAAATGGATATAGAGAATATTGTATAGATAGATAGAAAAATGGACAGACGCTTAGGCAAATAAAAAAGACGGAATAATATGCAATCTCTGGTCAGTTTGCGAGTTTCCTCCGTCTCTCAGCCTAATATTTTCAAAGGGGACGGTTCACGATAAAACTAATTAACCCAAGGACGGAGGATGAAGCTGAAGGACGGATATACGTATAAAACAGGTGCAACCGTGATGAAAAAGAAGAAAAATAAAAATAAAACTAAATAAAATCTTCCAAGTTCATTTTCTCCACCAGCAAATGTAATCAGTTGTTTAGAGCGTGAGTCAGCAGGCATTGGGTGTGATTGGGGGAAGGAAGGTGTCAGGTGCTGCGTCAGATATTGTCAGCAGGGGATTGGGTGATTGACGGAAGGGGGTGAGAGGTGATATAGTGTGTGTGTGTGTGTGTGTGTGTGTGTGTGTGTGTGTGTGTGTGTATAGGTAATCTTGAAGTAGGAAAAGTACAGATTATCGTGCTGTGTGTGTGTGTGTGAGAGAGAGAGAGAGAGAGAATAGAAGAGATAATAGACAGTAGGAACAACAAAAATGAAGAATAATAATCAACCTTCCTCACTGACGTCACATAACATATCGTGACGAGTCTGACTACACACAAACTCACAGATAAAAAAGTCAGTAGCCTAGCCATTTCATTCACAGATAAACAAACTCACTCAATCCCTCCCATCACGTGTCATTGGGGTGTGATCAAATATGGACTCGAACAGATAATAAAACTTGATAAATACAGTAATGACGCAAGATTTGGTTTACTGATTTGGGTGACCTATATTCTCGCAAGTGGAGGGACTTTTCATTCTATTTTAACGTTTTTGGGTTGATTTCTTGCATTGATTTGACTGATTGACGTATTGATTAGGTTGATTGCACGCATTGATTAAGCTGATTTCACGCAGATTAGGCTGATTTCACGCAGATATAAATACAGATTATTTTAATGCATTGATTAGGCCTAGGTGGATTTCACACATTCTTATTATTTTTCTTTTGGACGAGTCAGTATCTATTTATTATTTCTTGTGTCTTTGCAAGGAAATATTAGGCTAGTTTGTGTATGTATGTGTACTGTACCATTCCACCTGTGTGTGTGTGTGTATATAGTTGCTTTTGTTGTTGGTCTGTATGTAGAAAATTATGTATCACCACGATTTTTTCACTCATTGTTCAGTCACTCCCATTAGTTCTGCTACAGTTATAAATGCATAGTAATATAGTCTGGCATCTTGGTTACCTTCTTCATAATAGTTTAATAATATAGTACATTTAAAATACATAATACAACATTTGGGTTAACAATATTATTTGCTGATATGGCTTATAAATGATCAACGCAAGGCGATATTTTTAACTTGGGAGAAACCAGGATTTATCTTATGCGAGTAGCCTAATGATTACTCTGGTGTCTTTTATCTGCGTCCTCTCGTTAATCAAAGGCTACATCCGTTCCCCAGCACTTTTTTGTATTTAGAGGACAAACGAAAGAATCTACGGAAAGCAAATCTGTCCCGAGAAGAACGTAGGTCGGTGGACGGAGGTAGAAGGAAATGATTTGCTAGTGACATGATGTTATATTTTGAACATTGATAAATAAGGACGATTCTTACCTTGTGACAGGATGGGAAGGACGGCCTTATAGGTGTTGGGCCTCAGGAGGGACAACATCTTTCTTGCCTCTTGCTTGCTTGACCTGTGAGTGTGACCTTTTGGTGACCCGTGTGCCAGCTAAGCGTCTGTGACCTTTGCCGACCCGTGCGTGCGGTGAAGTGCGTATGTGTCAACCAATAACACGCCTTTAATGATCGTGTATCAGGAAGGTGGCTACTTAACTCCTGCAGGGGATGGATGCAACAGCGAAGTCTTTCAGAACTCCGCTGTCAACACGAAAAGGGACAACAGAAGCCTCTTTCTTGAGTTTGCGAAGTTCCTTTTTTATTGTCACGTCTTTAGAAGGTGAGAACAAGTACCTGGGCGGGGTCTGTAATGGGTTCTCTCTCTCTTTCCTTGACAACCAATGGAAGACAACGAATGCCTGCTTGCTTGCTTGCTTGTTTTGGACAGGTGTGACTGACTGCGTGTAGTACTACGTGTCCAAAACGATGACAACAACTAGTGCCTAGAGCTACGGCAGTCTAGAGCGTAATTGGGCAGGTTCCGTGTGTCTGCTTTCAACGAGACTCCCGCCAGCAGCAGCAAAGGCGTGGAGGAGAAAAAAATATTCTCTGTGTACTGTCGCCGGTCGAACAGCAACCAGCCCAAAGTTGTGTTATTACGGGAGTTCTTCAAAAGTGTTTATGGTTGTGAGACGCACGGGGTTGACGGAGAGGTTCCTAACAACACCTAGTACACGGTTTTCCATAGATACAACCAATGAAGCTACAGTAGAGTGGAGGAGCATGAACGTGTGTCCCTCCCCAACCGGGTTTTACGAAGCTCTGACCCGCGCGGTGTCTGTCTATGTGCGAGTACAGTACCACCTGCCAGTTCCTCTCCTCCCCCAATCCTCCCTCCCTCCTTCTCCCGGGATGATGCAACATTACCTTCACCACAGTCACGTGAAGACAATACACACAGTACAGTCACACACACTACTCACAAACACAGACACCCCCATTTTAGCATCCCACCAAAATATAGTCATGACGAGCGTCCATACTGTGCTTTATTTGTGGCGCCAAAGATGTGTATTTAGTGTTGCCTGGTATCTGTGTAAGGTGGCTCAGGCTGGGCGGGAGGGAGGGAGGGGGACTGTGGCAAGTGGTGTTGGTTGGCGGGATAACACCACGCGCGGCTCCTCAACATGGTGTGTGTGTGTGTGTGTGTCTATCAGAAGTCCGTCCTTGGCACTAAACCATCTGCTGAGGATATATTTCTTTAATCTTTTTCCTGGGGGCCACGTCAAGCCTCAAGATAGTGGGGGTAGTGACTGTAGCCAGGGATACAGAGGGGACGAAGCCGCCAATGTCGAGGGGAGTTTTCCGCTGGCTGGCGACATGTTACAGATTGGCGCCAGTCCAGGGAGGAGGTGGGTGGAGGTGGACGAGGAGAAGGAGGAGGA